>CM075943.1:21642748-22216600 GCA_038030265.1 Corythucha ciliata
TGAATGATTGAGTAGTTGATGAATGTATTTTACTGCATAATCTATGGGCCTGTATTGTATAACATATTATTATTCCTGCGTGGGGTATCCTTTTCACCAGTCTGTTCCTAATCAAAATATCATATTAATGGATAGAATAGGCCGTGATCCGTATATCGGCGTTTGATATCCCATTGCACCTCTAGAAGTGTCATTTATTTGCAGATGGTGCATGCTGTTCTCACATCCAGCGGATTTCACACCAGTATGCACTACCGAGTTGGGTCGCATTGCAGTTCACAAGCACGAATTTGATCAGAGAAACGTGAAAGTATTGGCACTGTCGTGCGACAAATTGCAAGATCACACCGCTTGGGTTGATGTAAATTCAAATAAGGTCGATACGATGTTTCCCAAAACAATGACTCAGACGAACATACTGACATTTTCCAGGATATTAAATCATACTGCAGGGACATACCGGGCGATTTCCCATACCCCATAGTGTCCGACGAATCAAGACAACTCGCCATTGCTTTGGACATGCTCGATGAAAAGGACAGAAACAACCCTGAGACTGCAATGACAGTTAGGGCTCTCTACATCATTGATCCTGATAAAAAACTTCGCCTGTCAATGGTGTACCCCACTTCAACGGGACGAAACGTAGAGTATGTATGCTTTTATGATAAAAAATTCATCTCGAGTGGGCGAAACCCACGGAATAACACGTTTTTGTCACTAATAGCGAAATCCTACGAGTCATTGATTCTCTTCAGCTAACCGACAGACTCAAAGTAATCGCTACGCCTGCAAACTGGAAGGTAAAAATAAGCTCAGATTATGAACGGTGATCCTCTCAATATTGAAATTTGTGTGCTCCCACTAAAGCCCGGTGAGAAAGTCATGATTTTGCCGGATGTACCAGAGGAAAAAGTGAAAATTTTATTCCCCAACGGCGTGGAAACTGTGAAGATGCCGTCTCAAAAAGTTTACGTCAGAACCACCACTGATTACAAAATGTAATTGAAGAAATAAATGAAAAGTTTTGACCATTCCTCTAAGATTTAGGCTTGCTTGGAATGTAGCTATAATATGCTAATAGATTATGCATAACAATCTTGATTTCATTATATTTGTCGCAACAACATTGGAACAATACAATGAGCGTGTCCAAGAATTTCGCGCTGTCATTTCATTGAAAGATAATAATACCTACATAGGAATGCTGTTGTATGCATATTACGGTACCGTATTTTGCTTTCTCATTGTTCATTATTACATTGAAACCTGATGCGTACGATATACGCTTAACTTAAACAGGAAATACATGCTCGATAGAGGAATACAAAAAAAAATTACCCATAACGTGAATTTTGAGACCTAAAGCTATGTCTCCACTTGTGCCTTTTCGGGAGCGTCAAAGGCATGCGTGATATCGCACCGTGTGTTGAACTTGAGGAATGCGCTACTGCATTGCATGCCCCAAAAAACTGGAAGGACATCAGAAATTGCGTGCATAGCTTAGACGCATGCGTTGTTAAAAGTTGAAAAGGCGTGTTGAATTGAAAGAGGAAGACGAAAGCTCACAAGTGGAGACATGGCTTAAGGCTACGTTTACTATGCATGCGATCTCTGACGAAAATGTGTTCTGACGAGTTCTAACGAAATCGCTTGAACAAACAAATACTTATCTGCTTTTCAATGAAAGTGGTTACTATGGGAGAGAAATACGAAATCCTTGTCAGAATACGTACGTCGTGGTTCAAACTAATTCGATAATTCACAAATTAATTAAGCGTTCAAACTAATTTGAAATTTTCATCAGAATTCATCCGAATTCGAGGTTATTTCGCTACCCAAAGCGGCCCATACAGGTACAATAAATATTGCGCAAACTAGGGGTTGCACAATAAAATTGAACGTTCGTGGGTTGTATTGATGGGGATGGGTTGCACAAAATAATGAACAACCCATTTTTTATCCGCAAACATCTGGAATCAAAATATTTAGTCTAGTCAACGAATGCCAAAAATGGGGGTCTAGACGGAAAGTCAAAACGTACTCAAGCTGAGAAAACGCGTTAATTCATTGTTGAAAGCGAAAAAATTGGCTAAATTTGAAGCTATAATTAAAAAAAAATGCTAATTCATGGGTGAAATTGAGAAAAATGGCTCTTTAGCGGTTAAACTCAGGCAAAACACAAGTTCATCGCAAAAATTAAGAAAAAACTGCTAAAATGGTGAAAAATCGCCAATATATCTGTGGCTAACCGCTAAAATTGAAAAAGAAACGTTGAAGTGAGGAAAAAACGATAATTCCTGGTTCAAATGGGGAAAACGTCAAATTCGCTGCTTGTGAAGTGAAGGTAACTTTGTGGCAAAAAAGCGAAAAAAATCGTGAATCCACGGCCTAAGTCAGAAAAACCCTTTAGGTAATTCGAGACAAAAATCTGGGAAAACTCTAATTCGTGGCCGAAATGTAGAAAAATCAATAATTTCAGCGGCTAAAATGAGAAAAAACGCTAATGTGTGGTTAAAATCAAGTTGCATTGCTAATTAATTTGAGGGGGGATTGGGGCTAATTTGAGACAATTTGCTAATTCACAGAAAATTGAGAAAATGGCAAGCCTAGGTTTTCGGAGGCAACTTCGTGGCCAATTAGCAAAACGCGATAATGTTCGGCAAAAATTGAGAAAAAACGCTAACTTGCGGAAAAAGGTGAAAAAAAAAAAAATCGCAAATCCGCGACTAAACTGGAAATAAATCGCTTATTCACGTCTAAAATGGGTAAAAATATCCAATTCACCCACGAAATTGAGAAGAAGCGCTGAAGTGTTGAAAAAACATTAATTCGCGGTTAACGTGGAGAAAACCAAATCGCTGCTTAATCTAACGATGAATTCATGGGGCGCTGTTGAAAGATTCGCCCGAGGGCGCATAATTGTCCAGTGTTGAACTGTGCAGACAAAATGTTATGAAAAAAAGTAGCGTGTGGACCGGCCTTTACACGTGCCCTCGTGTTCTTTCAAAAGTCCGCTAGTGGTGTAATAAAAGTCCTTTCACATGCGACACTAATTGCTGGGAAATTGTGTTAGGCCCCAAGGTGCGTTTACACTGAAGTGTCGCGTTACACTTTTTGCTTGAAATTGAGTGTCAGACACAAATTTCCTTGGTGTAAACACAAATTTCCAGAAATTTTTATCAGAATTCGTACAGTCAATATACATATGTGTCTGACACATTACATTATTTATGTCGAGACATAAGGTGCGTTTACACTGAAGTGTCTGACATTTATTTAGCTACACTTATGTCTCGACATAAATGTAAAGTGTCAGACACTTCTATATTGACCGTACAAATTCTGATAAAAAATTTCTGGAAGTTTGTGTTTACATCAAGGAAACACACACACACTGACACTGAATTTCAAGTAATAAGTGTAGCGCGACACTTCAGTGTAAACGCACCTTAAAACCCAGGAGTTTTTTTTTTTTTTATCAGAGTAGCCCTTTTTTAAAAATTAACAGATGTTCCAAGCCGGAAATTGTCTGTTTGCAGTCAGATTGAACATATTTTTGAACAAAAAAATTACTCGTGTAAAAGGGGCCTTATAAAGTTTTTATCGAATATTCTAAAGGGAAAAGTATGTATCGCTTCGCTCAATTTTAGCGATAGACACGACACGAATTTTGTGGCGTTGCTTGAATTTGGCAAATTTCTTAGGCCGGGATCGACCACATCACTTTAAAGTTCTGTTTAGCTTTAGCCTTAAGATGAGCTTACAAGCTTAAAATCCAATCAAAATTGAGTATTGCAGGCCTAGAGTGACACCCGAAGACAGAACAATTTGTTCGGGATCGACGATTCACACGTGCACTGACAGAAAATAAAATGTATGTAATTGTGTATCATTACATACTTGGCAATGGAAAAAGTCTATTAGCTCCAACAAAAATAAAAATTGTTGAAGCAACATTAAAACAATACAAAATAGTCACTCAAACCGGCACTCTTGTGGCCCATATTGATAAAAGAGTACTTTTTCTAGTAGTTCACTCGAAAATCCGTCAGACCTCGTATCCGATAGCTTGAATTAGGAACGGAATTTTGCATGGGTCGGAATTTTTAAGGGAGAAATTTTTTTTTTTGCCAGGTAGAACCTAAAAATGAACTTGTCGCAACAAAGTGCTCTCAAAATCATGCCAATAATTATTAAATTGGTCATAAAAATTCATTAATTTTCGCACTCGACACAACGCCTTGTGATTGGCTGAGTGTCCGTGACGTCACTTAGTTCAACTTTTTTCGAGTGGCTGTACCAAGGTATTATGGAGATTCATAGTTTCATGCTCATTTTCTTTCATTATTAAAAGTAATTTCACACATTAAAATGGAATTGAATAGTCCGTCTGAAATTACAGAAACTGGGCTCCGCAGAATAGGTTTACTTATTTTCTCTTATCAAATTATAATTTCCTTTTTCTGCCTTAGTTATCACTTTACGATCGCTGTTCTAACTTCAAAAGAAGGACTTCTAAGTCCTATCTCACTATTGCTATTACTTTTAATCATTTGCTTTGAGGCGTAATAAAATATGTTCAAAAACTTCTTCGTGCCTGAATGCAAGAGCACAACTTTAAAAACTCCGGAAAAACTATATAACGGTGCCTATGAATAACACAGCTCCACCGAAGTGGTTCAAAGCATGCAGGCGAGAACAGCATGGTCCGGTTCTATCAAGCTATAAGGTTCTTCCGATGTGAAGACCACTTTGATGTGAGTAAATTCAATTATTATATAATCATAGGGGTCGGAAGCCTTCAGAGGCTTCATTAGTTTGTTTCTTCTTGTTTTCTGGCTCTTCCTTTCTCAATGTGAAGGATGAAGTCAGGATAACATTGCTCCGTTTCTTGATTCTTATAAGTCATTGAACCATTTTTCAGCTCGAAAATGACGTTGAGAACTTGATGTACCTGAGGACGTTTTCACCTACTTCGAGGACTCGCATACGCGAAGCCGGGAGTTGTACCCTCTCGATTTGAGTGCTAACGATCTCGACTGACGGGTAAGCATTGTGGAAGCACCAATAGATTTGTTTGGTCACATGACATTACTATATATTAAGCGTCTTTGCTCTTTCAAAGAGCAAGTAAAATAGTAGAGAGGAAAAAACTCTTATTCACCGTACAACTAGTCTGAGAACCTCCATAAATCACGCCCTACGGACTATTCAATGGACTATTAGGCGTTTTCCATTGTTTTTTAGTGAAGGAAAAGTGTAGCACGAGCAGCATTTCATTGAAATTTCTGGAAATAATAAATGAAAACATCTTTCAGTGCTGCACTTTTCCTTCACTAAAGACCGACGGCATGCCGAAAACCACTTTTTCAACTTTTCTGATGTTGTACATCAAGAATGATAAGTCAGCTCGGACTCGATTTTTTTCACGAACACCATACTTCCATTCCTGTAGGGAACATGGAAGTAAAAAACAATGGAACACACCTATATTCTTACTCTTGTAAATTTGGAAGCGTTTGCGAAGAACAGAGCGTACAAATATTTCATTACTTTTTAGGCAACAAGAATACAAGAACTTCATCTGTTCTGGAGAAGTTGAAAAGGAAAGATATCGTAAACGATTTGCTGGAAACTCAAAGATGTGGAGTTATTTTTTATTTCATTCTTTCTTACATTTTTGGGAATCTTTCGCCGCTAAAACAAGCATCCTAGTGTTACGCGAGAGCAAGTGAGGCTCGTTCAAATGTGTATTCGAATATTTATTATAATTTATATTATTTTTAATATTTTAATATTTATTCAAATTTTTAATATTTTCTTTCTCGAAAATTCGCAATAAAATTGAATAATAAAGCAATATTCACTGTGTTAATGTCATTTGTCGTATATGGTTCGAACTAAGTGACGTCATCACACTCGGATATGAAATCAACATGGCGCGGGGTGTTTTTAGCTGGCCCATAAAATTCCCTACTTTGAAAATTCATATCAATTTAAATTTTCGTTGATATTGAAAAAAAATGCGCCAACCCTTTTTTATTTTTATTACCTTTTAGGAAAAAATGTTTCCAAAAAATGTGCAAGTGGCTCATTCCCAACAGGCATCCCGAACGTGGCACAGTCGGCTTTTGTACGTTTTGACTTTCCACCTAGAATCATTCATTGACTGGGCTGATTGTACAAATTGTTTATTACGCAATAATTATTGTACGTGTATGTACCCATTAAGTGAGGGAAGTGTCGAGTTTACCACAGACGTTGATAAATTGATTACTTGTGTACGAGAGAGTATGTGTTTGTGGGACATGCGGGACGAAATTATCACTACAGAGATATGTCTCGGCTTAAGTGGGAGTGGGCGAAGGGCTTATGAACTCATCACTAGCAGTACCTAGGTGATTTTTTGGCCCAGTAAAGAACGTGTTTTTTTTAGAGACTTGTACAGGCTAAGCCTAGCCGTGCCAGACCATTTCTTGGGCCTAAAATCACAGCCAGGCGAAATAAAGTCGCGAAAATTGGAGAACTTCCTATCCAGGTGTTTTTAAATGGATATAATGAATACTTCTGTCGCCGGTATTTTTAATTAATAAATTAATTAAGCTGATGTTATCCGGCCGACGATGGAAGGGCATAGCCCAACACGATTCGAGTTTCGAGAAAAAATGGCTCCCCGGCGGGATTTGAACCCGCAACCTCTGGATTACCAGTCCAGCACGCCCTTCCATCGTCGGCCGGATAACATCAGCTTAATTAATTTATTAATTAAAATTACCGGCGAGAGAAATATTCATTATATCCATCTAAAAACATCTAGATAAGATAAAATTCGGCGTGGTTTACCGATCAGGAGAAACGCCTAGAGTTTCGAGAAACAATGGACCTGGGTGGGGTTCAGCTTAGCTTATCCCTCGGAGTACGACTCCCAAAGGCGTCTCCGTGGCGCAATTGGCAGCGTGCTGGACTGGTAATCCAGAGGTTGCGGGTTCAAATCCCGCCGGGGAGCCATTTTTTCTCGAAACTTGAATCGTGTTGGGCTATGCCCTTCCATCGTCGGCCGGATAACATCAGCTTAATTAATTTATTAACTTCCTATCCTTTTCTAGCGCTTCAGTATGAATTCGAATGTTTCTGGTATTATCCTGAAAAACTCGACAAACTTTTCAACCGGGTGCTATATCATTCTTGAAACACCATTTCGAAATCTCCTGTCGTCCTTCCTGCTGAATAAATGGTTGAAGCTCATATTCAAAAAATGCACTATTGGCCTCGCCCTGATGGTGGCAAATATGGGTCATGATACATTTTTTTCACGTTTCAGAACCTTTAGAACACGAATCTTTTAAAATTCACACTATTTATAAATTATAACTTAATCAAAGGAATGTCAAGAAAATGCAGATCGATTTCGTCCATCTTGGCTGGGTGGCAACAATAACGTCCTGACAAACGATCAGAATAGAAACGCTTGTAGTGGAACCCACCCTTGTTCTGGCGAAGATTTCGGACAAACTCGTCAGAACAAATTTTCGTCAGAAATCGGTTGTGTTTGGTAAAAACCAAATCCACAAAATTCATTACTGAATGAGTAAAAATAGCTGAAATTGGGATTTGAAGGTGCCAACGATAAAGGAGTAGGTACCGCTGGAAATCAAGTGCTTTTTCTACAGCGTTCCACCTATGCATAAAGCCCCGTTCATGAGCTTTATGCTATGAGTCTGTGAGTCTGTGGAGTCTACAACCAAACACCCTCGAAAAACGCAGCATAGCACAGAGCGGGGTTTAAAAACGTTCAACTTTTTAGTTTTCTATCACGCACTTACCTAGATTTTTTAGTGCATTTCATTCTGAAAAATGCACTATTGGTCTCGTCGTGATGGTGGCAAACATGGGTCATGTCATGTTTTTTTCACGTTTCAGAACCTCTAGAACACGAATTCAGTGGTCTCCAGGATTCATATACGGGGTGCGGCAGATAATGTGGACCACCCATTTTTCTCCGCTATTATTGATGATATTGGAATGGTGCTCGGAGTTATGTCCCCTTGACCTTAGGTGAGGATTTCATATCTGTAGCCCAAAAATTTTTATTGAGCCCCGGTAGGGCCCAAATTTGACCTAACTTTATGAAATATGATGAGGTGAGGATTTCATATCTGTAGCCCAAAAATTTTTATTGAGCCCCGGTAGGGCCCAAATTTGACCTAACTTTATGAAATCCTCACCTAAGATCAAGGGGACATAACTCCGAGCACCATTCCAATATCATCAATAATAGCGGAGAAAAATGGGTGGTCCACATTATCTGCCGCACCCTCTATATATATTGATTGATTTATTTATAATATTATGGCCGTTTTCTTGTTAGCACGATAACTCTCGAAGAAATTAGTTTAGCGGAACGCGCTTTGGCACAAAAATCAGTAGTCATAAGACACCGGTCGGTATTGCATTTGGGCCAAATCGGTCAAGGTGGAGGGGGGGAAAACAGGGCTTGAATTCGTCAAAAAATCACTAAAAATCACCAGTTGATGCTAGAAGCATCATATTCGGTACGTATACTCCATGTTAGAGTAGCCTTTGATTCCCATTTTAATTTTTTGAAAAAGTCGAAGGGGAGGGGGTGTTGTCCCCGGGGTGGAAGTAAGTGTGTGGTCTTGTTTGCACGATAACTCTAGTAGAAATTAATATAGCGGAACGATATTTGGCACAAAAATCAGTAGTCATAAGACCCCTGTCGGTATTGCATTTGGGCCAAATCGGTTGAGGTGGAGGGGGGGAAATTAGGGGTTGAAATGGTCAAAAAATCACTATAAATCACCAGTTGATTCTAGAAGCATCATATTCGGTACGTATACTCCATGTTAGAGTAGCCTTTGATTCCCATTTTAATTTTTTGAAAAAGTCGAAGGGGAGGGGGTGTTGCCCCCGGAGTGGAAGTAAGCATGTGGTCTTGTTAGCACGATAACTCTCGAAGAAATCAATTTAGCGGAACGCGCTTTGGCACAAAAATCAGTAGTCATAAGACCAAGGTCGGTATTGCATTTGGGCCAAATCGGTCAAGGTGGTGGGGGGGAAATAGGGGTTAAATTGTCAATAAATCACTTTAATTCACCAGTTGATTCTAGAAGCATTAGATTCGGTACGTATACTCCATGTTAGAGTAGCCTTTGATTCCCATTTTAATTTTTCGAAAAAGTCAAGGTGGTGGGGGTGGTCCTTCCGGAGTGGAAGTGTAAAAATAGCGTTGAACTTCACTAGTTCATCTTAGCGCTCTAAAATTCGACTCAATAATTTAATGTAACGAAAGCCCTGGGTCCCATTGAGATTTATCGAAAACTTTGATGGGGGAGGGTGAAATGGGGGATGAAATTTCAAAAAGAAAAAGCTTAAATTCACACGTTTAGGTATTATAAAATACGGCACAAAAATTTAATATTACAAAGCCCTTGGAAAACTACCGAAACTTTTCGACATTTTGAAGAGAGGGTGGTGAAAATAGAGGAAGAAGTTCGGCTTAATGAAACAAATAATGGTATCAAAATTATTACTTCTGGGACGGCTTAGGATATCCGTATACATAATGAAATGCACTCTTTCCGACCGCCAGCTGCCGGAGCGAATTTTTTTTTTTTTTTTTTTTTTTTTGGGCTAATTGGTAACTCATGCCAAAGGAGGCACTTCAAAACGTACGAGGTCACCGCCAGAGATAAGCGAAATTCAACTTCAAACGTGAATATCGGATAATATTATTTTATGATTGGGACAGTGGCAGACGTTCCCATTGCCAAATTCGATTGAGGTGCTTTAGCGTCCTTTGTAGTAGGGATTCCCGGACGTGTTCGTTCTTGTCTGTATCTCTCATTTCCAGCGCGAGGCCGACGTGCACCTACACTTATCAGGAAGGCCTCACGGGTGATTCTGTAACTTGCAAAATTTACGTGTCAACTGGGAAGGAGGGGGTGATGAGGATGTACCCCGTTGCCTTGGTTTTCCCACATATTTGTTAATTTATTATTTTTTCTTCGAGACCACACATTCTAGCGTGAAAATGAGGAAGTTTCACATTTTCCAAAAATATTTTCTTTCGATTAGGCATATCAATCTTTCCATGTAAATAGATAAATAAAAATTTAAAACCCTTCGGAAATAATTTTTTTTTATTAACAAAAGTTGGCATATTTGAAATCCCGCCAAAACGAACATTTTCCGCTACGTAATATCCGTTGTATTCTCTGTCCTTTTCATGCCTCTAAATAGCTCATCTGTTTATCCTCCATTATTTTATTATCGGAGAGCTCTAGTAGAAAATAAGGCAAAGAAACACAACAAACCGCTCTCCAACAGCAACGTTACAGGCGGATTTTTTTCGGAAGGCGCATATGACACAAACATGCCAGCTGGCGTGTTTGAAATGACCTAAAACTTCAAAAATGGTGTATTTATTAACTGTTGGGTTGTTCTACGAACGGATCACGATTTATGCTCTATTTTAGCATAAATAAACCTTAAAAAATAAATTTATGAATAAGTTCTGACCCATGAAACTTCCTCATTCCGCACTTTAATTCAATAGGTATTGTAAAAACCATAGCAACAAGGTACCTCCCCTCGCCCTTCTTCCATTTTACGACACGTAAATTTTGCAAGTTACAGAATCACCCCCCGGTGTATAAATTAGTCTCTAAATAAACAAGGGGTGCAATTATTTTTACTTTAGGTATAGTGTTAAATCATGACTTTTACTCAATTTCAGCCGCAAGAAACCGTAAATCCGCTTTTTCTCAATTTTAGCAGCGAATAAGCGCTTTTTCTCCATTTTAGCCATCCATGTATATTGACGTTTTTCTCAATTTTAGCCAAGAATTTGCCTCCAGAAACACGCACATTAGCGTTTTATCAACATTAGCTGTAAATTAACAATGTTTCTGACGTTTTCCATAAATTAGCGCCTTTTTCCAAATCTTCTTTTTTCATATTTCACCCCTTAAATAACAAACTGTAAAACGCATATAAACTAGGTATTTACCTTGAAAATTCACACTCTTTCGATGACTTATTTAGGCAAGCAAGACCGTACGGTTGTGCGGAATTTCCTGAAGATTTAAATGAGACCTTGAAATCCAGGATTGGTGCGGAAATACGGCGATAATTTACGAAAAGCGGAGTAGGCGAGGTAAGATTGGAGGGATCGAGGAAACACATGAACAACTCCCCCTTAAAGCGTTGGTGCGAAGGAGGCTGAAATTGAGAAGGTAAGCAAATGTTCTAATCTTGGGACGTGACAAAAAGTTTTAAAATAACGCTCATACTCGAGACTAAATATTGGAAAAGCGTAAAAAAAATCACTACAGCTTGAAAAAAAAAGGCAAACAAAAAACCGCTAATTCTTGTCTGTAAAATTGAGAAATGGAAGTAAAAAGCAGTGATGAATCGCTCAGCAGGCCTAGGGCTAAAATTGAGAAAAAGCGTTACTTTGCATGCGATAAATGAGAAAAAAATCGCCAAATGAGCTCAAATCGCTAAGAAAATTGAGGAAAATGATTTTTCGTAAAAATCGCTAGTCCCCGGCTAAATTGAGGTAAAGCGCGCTAATTCGCGGCTAAAGTTGAGGAAAAGCGCTAATTCACTGCTGAAATTTAGCATAATATGATGATTTGCTGAAACATTTAAAACCCGGTAATTTCACTGCAGCTAAAATGGAGAAAAGGTGTTAATTCGCGGCTAAGACTGACAAAAAGCCCTCATTTTCAGCTAATATACGTATAATTTTATAAAAAAAAAACAATTCGCGGATCAATTTGAGAAAAGCCGGTGATTCCCCGGGGGTAAAATCGAGTAAAAGTGGTGCTTTGCTGCTGAAAGTAGGAAATGATTCGCGGCTAAAATTGAGAAATACGCCAATTCACGGAACTTGACTGAAACTGAGAGAAACCACCAATTCCCGGCTAAAAATAAGATAAAATTGAGAAAAACGCTAAGTTGCGGATCAAGTACAGAAAACCCACGAATTCGCAATTGATGAGTAAAAGCGATAATTCTCGCCTAAAATTGAGAAATAATTCGCGGCTCAAACTTATTTTCGACCAAAATACAGCACAAATTCGCAGCTGAAATAGAGAAAATGCATAATTCGCGGCTAGAGTGGACAACAGGAAGGAGGAAAAACCGCTTATTCACGTGCTTGCAATTTGCGGCTAGCATTGAGAAATTATTCGCGGTTGAAATTAAGAAATGATTCGCGGCTAAAATTATGAAAGCTCAAATTCGTGGCAAAAATTGAGGTAAATAATGTCCTGATTCGCTACAAAAAAGTGTGAAAAAACTCTAATTATTATACGTGGCTGAAAGTGCCATAAACCACAAATCCTGGCTAAAATTGATTAAACGCAAATTCGCTGTTCTTTCAGTCAAGCTCGTGGATAAAATTTAGACATTTATCACCTCCTCGATCACGGACCCCCCACCTCCACCCCTAAGAGAGCCGTAGCAGCCGCTAGACCTTGGATATAGTGTCGGCGCTACTCGGATGCCCGATATACGAAAAAACAGTTGCCTAGGATACTTACATTACAGGCATTTTACAGAAATTTACATTTAATTTTGTACACGATGCTGGCAAGTAAAATTCTTATATTACACCCTCTGAAATAAACTTCTTGAAATCTATTCCAACGAAATTTTGGTACTTCGAGTTTGCGTATATTCCAGGATTGATCACAGGGGTGCCCTGCAACCAAGTTTCCATATCCAGTATATTGTCTAACTCGCTTATAGAAAAGGCTAGGTTCGTCGCCAAGATCAAAAAGGCTACTAAACGAAGTCGTTGCATTTCTTTTTGAGCCTGGAAGAACCGTTGTACGTGCCCAAAAAAAGAGAAATTAGTAAAATTATACAGCGGTGAAATTAAACAAAACATACGTCTTCCAGAGTTACTGCAAATGTATCGTCTCCGCGGTAAATCCGTGAATATTCGTTCAGACTGAACAGATAAGCCTCTAGTAGATCATTGAAGTTCTCACGTCTGACAAAAGGTTCAACTGAACTGTATAAGAAGTAAGTCAAATCCCAGGCGAATGTATTATAGTGACAGAGCTGAAAATCTACAAATTTGACCCCAATGGGAGCTCTTTTTCGGTCGAATTTAACCATAATATTCCCAGACCAAAAATCGCCATGATTCAATACATTGACTTTATCATTGTCGCTGTGGGCGACGAGAAGGAGCTTGGCATGAAGGCCGTCCGTTAAATCTTTGACGCGTCTGGCAGTTTCTTTCCTTTGAACAAAAATTTGTGAGTACAATATAATAATGTGTCCACGTTTATACATCACTACACAAACTCACCAACTTGATCCCCAGGAAGATTCAATGACTTCTGAGGCGACTTTCAACATTGAGGAAATGTTTCGAGTCACGAAGTTTTCGTCGCAGAACGCGTTAATCGCGTACTGGTTCTCTTCGAAGACGCCATTTTTGAGCACGGCTGAAGTGAGGGCGTGGTAGCGACCTATTGAAGACATAACTAGACGCGAAATTTCGAAATTCATCAATTGTTTTTTGACGTTAACAGTTTGGTATCCGAGTTCCTGTCAAAAGAAGAACGGTCAACATTTTCACAGATTCCGGTAAATCCCGAGCCACACAGCTGGGGGTCTCCAAAACTGGGTACAAAATGACAGTTAGCGTTTCCCATATTGGCACACATTCTTCACCGGGGGAAGATTTTTCCACTCGTTCTCTCTGGATTCAAACGTATGCTAGTTCTAGTTCCCCGGTGCAGAATTGAGTGCAAATGGAAAGCGCTAAGAGCTTATCGTTCCCTCTACATTGTGTACGTACGCAAAGATCTTCGAAAACAATGGCTTCAAATGGCACAAATCCTATCATTTCGGCCCAAAGTGGTTCCTCGCGATCTCCTCTTGCAATCATAAGGCGACCCATGTGTTTTAGGACGTTCTCATACATCTAGCAGAAACACATTTACAGACTTTGGAATTACAGTTGGCCGGCCACTCTCATTTACGTTGATTTCTTTGAAGAACACTTTGAACTCCCTGATGATTTTCTTGTGTTGCTCATCCGAAGGAAGCGTCTTCACAATCAAACTCCGCGTGGTTTTGTCACCGTTGGACAGGATAACGTCCAGTTTAACCCTTTTAACAGCGCTCAAAAAGTTGGCGAATTTCCCGACAGCGTCTCCCACTGTCATAGCCAAAGCTCTTTCAAGGCATCGTTCTCGATCCCTTCTTTTGATCAACGCTTCCAACCATTCAATTTCAAAACTCATCGCTGTAAAGGTTGACTTGACGTAATTTTCTGAAAAATCATGGGGTAAGCGTATTGTTTGCTTTTTAGACATGAATGATCACATGAACTGAACCTGCGATTTCGAGCTTCGTTGTAGCAACTCTCTTACTAAAAAAAAAAATTGTCAGACTTCTTCTTTTAATGATGATGTTGACAACAAACGAGAAACTGTTCAAAACAAAACCGCAATTTTCAGACAGTTTATCACGTCTGTTTGCTTCGCACATTAATGACACCGAACGAATGTTTCGACTGTAGCAACAAATAACGAAGGTACAATCAGCTTATAAATCCAATTGGTAAATAATACGAAGATAAGGAAATTGGAGAGTGTTGTAATAAAAAATGCCAGTAGGCACTCTTGTTATTCCTATTGTGTATATCTAACAACATTAATTCATTTAATGGAGTCTGGCGTAGCTAGGGTACACGATACCTTGCGCAGAGATGTTTTTGATGCCAGAAGTAGACGAAAGCGAGCCGAAGGTTCCCACAGCATGAACCGATATTGGAACCATGGGGAGATTATTATTAGTTAATTTGCTTTTATCGCCTACCATATTATATTGCAATTTTTTCATTTATAGACACTAAATTGGGAAAGGTGAATCAATTAATGATTTACGCAAAATTACCTCTTTTTCTCTCCTTAACATAAGACAAATGGATATTTTTAACCGGACTCAAAGTCGTGTTTATTCTGCAACCGCAGATACATGTATTTTCATTCGGTTACGTCTGTCACATTTACACAAAGACAACAATTAAATGAATATAAACTATAACAAGTTTTTTTTTAACATCCGGACAAAAATATCCATTTGCCTTATGCTAAGGAAAGTAAAAAGGTATTATGTTGTGTTGTCTCCTTGGAAAGCAAAACTATTGTGAGATACCTCTACTGTCTTTTTATTGTCCTTAGTGTAGAAAAGAAAAGTTAAATTTCCTGATTAGGTGGACGTATGTGGGGTGGACGAAACGTTGCGAGAAAGAAGTGGCGAAAATTGATTAATTGATTCACCTTGCCCATTATAGTGCCGATAAATAAAAAAACTGCAAGAGTAGATTACGCTAATTGATCAAGAAATAGTACTCACTACAGTTTTTGAAGAGCTCTCAACTGAAATAAAAACAACGTGAAGAGTAGGTACGAGTATGTACCTACCAATCGATCTGCAAAACCGAAAGCGTCTTGTATAAACGAGAAAAAAACTCCGGACTTTTTAAAACATGGAATCATGGAAGTTGTAGGTGAAAAGGGAGAAAAAGACAAAAAGTAAAATACAATCGGAGGACCACTCCCTTTTTTTAAATGAAAAACAAGGGAGAAAAAAAAAAAAACGAGAAAATATTTATTGCTCAAAGAACTAAAAATCTCTGGAGGGACCGAAGTCGCAGGCGCCGGCTGTGAATGCTGAAAACGCTATTAGAGAGATTTTGCAAACAGCTCCGCTAACGCTAACGTTAACGCTATTCACATTTCAACCAAGGAAATGTTTCCTACCCTAGCAACGCGTACACAAAAATTAACTTTAGCGTTTACGGGACTGATTGCAAAATCTCTCTATTGTTAGGATAACGCCCTGCTAATATTAAACAATTAAAACGTACTGTTTTGGAGTTGATCGTCGATCCCGTGAAGGGGAGACAAAATTATACTCCTGGACCAGGAGTTGCGTCGCTTCGCGACAGAGGAGATTACGACGGTGATCAGAAGGCAAATTTTTGTTGAAGAATCTTTTCAGGTCCCTATCGGCACCAACTAGGTTTGTCGCGTTATCGGAATATAAATGAGTAGGACAGCCTCTTCTGGAGACAAATCT
The DNA here is from genome assembly GCA_038030265.1 of Corythucha ciliata. Lineage (NCBI taxonomy): Eukaryota > Metazoa > Arthropoda > Insecta > Hemiptera > Tingidae > Corythucha > Corythucha ciliata. The sequence continues at coordinate 21,658,886 of CM075943.1, forward strand.
GCCTAACGATGCCAAAAAAGAATGAGGAAGTTGCACATTTTCCAAAAATTTTTTTTCTGGTAGGTCACACCATTACCTTTTGATAGATACGAATTTAAACAATTAAATTCAATTATAACCATTTTTTTTAATTATTTAAAATAGCAATATTTGACTTCCCGCCAAAAACGATGTGACGTAATTTAGTTTTTTTGTCCTTGTCTAATGCATTCTATATCTCTCTCACAAAAAACTGAATTTTTTAAATCATGAGGTTTTCTTAAGGGGTCCATCACAATAAATATTGTGCAATAAATTTGTACAATATTTCGTTTCCAGATGTTTAGGGATAAAAAAATAGGTTGTTCATTATATTGCGCAACCCATCAATACAACCTACAAACGTTCAATTTTATTGTACAACTCCTATTATTGCGCAATGTTATTGTACGTGTATGGGCCGCTTTATGTTAGTGATTTGCCAGGCAACCATCGCGATGGTTTCGTTGAATTCATTCCCTAAAAAAAAAAAGCCCGGTCCTGTGCAAGCAAGCCAGCCCAAGCTCTCCAAAGGGGCAAAGTAACTCAAAAGCGGGGAGCGGATTAATACTCTTTAGAGAAGAATCTGAATAGGGAAAGAGACCGATTTTGAGCGACAGTGGCGATCCAAGTGAATAGCGACCGAACCTTTGATGGACCATGCGACGTACGGGGGGAACGTCTGACCCCCTTCCCCTCCGTTATTCATCTTTACCGTCTCCCTTAATTTTAACTTTCGTATTCAGATGTTTAAGTTCAAATTGAAACATCAAATTTTTTTTCTGGAAAACGCCTAAAAAATGATGAAATGCACTGATAAAATGTATGAGATGAACATTTTTCAGTCCAGCCTTGAATATTCACAGAAATAGATAAATGAAAAACCAAAGTTTTGCTTGAATGCCCATCTATTTCTTTAAAACTTGACTTCTCAGAGACACAAATAAATGTACGCGTTAGTAAAACCACAAACTTGCCGTCTAGATGTCGTCTAAATTTTAGAAAAATAAAATCAGCGAACCTGCCATCCTTTGAATTCGAAAAAACGGATCACGCCACCAGCTTCATACATCCAGGAACGATACATTTTTCGTGGCCCATTTTATCGAACAACAATATATTCGAAAAAATAATTAAAAATAAAATATAATCGAATTTGCTCAACTCGCATACGTCTCAAAAGTGACAGCGTCAGCTTGGAGTAAATGGAGTGGATATGCAAAGTTTCACAAACATATTCGCCCAACTGACATTTATTGGGAGGAGGGCCGCGGGGTATCTTTAAAATGTAATTTAAAAACAATTAGCACTTCCCGTGAATGGCGACCAAACTAAACTTCGTTCCTCGGTTTTCTTACGTATAAGTTTCACTCCCGTGCTTAAAAGTGTGAGGTACGAGCTTCGCCATCCATGGGGGGTTCAGAGCGGCCAATATTCCTGAGGCTGCCCCTTGCAATACTGAAGATAGGGCCTAGTTAAGCCCGATTTTGGGTCGTCGTGTGTTGGACAGGCCGGCGACAAAAAGAAGCTGACCACCCGAAAGAAAAGTTTTAGACACAATTACTAGGTATTTTTAAGTTCTTTGAGACAAGTCGTTCAAATCTCTTGTCTTGGCCAAATCTCTTGTATATTGGAAGCGTCCTATTTTCAAGTTCATTATTAAATAATTTATGAGTAGGTATTATATTTTTGGTGTAATAATAGGTAGGTATACAAATCGTGTCATTTCAAACTCTTCAGTTTCAGTACGTCTCCTCGGATGATTCGAATCCACTCCGTTCTTCGTGTCTTTTTTGTTTTTGTTTTTGGTAAACTCACAAAAATTGTATTCGGCGTCTTGCGGTTCCTTCGAAAACGAGGGCAAACTTGAAACTGCAGTATTTTTCAAATATGTGGACTATTCTCGTATTTGAAATTGAAATGAGCTGTCAGGCAGTCACCCAACATTATTCATAAACAAATATAAAAAAGTGCTGCGAATTATCGAACAATGCCTTATTATTTCGACTGTTTATAGGTTTATTATTCATGGATGTAGTCAAATCCGGCTTGAAATTACGTGAAAATCGACACCCCACATCCCTATGATCCCAAATCCTTTGAAAATCCCCATTTTGGACCCGCTTTTGGCCCATAAAACCCCAGGGAGTTATTTGATCAAACAGATCAGATGTTAGGACCAACTAGACCCCAAATGGAGTCTATGTGCGAAAGAACGAGTTTTTTCGAGCAATCCTAGGGCAAAATATGGCTCGGACGGCGGACGGACATTTTTTTTTATTTCAGATTTGGATTCTACGCATTTTGAAACGTAAAACTACAAATTTTGAGGGAGGATCAAAAAAATTTTTTTGCGATACGATTACAAAGACTTATTATTGAGAAGTCAAAATCAAGGATCAGCAACAACAACATACATGTAGGGAAATCAGTGAATGCCCGTATTGAAGCCAAAGACTAAATTACGTCATAACAGGGAAGGGGGAGAGTCAAGGGGGGCCCAAATACTTGCAATATTTCTTAAAATTTAAGCAAAAGATTTTTTTAGGAACGGAGCACATCATAATTTCTATTTTAGTGTAAATAAACGGGGAAAAATAAATTTCTCCGCAAATTCCGACCCATACAACTTCCTCATTAGTAGAAATATCAGATACTATTTCTATGTGTACAGCCTTGACAACCATACATACGTAACATAATAGGGGTACTCAAATAAAAATCAGTATTTCGGTAAACCAGTAAACAGATGTTATAAATCTCGTTTCTTTAGTAACGCATAGACAGGGGGGGTGGGGTGGAATTTTACTTAATTACAGAGAACCGTACAGAGAAATACTATTTACAGGCTGATTATTTGAGTACCCCTAATATACTATAATATGACTTATATTGAGGGGCCTTTCTGAGGGAGGAAAATTTAATAAAAAAGGGACCAGCTAGGTCCACTGCAGTTTTAGAAAATTGACGATCTTGGAGAATTCGCTAAGAGGGTAAATCACCCATTAACGGGGTTTCAAACTTAGGACGTAACTTGAAGCACCGAAGGCAGTTGTAAACTACAGATTTCACGATACTACGCCCTGACAATATTCAATATTTTCTTCTCAGAGTTGCAAGTATAAATTTGATGGGCCCGAATGGCCGAATTGAACGTGGTAAAAGGTGCAGATCAACAGCTTAGTAAAGTTTGATTTAGTTGGGAGAAGAATAGGAAATTTTTCTTCATACGAAAGATTAGATAACTTCAGCCGGCCCCCTACTCTAAGTACATTTGATTCATCCGAAAATTGGGAAAGCTGAGAACACGATTTAGGGAGTACAACGTTTTTCGAAAGAAGACTCATTTCTTTTTTTAAGGCTGTTGACGGTGCTTCCTCAGCTTCGGTACACGATTTCTTTGTGATGAAACCGAGATATTTCATGAAAATTGGCACATAGCTATTTCTAACCAATTAAACTGTCCGTATGGATTCACTTTTTTGGGGAAAAAATTCTGAGGGGGGTTTCCCCCGCAACGAAAGCTTCGGTACACGTTATCTTGGTCAAAAATGCAATATACTTTTTTTTTTTTCGTGAATCTTTGAGGTTGCGAAATTGTCGCTATGGATTCACTTTTTTCAAATTTCAATTTTTTTAAAAATTTTTCATTCTTAAAAAATCGTAGCCTCGATAAAAATGTTTATTCTCACCGTAAATATTTGAGGAAATATGTTGAGAATACAGTCAACATTTTTTAAAGCCTATTCATCAACACTTTCATATTGTTTTAAGAACTTATTCCTGATTAATAGCAATTTTATTTTATTTTCGGAAATGAGGATTCCACCTCGTGGCGCTGTGCTGCGGCTAGTTTGAAAAGGTGGATTCTATTCAAATATTGAGTTCCGGACATCGGGGCCAACTTTTTTTATGTCGATATAGGTTACACAAGGGTTACCTTATCACGATTTGCATGGTATGGGGGGTAGATAACAGTCCACCTAAATATAACCTCTTTGGCCCCGATGTCGGCCTGCCCTTATTCGTTGGACTCGAGATGCCACTTTTATCGAGTTACGACGTTTCGACGGTGGAATTTCCCCGTCCTCATCAGGAATCAAAACATGTATTTTCTACATTCGATCCACATAGACCGTGTCAGCATCAATCCACGTTTACGTGCCACCCTAGTAACATTAACAAATTCATCCCAATTATACAGGAACTCGTTATACAGGGTGGAAGGGGATAAGTGTGACAAACATTTTTGGGTGATAGTACGCCTCATTTGCGACCGAAATTACCATATACACCATGGTCCGAAAATCAAAACCCTTCGAGATATGATTTTTCTAACGATTTTTAAGGCTTACATACTTTTTTTAAACTAACGGCGAGAAACTCGCATTCAATTTGAATTTTAGCAACTTTTGGTGATGGATTCGGAAAGAGCACACTATGTTCTGTCGGGATTAGCCATTTTCAATAGAAGTTAACTTTTATGTGCCCTTAAATGCGGCTCAAAGTCGTGCAAATCGGGGAATTAATTGTTTTCAAAAAAATTCAGTCCCCGTTTGTCCACACTAAATCTGAGTGAACAGACAACCCGTGATTCAGAAAAAATCTTCAAAGTGTCCTTTACAAAAATAGTCATAAGCGTTTTCTTAGTTTGGAGATTTTTCGTCAGAAATGACGATTTCTTAGAAAAATTACTGATTTTTCTCTTGCAAATCGCTTGTTTTGACCTGAAAATTTTGAACAAGTTTTGTGATTTTAACTTGTTAAAAAGCACGAAAACCTAATCCAAAGCTATACGTTAAATCAAACTGATTATGCCCGTCTACCAAAGTAACAAAAAATGTCGCTCCGGCCGCCGGCTGTCGGGTTAAGTGCATTACACTACTACAAGTTTCGACGTTTTTAGTTATTTAGCTATTATTCGGCATTAATTAACATTTCACGTTGTTACTCTACATTTTTATAGCCATTCTTGCTGAATAATCGCAAATCTAGTTAAATTAACGAAATTCGTATTTCGTGATATGTACTTTATCCGACAGTCCGACACCCCAGCTGCCGGAGCGACATTTTTTGTTACTTTGGTAGGCGGGCATAATCAGTTTGATTCAACGTACAGCTTTGGATTAGGTTTTAGTGCTTTTTATCACGTTAAAATCACAAAACTTGTTCAAATTTTTCAGGTCAAAACAAGCGATTTTGAAGAGAAAAATCATAATTTTTTCTAAGAAATCGTCATTTCTGACGAAAAATCTCCAAACAACTAAGAAAACGCTTATGACTATTTTTGTAAAGGACACTTTGAAGATGTTTTTCTGAATCACGGGTTGTCCGTACACTCAGATTTAGTGTGGACAAACGGGGACTGACTTTTTTTGAAAAAAATTAATTCCCCGATTAGCACGACTTTGGGCCGCATTAAAGGGCACATAAAATAGTTAACGTCTATCGAAAATGGCTAATCCTGACAGAATATAGTGTGATCTTTCCGAATCCATCACCAAAAAAAATGCAAAAATTCAAATTGAATGCGAGTTTCTCGCCGTTAGTTTAAAAAAATGATGTAAGCCTTAAAAATTGTTAGAAAAATCATATCTCGAAGGGTATTGATTTTCGGACCATGGTGTATATAGTAATTTCGGTCGCAAATGAGGCCTACTATCACCCAAAAACTTTTGTCACACTTATCCCTTTCCACTCTGTATATATTCTATAGTTGCTAATGGTAACTACTAGTTGTACACTCCGTACAGGGGGTCAACCATGAGCTAGCGTTAAAACATTAACGCAAGTGGTAACTAAGCACGCTCTATCACAAATAATCTTATAACGCCATAGATACCGCGTTTTGACGGTATTTTTACCCCAGGGGGTCAACCATGAGCTAGCGTGAAAATACCGTCAAAACGCGGTATCTATGGCGTTATAACATTATTTGTGATAGAGCGTCCTTAGTTACCGCTTGCGTTAATTTTTTAACGCTAGCTCATGGTTGACCCCCAGGGGCCCTAGTTAGAGTTGTCGGGAAATAATCCCGCAAGCGGTATCCAAGGACGCTTCATCAGAAATAGTATTATCTCGCCATAGCAACCACCTCACGTGAGTTTTTCCCGACAACTCGGAATAAGGCCCCTGAACTCATCATTTTTTTCCAAAATAAAAATAAATTAAAATATATAAAACAATCTATCGACTAGCCACATGACTAGAAGAAATAACCCTCTAACCTCTCTATCATAGCTGCCCTACTTGTCCCACAACTCCCTCAAGGTTACAGAAAGTGTGTTTTTGTTTTTTTTTCTCTTTTTTTTTCCTTTCATGTCTTTTGAGATTTGTGGGCTGAAAAATACGCGAGGATCGTTTTCCGGGCTAGGCCGGCAAAACAGTCTACCGTCTTCGGGAGTTATTTTTTGTTTTCTGCCTAAAAAACAGAACTCCCAGAATGAGAATAAAATAAGTTTAATACTGATTAACCCCGGCACGAACCCATTGATTTTTAGCGTTCGAAGAACTCGTCGCAGGGGCGGATCCACTGGAGGTGGGGGGGGGGGGTAATGGGGGAAACCTTCGCTAAGCAATCTATAGACCATTTTGTGAGATAAGTTCATAACGCAAGGTGCCCAGTTTGGCTAAACGTTCTTCAGATGGGTGCGTTTATAATTCCCCTCTGCCATTTTTCAATATGTATCCTTGATTTCGATAAAACCGGTTCTTCATCGAAAAAGTTAGGCTTACCTATTAAATTTGGCATAGTTGTTCACGTGACTTCCGCTATTCCATGCGATTGAAGAAAAACGCGAATGGGAACTTGTGGCTTTTTTGTAGTCATCAAACTAAGCCTAAAAGAACAAAAGAACGATTAGTCTACACCGATGGTCTCAGAGATATTTCACCAAATCGAACAAAAGGGCCCTCAAATCCAAATTCAAGATCGTGCAGTGCCAGCACTCGACGTGGAATCTTCAGGATTTTTTTAGGAAATGGAAGGATGTGTATCTGAAAGAGATTGCACCAAGCGTTTATCAGTTTTTCCAGCTTCAGGCTCCAGCCAATGCGTCAGCGGCAGAAAATGTTCAATTTTTGACGGGCCATATCTTTGGAACCATTAGTCGTACGCGGAGATACAATTGGGCTTAAATAGTCGCAAACTTAGTCTATTTCAAAAATGCAAAGGAGCGCAATCATCGAAAAGTACTTAGTTCCAGAGATATAACCGATTGAGTATAAAAAGTCAGAAAATTTCCAGTTTTTAGTGCATTTCATTCAAAAAATGCACTATTGGTCTCGCCCTGATGGTCGCACATATGGGTTGTGATACTTTTTTTTAACGTTTCAGAACCCCTAGAACGCGAATCCGAGGTCAGTTCGATTTGATATATATATATATATATATATATCCCTTGCTTGTTAGCACGATCACGGTCGCAATTTTTGACTTAGGGCAACCTAATTTGGTCTAAAAATCAATAGCGTGAATATCTCGGACGAGTTCGTGATCCAGATGAGTCGGTCCACGGGAACGGCGGTGTGAAAGAGGGGTTTTAATTAGTTGAAAATTCGCTACCGCACGGCTGTTGCTGCAATTGCCCCCAAAATTGACTCGAGTACTGAGAAATGAACGCGCTTTCGTATGAGACCCTATAGTGAACCAAATCCGTTGATATGGCAGGGGAGTTCTCGGCGGAGGGGAGCTATTAAATTAACGCTATGCCTTACTGGACCAACCAATTACCAAAAAATTTTATTGACATTGTATTTTGAGCCGTCTCTTTTATTTGATTTGCCTACATCCTAATAAATCTTGAGTAAAAAATCCTGAGGTGGGCCAAAAAGGGAGGAACAAAAAAAAATTTAAAAAAAATTGTTTCGGATTCGAACCCAGAACCCAGGCACTCCGCATTTCGCAATGGTGAAATAGTGACATACCATTTATAACATATTGTAACTGATCTGAAAATTAACGTAATCTGAAAAAAGTTTTGTTCCGACAGCAGCCTGTCGGGAAAAGTGCATTTCATTCATGCGACAATCGAGTCAAACCTCATAAGGTAGAACGATAACAATCAATTATGAATGAAATTTAGGCCGGGATAAAGATTTTAATTGCAAGTAACTCCTCTAACAAGAGTCCACCTTCCCATATCGTATAGGCAACCAAACCGACTCTGTTTCATTTTTTATTTTCATCATTTTGTTCCCCCTCAGTTGGTGCCAAAAAAGGGGCCTGCGGTAAAAAGAAACACGATTTTATGATTTTGACTTTCTATACCACGGCCTAAGTGTCATTCATAATTGATTGTTATCGTTCTAACTTATGAGGTTTGACTCGATTGTCGCATGAATGAAATGCACTTTTCCCGACAGGCTGCTGTCGGAACAAAACTTTTTTTTTTTTGGCAAAGTTAAGATTCGGATTAAGCACCCCAAGAAACATAAGATCCGTTGACAAAACTACTTCTATACACATACGTTTGTCGCGGCCAATTCCCCTTTTGACTGGACTAAATCTTGTCATTTTAATACTCTTTTCATCTAAAGATGATACAAAGAATGAGTCACCCAACGAACTCCTTACGCCTGTGAGACATAGGCACTACCGTGCCGCCTCGTTCAATGGCTCGTCCAGATTCGATTCAATCTTGCTTAAGCGTCGCTAGACATGGTTGGTATCTCCATAACGCTGTGTAATTCTTTGAGCTGGGAAAAACCACCGCCAATGTATAGTGTGCCCATAACAGCGTTTCTCTGCGTGCGTTTTTCTCGGAAACGGTTGATATTCGGACCATGGTATATTTGGTCATTTTTTGACGTAAATATGGTCTAGAATCACCACCTTTATTTGTGCCACGTGGACCCAGTTCACCCTGTATAGGTCTCACATCGTCACATCAATCAAATCATGTGTTTTTCCAAAGTGCGCCAAAGAGACAGGCCTATTTTCTCACGACTTGGCGTGAAAGTCGTAGTTTCCTGCGCATAATTTTTTAAACACATTTTTCTGCCGATAAATCACCAATGAGGAACGTACACTGCCCAAATTTCGAATGGGGAACTTGCACATTTTTCAATCACTGGTGTTTCTTGAAGAGGGCTCTTCAACTTGAAAACATTGAAATCAATCAAGGATTTTTTTATGCGAATTTTTAAAAATTTTGAGTGGGGGTTTGATTGCGTCAAAGGGCAGTTAATGAAATGGATGGTGTTGGGAAGAGGGGGCAATCGCGTTTTCTGGGGTTTAATTTTTCTTGTTATTTGCAAACAAAACATTTTAGAGTTTCCTCAAATGCTTCAAAACTGCACATTGACGTCATTTTTCCCTCGTACCATCCATCCCCTCCTGAAGAACTTTGAAATTTATTTAAAAATCACCAGAAGCACCAATCGGTCAGGGACTACTGTTAATATCCTTGTCCGCATGTGTTAAGTTTTCCATTCACAGTCGAGAAATAATGAATCGTAATCGTAGTTTCAAGGGATAGTTTTGATCAATAGTCATTTTTATAGTCATTATCCAAAGCACTAACAGCGCTAGCTAATTCGACGTACACTGCCCAAATTTCGAATGGGGAACTTTCACATTTTTCAAAAGTTGGTGTTTCTTAAAGAGGGCTCTTCCACAAGCCTATTGCTCACATTAAACTTTGAAATTAATCAATGATGTTTTTTAGCGAATTTTTAAAAATTTTGAGTGGGGGTTCGATTACCTCAAAACTTATTTATTGAAATGGAGGATGTGGGGATGTTAGAATGTTTACGCGTTTAACATTATAAAATGTTAGACGCGTTTACTGGAGGGAAATTTTTCATGTTATTTGTAAACAAACAATTTTAGAGTTCCCTCAAATGCTTCACAAGTAAGGATTTACGTCATTTCCCCTCGCACCATCCATCCCCTCCTGAAGAACTTTGAACCTTTTTTAAAAATCTTAAAACGCACCAATCTGGTTGCAACTTCCGTTGTTATCCTTCAGTTCACGGTTCAAATCACCGGTATGCTTTTCTTCCCAATCTGAGATTCATGCAAGTTCCCCATTAGAAGAAAGGTAGAAACAAGAAAAAAATCTACTGTAAAAATTATCAGGTTTGGTATGACAGCATGGGCGTAGCCAGCGGGGGGCAGGGGTGGGCAGTTGCCATCCCCTAGAATCAAAACGCAGATTTCGTGGAGCAGCTGCCCACCCCCCAAATTCCATCAAAAAGTTAAAATCCGACATTTTAATTATTTAAATCCAGCATAAAACTTTCGTCGTCAAAACCAATTCCTCGAATTTCGCTAATACATAGACCAATTTCGCTGTTTTATTATTTTTGGTGAAAACCAAATTTCTCAAACTACAAGCTCTTCCTCACTGAGCAACCAGCATCTCTGTTTTCGACCACAAGACATATCACTTTCATTGATATTTCTAGCACACAAAAAAAAAAAAAAAAAATTTCGCTCCGGCAGCTGGCGGTCGGAAAGAGTGCATTTCATTTTGTATACGGACACCCTAAGCCGTTCCAGAAGTAGTAATGTTGAGACCATGATTTCTTTCGTTTATGATTGACCCTCCCTCGTACTGTTTGCTGCCGGGTTTGTTTAAGCTGAACTTAATGGGAATCAAAGGCTATTTCAAAATGGAATCATCATACCGAATATAATGCTTCTGGAATCAACTGGTGATTTGTAGTGATTTTTTTACCATTTTAACCCCTATTTTCCCCCCTCCACCTTGACCGATTTGGCCCAAATGCAATACCGACCGGGGCCTTATGACTACTGATTTTTTTAGATAAAGCGTGTTCCGCTAAATTAATTTCTACGAGAGTTATCGTGCTAACAAGACCACACACTTACTTCCACCCCGGGGGCACCACCCCCTCCCCCTCGACTTTTTCAAAAAATTAAAATGGGAATCAAAGGCTAGTCTAACATGGAGTATACGTACCGAATACCATGCTTCTAGAATCAACTGGTGATTTTTTGACGACTTCAAGCCCTATTTTCCCCCCCCCACCACCTTGACCGATTTGGCACAAATGCAATACCGACCGGTGTCTTATGACTACTGATTTTTTAGCCAAAGCGCGTTCCGCTAAATTAGTTTGTACGAAAGTTATCGTGCTAACGTGACCACACACTTATTTCCACTCCAGGGGCAACACCCCCTCCCCTTCGACTTTTTCAAAAAATTAAAATGGGAATCAAAGGCTACTCTAACATGGAGTATACGTACCGAATATGATGCTTCTAGAATGAACTGGTGATTTATAGTGATTTTTTTACCATTTCAACCCCTATTCCCCCCCCCTCCACCTTGACCGATTTGGCCCAAATGCAATACCGACGGGGATCTTATGACTACTGATTTTTTAGATAAAGCGCGTTCTGCTAAATTAATTTCTACGAGAGTTATCGTGCTAACAAGACCCCACACTTACTTCCACCCCGGGGGCACCACCCCCTCCCCCTTGACTTTTTCAAAAAATTAAAATGGGAATCAAAGGCTAGTCTAACATGGAGTATACGTACCGAATATGATGCTTCTAGAATCAACTGTTGATTTTTAGTGATTTTTTGACGACTTCAAGCCCGATTTTCCCCCCCTCCACCTTGACCGATTTGGCCCAAATGCAATACCAACCGGTGTCTTATGACTACTGATTTTTGTGCCTAAGCGCGTTCCGCTAAATTAATTTCTACGAGAGTTATCGTGCTAACAAGGCCTCACACTTACTTCCACCCCGGGGACATCACCCCCTCCCACTCGACTTTTTCAAAAAATTAAAATGGGAATCAAAGGCTAGTCTAACATGGAGTATACGTACCGAATACCATGCTTCTAGAATCAACTGGTGATTTTTTGACGACTTCAAGCCCGATTTTCCCCCCCTCCACCTTGACCGATTTGGCCCAAATGCAATACCAACCGGTGTCTTATGACTACTGATTTTTGTGCCAAAGCGCGTTCCGCTAAATTAATTTCTACGAGAGTTATCGTGCTAACAAGGCCTCACACTTACTTCCACCCCGGGGACATCACCCCCTCCCACTCGACTTTTTCAAAAAATTAAAATGGGAATCAAAGGCTAGTCTAACATGGAGTATACGTACCGAATATGATGCTTCTAGAATCAACTGGTGATTTTTAGTGATTTTTTGACGACTTCAAGCCCTATTTCCCCCCCCCCCCTCCACCTTGACCGATTTGACCCAAATGCAATACCGACCGGTGTCTTATGACTACTGATTTTTGTGCCAAAGCGCGTTCCGCTAAATTTACTTCTACGAGAGTTATCGTGCTAACAAGAAAACGGCCATAATATTATAAATAAATCAATCAATATATATAAATAAAGAAATATATATATATGAATTCCGGAGACCACTGAATTCGTGTTCTAGAGGTTCTGAAACATGAAAAAAACATGACATGACACATGTTTGCCACCATCACGACGAGACCAATAGTGCATTTTCAGAATGAAATGCACTAAAAAAACCAACAACATTTTCCCTGATCTGGCTAACATAAACACAAATTTCACGTGTTTCGCTCCCTAAAACCAATTTTGCGGATTTTTCTCAATAAAAAAAACAACACATTTTCGCTTATCGGGTTCACAAAAAAACAAAAATTCACGGATGTCTGTTGCTGACAAACCGATTTCGAGGGTCGGCTTAATTTGGGAACCTATTTTGCTGATTTTTCGCACTAAAATCCCATTTTCGCAGGTTCGACACGCAATATCGTGTGTTTTGACAAGCTCAAATCGTCTTTAGCCCGCTGTGCCATCCAGACTTATGGTGGGAGAGGGCACGCCAGCTCTGTTTACCGTCTCAGGTCTAAAATTTGAAGTTTAGCTTCAAAAGTATCACTTTATATTTATTTTTTGACGGATAGTGGCCGTTTCTGTTGAAATTTAGTCTCTGATGACCGTGAATTGACGCGATTCTAACATGCAGATTCTGTTATTAGCCTGCAAAAAGGCAATGATGCATCTGATGTGAAGCTGTCCACAGGCATGGATCCAGTTTTTCTCAAGAGTAGTTACAGAGTTTTTTCCCCCGATTTTACTCGTGAATGAGCCCTGTTTTATGGCCTCGAATTGGCGTTTTCCTTAATTTTAGCTTAAAATGAGTGCTTTTTCTCAATTCTACCTCGAACTAGTTTTTTTGATTTACTATTTCAATCATGGCCAGCACTGGGCATCGCATAACCACGAATTGGTGCGTTCTATCAATTTCAGCCGGAAAAGAACAGTTTTTCCTCAATTTAACCTGTGGACGAACGCTATTTCTCATTTTTTTTTTTTTTTTTTTTTTAGTATGACAGTCTAATTTTCCGACGTGTACTCAGTCAAAGAAAAATAATTCTTTCTGACGGCAACTTGATCGTTTTCTTGGGCTTGTTTTCCAGGCGTTATGCTTTCGCATAAAATCTATATCTCGGGAAAATGAGTGACACAATAATAATGTCATCTTATTTATTGCACTCCTATTTCGTATACACTACAACTTTAAGAGAAATTCGTACATTTCTGATTTCATTTAGAGCATCACTAGACACTGGCTGAGGCATTATCATTATCAGATCACACTTCACTTGTAATAAACTCGCGGGGTCAAGGGCACTTCTTCTGACAGTTCTGACTTCTGACTCAAAAAGATACCAAAAAGATAAATGAAAAATAGAGGTAAGAAAATGAATAAAATTAGTAAATTAAATGTGAAAGAGCGAATCACAGTTATCACATCACTACAAGCACTACAAAAGCAGCGGGAAAATTCATAAGAAACTCAGGGTGGGTAAAGGACCTCCCTCTTCCGCCGAAGCTTTTGATTCCATTCTTCCGGGAAAAGAAACACGAAAAATCAGGAAAAGTGGCTCCTATATATCTTTCTTTTTCACTGGAGGTGTAAAATCTCCCCCCCCCCTCTTTCCAGGGAGGTGAAAATTTTTGCTTCGACCCCCCCCCCTCCCCTTTGAAAAAATGCTGGAGACTCGGAAAAAGGAGTGCACTTTTTCAAACACAAAATATAAGCGTCCTTGTAAACACAATATTAATTTATAGGTACTCCATGAATATTTTAGAAATCCAAGACATATTATGCAATGTTGACATGAGGTTGTCAGATCACCGGTTTTCGCCAGGAGTCTCCGGGACCTGTGACCCGTTCTCCGATCTGGCCGAAAACCCCATTGGCAAGAATATATTTCAGAAACATTTCACAATACGTGTCTAAAACGATTCCGGAATGATTTCATTCATATGACATTCATGTTATAATGAGCCAATTGCGGAAATATTTCAAAGTCATGTTTCAAAACATAACACAGAAACATTTTGGATATGTTTCTTGGAAATCGTTCTGCAACATATCAAAAAAATATTGCAGACATGTTTCTGGAAAATCATTCATCAATATCTCTCATCGTTCTTTCTGAAATATTTCAACGAACGTAGCCATCATATTTCAGAAGTTTATTCAGTCATAAGTTTCGAAACAGTTCTGAAATGTACCTGAAGTCTCTTGCCTTGTTCCGTACCAATAAAGTGGGTTTGTCCTAACGCAAAGTGCAAGGTGGACCCAAAACGACGAGGTACTGGAATATTGTGATGTTTCGGAGCCTATAAAAATGAATCTGGAATACAAACAAGAACTGCCTGAAAAAAAAAATGTAACATAATTCACTTAAAAATAACTTTAATAGTATTGAAAATAGAGGAATGGAATTACATAAAAATACTTGAATTATCGGCTCAGTCGCAGTCGAAGACAAAGGTGTCTCACGGTTTGGTGTTATTCGTTCATTCCTGTCATTTCTGCAAATTCATTACATGTACGAAAAATGACTCAGGGCTATTTAATTTTAGAGTGAAATTTTTTTCATAAAAAGAAGGTCTCTCGTCATTAGTACTAGTCTTCACAAAAAAATAGAAAAAAGAATGACCGAAAAATTTCCAAAACTGACTGAGAAAAATGCGGGCCAATTTTCAAGCATCCTGAAACCGCCGAATCCAAATTTTTGAAGCTTTAGCTAATTCCTCAGTTTTTATGGTTCCTATACCGCGTTGAATTTTATGGGTGAGGAACCGGAGGCAAAAGCCATAATTCGCAAAAGGCTTGAAGGAAGAAACGCGATCGCACAAAGAGAAAATTGGTGATTCAGATTCATCAATAGTAGAGATATAAGGGCAGATGTTGAGCTGGTCATGCGTTCTTCGAATTCCTTAGGGGTGAAATTTTGACATTTATTAACACCTTGAGGCGCAGTCCGCTGGATCATCGGCAGAACTGATGTGCCTCCACCAACTAGGATGGCTATTTTCCTGGATGTAACTGACTCTATTGGCTACGAAACTTTGCCATCGCGTGGGAGAGCTATTAAGCCAAAAGAGGACGATCATTGAGTCTGACCAGCAATTAATACTTTCAAATTCGATGAGACCAGCAAATTATTTGAGGACAAATGTCAGTATAGCTTACTCAAAAGTGTGGCTGATAATTAGTTCTAGTCGAGGGATCGTGATTTGCTTCTTTGAGGGAGCTACCCTCGTTTTAGCTATTAAAGAGGTAGGGGACTCGTTGGCTATTCTCGCAGGCGACAATGTAACATTCTGCCGCGAATGCACGTTCTGATACATCAGAAAATAAGTGCAGGCTATAAGTAACCTGCTCTCGCTTTTTATAACGCACAAAGCGTTGAATAATATCTAGTTTCGATACTAATGTGTCGCTCAAACTTCGACTATTTTCCGTTTTACAGGATGCATCAATAGAGACTACCCACACTTTAGTAGTAGTAGTGCTGTCCTTTACTACACAATGGTGTGGTAAATAGTAAGTTTGGGGTGGCTGTGGTTCATGATGAGGTACCTTGTGGATATAATTCTCACCTAAGTACGACTGAATGCATTCATGATATGCTGACTTCAGCTCTGGGTTGGAGCCTTTATGGTTTGGAGCGTTTCTCCAGCATTCTCTGGGTTCCCGAGCATGGGCATGGGCTTCCCTGGCTTGAATAAAAGAGGAACGTGATATCGATTTTCAATTCGTCTTGATTCTCGAGTGTACATGTCTTCACAGAACGAATCAGTGGGGTCTGATGAATTATGGTCGGAAATATCATCAAGGTGCCATAGAGAGCTAACAGAATCATCTAAGAGTTAAAAATGTGCTTGAGCTGATGGTTTCATTGGGAGAGGAAATTATAGAATCAGAGACAGAAATGAGAGGGGCGCATTGTACAGGTCCTAAAAGCACCCATCCAAAAATGGTCTCGACGGCAATTGGGGTCCCAGGCAAGCCGGACATGCAATTACCTAAAAGTATTGAAGGTAGTAGGTCAGCACCAATAAGTATATGTAGACACCGGGTTAGGAATCGCAAAACTGGGAACTGCCAATTCAGGCCTTTTACATAGTCCCATAGAGTCACTTTAGGGAGAGAGGATGGTAACGATCCTGTGACCGTATCAACACAAAATGCGTTCATTTTAAGAACTTGAGAGAAATTATGTCGAGGTGATATGTTAACAGTAACTTTATTTTTTACGGAGAGAATTTCACGATTGGAAATCCCTTTAATGGTAAGGTTGGCTTGACTCATACGGAGTCCTAATTCAGTGGCTAGGGAATACAGTGCGGAACTGAGAAATTTGGCCAAAACCAAGGACAACGCGAAATGCTCATTTTTGGCCAATTATTAAAGTTGGGGTCCCGGCCCCGGGATAACATTGGGCCCTCTCTTTTAACGAATTTCGCTCACTAAAATAAATTTTGTATCTGATGTACTACGTAATTTCAGGGGTTTTGTGCACTAGAAACCCATTTTTCAGGTCTGACTCACAAAAAAAAGCTTGAACTACGAGCCTCAAAAGCTGAAGATGGCGAGCAGCCGAAACCGGTCCGTCGATGACGCACCCCGACGAGAAAGTACAGACAACGTAGGCTCCTGCGGCTACGACCTTTTGCATATAATGGCCATGAAACTGGCTAAGTCGTGAATATTCACTTATTCAGCCAGGAAAATTCCAACTTCGCGGATATTTACTTTTTAAGTGTTGCAATTATGTGGCTGTTCGCCAGAAGACTTTGGGCACTGTCGTGGCCGTCTAGCCCGGGTTCCGCGGTCACTGTGAAAGATGAAACTCAAACTTTCGTGAAAATAAAGACCAGAAACTGGTAATTCTACAGTTTTATTTTTTAGCTCAGAGAGCTGTAAATTAGTGGCTATTTCTCTCCATTTTACCTGCAAATCTAGATAAAATTGAAAAGTTTTACCACAATTTTTAGCTGTCAATGAGCAATGTTTCTCAATTTTAGTCGTGAAGCGATTTTCCTCTAGTCAGACAACAGATCGACCGTCATATGGCGCAGTCCAATCTACGTTGAAAACTACGTTATTTTATTTAAAAAATCCAAGGCTTGAAAAAATATGGTCTTGGGGGGGGGGGGGGAGAATGCTCGGCCTACTCACACATTCAGAATTGCGAAACACATAATGCAACCACGTTATAAGTAATTTTTATTCTTCTTTGTACGAAATTCGAAGCCTAAATATATTTATAAACTCATTCTTTGTTTGTATAATGTAAATTCAACTAATCAGGCTGCACCGGTAAGGAAAACATAATTACAAAAAGTAATAAAAGCTAAATTAATGACTAGCTGCTAAGAGCTGTGATTGAGTATAATATAAAAATAACAAAAAAGACAGCTGAGAAATAGAAGAGGCAAGGAAATAACAGCGAAATAGTGACATTAACGTAACAAAACGTTAACTCTGGCGCTTCCGATAATCTCTTAAGAAATAGATTTTTTTCTCGGGGTTTTTCTAATAAATGAAACGGCCGTATAATACACTATATACTCCTGGCTTTTTCGTTATGTACACACAAATTATTCGTACAACGAATGTAATTTTCGGGAAATCTCGGTGACATTTTGTTGGTGCGCGGAAGGGATGATCAGGGAGGGAAACGATAGCATAAAACAACAGAGAAAGTCTCTAGATTGCTTGGACCGAAGGGTTTTGTGTTGCTAACACGTAATTTCATTAGAATGTGGACTGTATAAATTGTATTTACAACAATAAAATTTACAAGATCAATGGGACTTACAATATGACAAGTCTGTACACGTTTTAGAGACTAAACGCCATAAAGTGCCTAACTAAAATTTTCCTGGCCGTTAACATGAATTTATTGGCTCAAGGAAAAAGGAAGGAGGGAAGTCAAATGTGCTAGAAAACTTGACACGCTAAAAATTCTTAACGATATCACACTTTTTCTTCATTATTAGTTTTTCATAATTGTTTATTATTGTTAACGAACTATCTTTCAATCTTAGTTCAAGAAACTTTCTTCTGATCGATTTTTTCCCCTTAGTCTAGAATACTTCCGTGTAATCCCACCAATCCTTTTCATAACCTTCGTGGACATGCTCCAGTAATACTTTCCGCCGACTCTCGCAATACCTGAACCACGTGTTTAGTTTTAATGGATTTTCGTGTTTCATTATTTCTCAAATTTACCTATATTTGTCTTGGACTTTTTGCTTTATGTCAGCAAGGTTCTCAGAAGTTATGTCACGTTCCAAGTATTCTGACAGGGTTTCCGTTGCGGACTCCAGGTCTTTTTGGTTGTCCTATGAGTGCCCCACCACCCAAAATTAATCAGTCTATTCCAGTTTGGATAAAATTAAAGGAGAAAACATACTTCGAATATGGTGGACTGATTGTTTTTCCTCAAATAGTAAGCAAAAACATAGGTGTACATCAGGGTTTGCCGGCACTGACAAAGAATATCAACTGCCCGTTTCAGGAACTGTACCTATAATGAATATATCAAAGTTAATTATAGGAAAGCCGGAGAATTAAGCGTTAATATCCACGATAAAAGACCGTACCTCGATCCAGGACATATTGTGCTGTTGCATTTCTTCCATTTTCTCCTTTACTGAAGCGTATAATTTATGCTCAAATTTGAGCGACTGCATATGATTCATGTATCGGTTGCAGTAAAATAAATAACGCTGAAGGGCTGCTCTGGACCTTTCTTGAGCGTCTCGCGCTGCCCTCGCTTCTTCTTCGTCGTAACGATTACAATTATACCTAAGAAAAGAAGACGACCAATTTTAACTAATATCCCCAAATCAACGCATACAATACTATGACCGTACCAAGAAGATCCGTGTGGTTCCCAAGGTCCTAAGCACACCCAACAAAAATCGTTCTTGCAATTTTGATTCTTACACACCATGTGATTGCAACCGCCATCTTTTTCTATTGTTACATTGCACTTCGGACATTCCTGCAACCACACCGTTGCACGCAAAAATAATGTTGCTGAATATAAATAAGTGAGAGTGTTAAACAGTCAAAAAACTTGAGATAATTACCTTTGTGTTCGCTGCAATCCAATTGGAAGTTTCAGAGTCGTCGTCACATTTTTTCATCCACCGTTTCAATAATATACATTTAACCGGGTCATGCCAATTCTCACCGCACGCGAAGCAAAACGTGTGAAGGCATTTGCATACGACTGGTCGCGGTTCAACGTGAGTCACTTTGATCGCATTATTACAATCAGGTGACGGACACCACCTGAGCAGCCGGTTGCACTCTACAAAGCTATTGGTGATCAAATGCTGATACTTCAGTCGAACTTTCGAATCACGAACGAGACGCATAACCGTCTGATCATCCACTAGAATGTCGCAAGCGTGTGCGGCGCAAGCTATCGTCTGCCCGACACCTTCCTCCATTATCTTCGTCGTGAGATATTCACCCCAGCATTGAGTACAGAACCTGTGACCGCATTCAAGGCCTGTCATCATCTGAAAAAAAAATAAAAGAAGAGAGTTTTAGCGAACTGGCTATAATTAAAGAAACATTTTAAAGTTCTTACCGGAACTGGTAGGACCATGTAACAAATTTCACACTCTTCCGTGCCAGAAGTTGACCGAGGTCGAGTCACAACGGGAGATTTCTTGAATGGGTTGACGACTCGCGCTTCTGTGAACAATTGGTCTTGGTTCCCATCGTAAAATCTCTCCATTAGCTTTTCTTTGTCCCATTTAAAATGATTCAGAAGAATCCTTGTAGTCGTCGCAGGAATCTGCGAAAATTGTCAAGTTCACAGAAATAGGCATAACTGATAGTTATTAGACCAGGAAAGAAACGACATTTGCCTGTAAAAAAAAAAATAAATAAAACGAGTATTCAAGTTGATATAAATTACTGTCACTTGGGCTATTTATTAATTAATTCAATCAAACATGTCGGAGCACGAAAAACTAATCGGCACTGGTGTAAAAGATAAGGGTAGCATCTGCTACTTGATTGCCTTCTCTCGTTGATTGATCTAACATTTCTTCAATGCAAATACTGTCACACACACTTAACGAATGGTGCCAAGTTTACAATAATATTAATGCGGCAGGAAAAACACTACTCCGAATTATTAATGTGTTGGCATACGCAGTATCAATCGAATCCTCAATGGATTTTTTCTTGTAACCACGATATAATGAAGCCGTGATCATTGCCGTCGTTTACCTGCTCGAAATCCACTCTCATCGAACATTGATCCAATATTTAGGCCTGTCACATGCTGGGAAGGGGAGGAGGCGATGAAAACTTAGTAAGAGGGGCCCTTTGGTTAGAGGGTTTGGTTCCTCCAGAAAACCAAATTTTGCTGGTTTGGCACTCTACAAAGACCAATTTCGCACACCTGGCGAATATAAAAATAAATTTCATGCTATTAGCTCTTTCAAACCGCAATTTTCTGTCTAAACCTCGTGTTCATTCATTGGCCAAACGCTATGTTTCAATAAACAAATAGCAGTAGAGAAAGAAATTGATTTAACATTTGCTTTTGTTGTGTCGTTTTAATTATAAATCAAAAATTATTCGAGTAGTCACAACAAATTTTTATTATTATTTATTTTAATTATTTATTAGTTTCGGGGAAACTCCCATTCTCAAGAAACCAGCTGCCTTAACAGAAGAAAGATACAACCCCCACATCATGCGTAAAGTTGCTAATTTTTTTAAAAACCAAATGAATAAATAAAAGGTCAGTACTCACATAATATGTGTCTCAAGCAAAACTTGATACTAGACTTCCTCCCCGTACCTTGGACTACTACTCGAAACCCCCCCCCCCTTTTTAATTTATTATACATGGAAATTATTTTATTGACCTAATTATCATTTTTATACATTTGTAGGATATTTTCATATGGTTCCATTGCTACCACATCGGTTTGGAAATTGCAATTTTTTTATTTTCTAGCTTAATATGAATCTTCTCTAGAGTTTTCAGCTTCCCTTGATGTTGGTCTGCATTTAGCACTTTAACATCTACGACATTAAAGAGTGGCATATCTTACATGGTGCTCACTGAGACCCGTACTTTTCTTCCCATTTTTTGTGTCACTTTTATGTTTTGCTACTCTATTTTTTAATTTTTGTGTGGTTAAGCCAACATAGCTATTTTCGCACCAACCACAATCGATTCCGAAACTAGTCGGAAAAAATAACTAATAATAAAAATTTGTTGTGACTACTCGAATAATTGTTTAATTTATGAGAAAGAAATTGCGTGGGGCCCAGTCAAGCCGACCATGAGATAGATCATCCGAAGCTTGATGAAAAGCTGCGAAATGACACCATTCCGAGTTGAAGTACCGGCGAAATTGTAAGTTTCGGGTCTCGATATTCTAAAAATTGTGTGTTTATGGTCTTAATTATCCCACAATTACAAGCCGAATCCGACAGCGTCCAAACACTTGTAAATATTACCACGAAATGACCGCCTTTCTCGGTTTCGGTCTACGTCTAACTTTCGGGTCTAAATATTTCAGAAATTGCTAGTTTGTGGTATTTCCCCTCCCCTCCAAATTGCAAGTCTCGGGCTTCTTTTTAGTGACCGCAGAACCCGGTCTAGACGGCCACGACAGTGACCGCATAAATGAAATGTACTTTTCCCAACAGGCTCCTGTGGGAACTTTATTTTGTTGTTGTAGTTGTACACTTACAACCAATAGCTCTGACTGCCTTTTTTGGAGGATAAATATCTTATTCGCCATTGAAGACTCGCCCCAAACGACAATGCCGAAGCGCAAGTGACAGTTAAAGACTCCAAAGTAGGCCGTTAATAGGCCCGATTAAGAAAAACAATGCCTTAGTCTTCTCACGGCAAACAGCGCTCGACTCAGTCTCCTCGACAGGTGCTCGATGTGGTTGTGGACAGACCAGTTCAATTTTGAATCGATCCACACTCGAGAAACTTAACGGGCTCCGCCGGCGTCAACCGATTTTTTTCAACTTTTAACTATGGACTAGCGCTTTTTCTCAGCTTTAGGCCAGAAGTTGGCTTCAGAAGTCACGGATTTGCGGTTTCCTAAATTTTAACCGAGAGTCAACGATATTACTAAATTTTGGTCGTGAATTAGCGTTTTTCTCAATTTCTGTCCAGGTGAATGTAACATGTCGGGTCCTGTTCCTCGACGGCTGCACCACGCGTTGGCAAAGCCGAGAACCGGCGAGCTGAAGCTTTACTGATGATCAGGCGACTGAGGATGGTGGGGATGCGCCATTTTTCACGTGGTTCCCGGAAGTTGGGGCATCGCAGTAAGATGTGCTCAGCGGTCACACGAAATTTGAGGCCGGAAACTGTGCTCCTGGGTGACTCCCTCGGTTAGTGGAAGGGATGAAATGTCAGGTTTTATGTTCGACGCAGACCTTAGGAAGCTTTAGAGACGATGGGTGTTGAGGGAGGTATCCATCTTGTTTTCACCGTACCAGCTTAAAAAGCACCTGTTTCCCATATTTCGTAAAGCTTCGATAGACTTTCTTCCTCCTCCTGAAGCTTTTAACTGTAGCTAATCAACATGTGTAGTACAGTGCAGTTTCATGTACCACCCCCCACCATCATAACACTCCATGTTCAAATCCGGATGCGTCGCTGTGTTGGTGTCTTGTTCGATGAACGAGCAGCGTTAAGCATAATCGTGGCCTTAGCAATGAACTGAAGCACTGAGTCTAATGAGAGCGAGAAGTGGACACTCCGAGGTCACCTTCCACCTCCACGCCACTAGCATTATTC
Organism: Corythucha ciliata; assembly: GCA_038030265.1. Lineage (NCBI taxonomy): Eukaryota > Metazoa > Arthropoda > Insecta > Hemiptera > Tingidae > Corythucha > Corythucha ciliata. The sequence continues at coordinate 21,682,003 of CM075943.1, forward strand.
ACTTCATAGCGTCATTTGCCTGTCCTACTTCCCTCATCGCTCGCTTAAGAGGACTTCTATTGTGGAACTTCAAGAATGGTACATTTTTTTAGTTCAATATAAATTTGTTTATGTATGTACAAGTACAGCTTCGGGAGCTGCGTCACTAGGAGCCACTTGACGATGATCAGGAAAAGGACGACGATGATGATGATGACACGGATACAGTTTTAGTGTCATCGCATCAAGAGACTAGTGACCTGGACGAACAACGGTTTAAATCTTCCTCCCCTCATAAGTGAAGTGGTTTTATTAGTTGAATTATTGTGATATGTTCAGACTTTCCATATACCTACTAAATTTACGTTAAGCGTGAGCGGAACATAAATATACATACATACAGGGTGATTCAGGAGGAAATGCATATACTGAAGTATGTTGTAGTACCAAGTATTTGCGACCAAAATGACCCTATGAACATAGGGTCGCAAATGCTTTCCTTCTGAGATATGCGTACAATTGTGTTTTTTCATCGACTGCCTACTTTTTCCCCAAAATCTCGATTTACGGCCCAACCGCTGGGCTTAGAAAAAAACTGTTGACGGTTTTGAAAAGTCCACAAAATTTCACTTCAGAAAACAGTGTTTTGAACCGCTGTAAACGAACTCAGTATTTTTTGTGATTTTCCACAAATGGCGAAAGTGACTTGTTTTAAATTTCTCCTGTAATTCAGCGACGATTTCTGCCGAACTTATAATGCTTCCGATATGGTCCCAATATCAGAAAAACATGCCCGTTCTGTGGGCTTTCCAATGACCTCCTCAAAATTGATGGTGGTCCATTTTTGAGAGAGATATCACAGATAATATCCGAAAAAACAAGGTATAAACGTGCAAAATCAGTCAGTTTGTCCCAGTAAAAATAAGCGTATTTGTGTGCCTTAAACGTGTTATTGTGCCTCGTGAAAGGCAATTATTGCTTGGAATTCAGTCCAAAAACATCACTTTAACGCAATAAATGACAAATCCCACGCCCCACCATTTTTAAGCCACTGGTGGGAGAGGGGGATGATTTGTCATTTATTGCGTTAAAGTCACTTTCGCCATTTGTGGAAAATCACAAAAAATACTGAGTTCGTTTACAGCGGTTCAAAACACTGTTTTCTGAAGTGAAATTTTGTGGACTTTTCAAAACCGTCAACAGTTTTTTTCTAAGCCCAGCGGTTGGGCCGTAAAATCGAGATTTTGGAGAAAAAGTAGGCAGTCGATGAAAAAACACAATTGTACGCATATCTCAGAAGGAAAGCATTTGCGACCCTATGTTCATAGGGTCATTTTGGTCGCAAATACTTGGTACTACAACATACTTCAGTATATGCATTTCCTCCTGAATCACCCAGTATATGATACGGTGAAAGACCGACTAGAAATACACGAATGGTAAAATTCCGAAATCCTGGAATATAGTAAGATCATCGGACTTTTACTAGACAGTTTTGGTACGCAATCCCCATGCGGCGTTGGTCCACTGTTCGACTACGCAAGCCCTCCGACGACATTGAAATCCCCCCTCCACCAATCAACTTTCCCACGGCTCATCACCCCTAGAAATGAACTGATAAACAGGATTGAACATTGCGGGTATGAGGGGGGGGGCAGTACATGAAACTACACTGTACATGTTGATTGTCTACAGTTGAAGGCTTAAGGAAAGCAATGTCGATAGAAAATAATGGATTGGAAACAGGTCAACCAAAAAAGTTGAAATTGGCCAACATTTTTAAAACTCGTATAACTTTTGACCTGTTCAATATAAATTTGTTTATGTATGTACAATTTCCAAAGATAATTAAATCCTATAAAACTTCCTTCCTTAGGGCTTTCTCCTAGGATAAACGGTTTAGACGATATAAAAGAATGTTCAACGGAAAACGTGGAATAAAAATATTTTATCGGACATTTTTACTACTGCGGGGCATGTATTTCGAGAAAGGTCAGGAATTAGTGAAACATGTATATGACAAAAGTGTCTGATTTTTATGTCAGCTTTAATTGGTTATCATAAAAGTTTTGCCTACGACGCTCTGCTTTCGAGATATCAGTGAAAATCCGAAAAATGGTACCTTCTTTGTGCTCCCCCGACTCGGGCTCACCTCCTAGGGGTGGGGACTTTCAGTATGTTTACCTCCTAACTAGTCCAAACATTGTTCTGGAGTCAAAATTTCTGCTTTCGCTCATTCCCTCTAGACCACCTTTTTGAACACTCGTTTGACTATAGGCTGTAGGCGAATCAAATAAAAGAGACGGCTCAAAATACAATGTCAATAAAATTATTTTGTAATTGGGTGGTCCAGTAAGGCATAGCGTTAATTTAATAGCTCCCCTCCGCCGAGTACTCCCCTGCAATATAAACGGATTTGGTTCACAAGGATCTCAAACGAAAGCGCGTTCATTTCTCATTACTCGAGTCAATTTTGGGGGCAATTGCACCAACAGCCGTGCGTTAGCGAATTATCAACTAATTCAACCCCCTCTTTCACACCGTTCCCGTGGACCGATTCACCTGGATCACGAACTCGTCCGAGATATTGACGCTATTGATTTTTAGGCCAAATTTGGTTGCCCTAAGTCAGAAATTCCCGTGATCGTGCTAACAAGCGAGAGAAAATGGGGCATAATTGAAATGGGTGATTCTACATCACACGTGGGTCAAAAATGACTTTATGGACCATGGTCCAATTATCAATCTGAGAAATCGCAGTTTTCCTGAATTTCGATGCATCAGGCGATTTCGTCAAAACTCGGTCGGTATCTTAGCAACCAATGATCCTAGGAAAATTTCAAGGATACCGTTGGAAAGACCAACTCGCAACAACACGTTTTCAAAAGATTTAGACACGGGCTTCAAGTATTTCGAACTATATCTCTGAAAAAATAGAGACAAAGCCCCGAACCATAAAGGTTATTCGAAAGCTTAATAATTGTGGAAGTTTTTCCTTAAGTCCTACTCTTCCCCCGAGAGATGTCAGTAAAATTACACCTGGCTGAATGCCAAGTAAGAATAGAGAAATTCAAGGAAGTAGCTTTTCAGCTGAGCATTAAGGGTGTCCAAATTTCACGAACTACCCCAAATTTACGATCATCTTAAAGGATTTCATGAGGATAAAGGATTTCATGATGATTAACTTCTTTGCTATGCATCAAAGTCGTAACGTCAACGGCGAGGATGCTACAACGGATTGTTCACAAAAAGCAGTGAAGGGGTTCGAGAATAGTGTCACTTTTAACGCTATTATCTCTTAAGCGGTTGAAGCTACAAAAAACTTGTCGAAGACTAATTTTTGAGGAATTTTGTCAACTTTGTTTTGTTATCCTATAAGTTTTTGGGTAGGACCTACAGTTTACGAACTACAGGTAGAAAAGTGAAAAATTATGCACGTTTTGCTACGTCCAGCAGCTAGCTCGTGGGCTAGAGTCGGGGACTTTTGAGTACACCATCTCCAGACCCCTCCGAACAAATCCCAATCACAGCTTTAGAGTTACCAGCTGGTTCAATCTACTACCTTTCTTTTACTAGACTAATATAGCATAGCCATTTTTGACCCACATAAATGATGTAGAATCACCCATTTCATTTATGCCCCATTTTCCCGTTACACTCTGTATAAATAAATGTTCAGGGTTGAAGGGGATAAGTGTGACAAAAAAATTTGGGTGAAAGTAGACCTCATTTGCGACCGAAGTCACCCTATACACCATGGTCCGAAAATTAAAACCCTTCGAGATATGATCTTTCTAACGATTTTTAAGGCTTACATAACTTTTTTCAACCAAAAAGCGAGAACCTCGCTTTCAATTGGCATTTTTGCAACTTTTGGGGATTGATTCAGAAAGATCACACTATTTCCTATCAGGATTGGCCATTTTCGATAGACTTTAACTATTTTATGTGCCCTCAAATGCGGCTCAAAGTCGTGCAAATCGGGGATTTTATTTTTTTCAAAAAAGCCAGTCCCTGTTTGTCCACACTAAATCTGAGAGTACGGACAACTCGTGATTCAGAAAAACATCTCCAAAGTGTCCTTTTCAAAAATAGTCGCTTGTTTCGACCTACAACATTTGAACGAGCTTTGTGATTTTTAACATGATAAACGTCATTAAAGCATCATCCAAAGTTTTCCCTTGAACGGGACGGACTGTGTGCGCCTGTCAAAGTCCAAAAAATGTCGCTCCCGCAGCTAGATGTCGAGTAGAGTGCATTTCTCTACTGTGAATTTCGAAGTTTTCAGTTAATTTGTAATTATTTAGCCGGAAATTGGTATCAACAAGCAGAGTCATTAAGTGCACTAATTTCGTCGAATAACAGCTAAACACGCCGAAATTCGCAGTAGTGAAATGCACCCTTGGCGACAGCCAGCTGCCGGAGCGACAGATTTGATATTTTGGTGGGACTGCGCATTCCATTCGGTTCGAAGGAAAACTTTGGATAAGGCTTTAATGAGTTTTAGCATGTTATGAATCACAAAGCTCGTTCAAATTGGGTTGGTCAAAACAAGCGATTTTCAAAAGAAAAAACATTCTTTTTTCCAAGAAATGGCCTTTCTGCCGTTCACGAGTAATTTTAAAAAGGACAAATTGAAGAAGTTTTTCCGACCCATGGGATGTCGATAAGCTCAGATTTAGTGTAGAGAAGTTGGGGTTGAATTTTTTTTAAATTAGAGATCCACGATTTGCAAAACTTTGAGCATCTCTCAAGCCCACGGAAAATAGTTGAATTTTATCGAAAATGGCTATTCCTGACAGAAAAAAGTGTGCTCTTTCCAAATCCATCGTCAAAAGTTGCAAATGTCATCTGTAAACCAATCTATTTGCATTTAGTTAAAAAAAGTGATGCAAGCCTAAAAAAACGTCAGAAAAATCATATTATCTCGTCGGTGTTTGATTTTCGGACAATGGTTTATAGGGTGTTGTTGATCGCAAATGAGGCCTATTTTCACCCATTTTTTTTTTTTTTTTTTGTCACACTTATCCTGTTCCACCCTGTATATACAGTGTTATAAGTGCGACAAAAATGTTTGGGCAAAACTACGTTAAAAGTGGAGTAAAATGGTACCTTCGGAAGTGTCCTTCGTCGATCCGTTCCTGAGTTATGATTTTTTTTTGTTTAAAAAACTAACCAATGCTTGCTTTAAAAAATCCGCAATTTCTCGGCTTATATCGCACCAAATCCAAAAAGTGATGCCATTTTCAGAAACTACAGAACATTTCCTTTAGGATTGAGGCCATTTTCTTGCTTGAAATAATCGTCAACACCCAGAAATCTGGCATTTTTTTCATAAATTTACGTGGTCCTCCAAAATTTGTCCGTTTTACAAAAAGTCGCTGTACCCAAACAGCTTCCTCAACAGACTTTCAATGTACCAAAAAAACTTCTCCGTATTCTAAGCTTCCTTTTGGCGTGTTCACATTTCATGTTACCACTGATGTTTCTCACGAGAATGCACAACAACCGTGTTTTTACGGAACATGGGCCATAGCCTACAGTATTCGTGAAGGGTGCACGCAGATCGGCAGTAAGTGAGATCAGGATATCTTACCATGGAGAAGGCAAGAGACATTCAATTTGACCCCCCCCCCTCAGTGATTCATTCAATTGTCGCCATTCGGGGGGGGGGGGTAATTGTACGCCGTTTGCCTACGATATCTTCTCCTTCCTAAAATATCCTGCCTTCCCTTTCTAAAACAGTATTTCATAGAAAAATATAGGCAGTTGCCTATGTGCCAACATTCGTGAAGGGTGCTCAGAGATCGGCAGAAATGGATGGGGGTAGGGGTCAAATTGAATGTCTCTTGCCTGCGATATCTTCTCCATGGTAAGATATCCTGTTCTCACTTATTGCCGATCTTCCTACACCCTTCACGAATACCCTAGGCTATGGGCCATGTTCCGTAAAAACACAGTTTTCGTGCATTCTCGTGACGTTTTGAAAAAATGTCATCTCCGAAAGCACCTGTTGAGGAGCAATCCAGCTTCAAAGTGTCGTGAACATGGGTTGACTTTTGAACAAGTTTGACTATGTTGCCAGCATATCTGAGCATGTATGGAGCAAAATGGAATGGAAGGGCTAAATTCTAATAGAAAAAGTTCCACTCTTTCCAATGGTACCGTCAGATTTGACCTTAGAGCCTCCGGTTACTACGCAACGGCCGCTTTTCCAAAAAAAAAAGGCAAAATCAAAAAGTACTTAAATCCTGATTATCTTGGAAAATAATGAGAATCGGATTATGGTCAATAGGGGTCGTTTTAACCCATTTGAGGCGCAGAATCACCGGGCAAAATATTGCACTCTATTTTTTGAACGCCCTGTATACATATAGCAAATCGAACCTACCTCGGATTCGTGTTCTAGGGGTTCTGAAACAAAAAGTATCACAACCCATATGTGCGACCGTCAGGGCGAGACCAATAGTGCATTTTTTGAATTAAATGCACTAAAATAGGACTCTATTTTTCTCTTCAGACATGTACCACCAGCCGTGGACTTCAAAATCTGAAAACGATGGGAATGCCGAGCCAATAATCCGGACGTGTCCGAATTATACTAGACGCTGACTAAGCATCCATAAAACGAATAAGCATCGGACTGTATGGTGTATGATGCTCAACAGTACGATTCCATACAAATGATGTTTCAACCTTGAAGTTATTGGCAGTCTTATGCTTTTATAATCTATAGTAAAGTTACAAAAGGAGATAAAGGGTCAAGATCAATAACTATTATTTCGAGTTTTAACGTAGGTCCCTGTTAATAATGTTCAAAAAAACAAGTTGACTATTTTCTCTATTCAACGAACGAACGGTAATTGAGTGCCAGTTTTATTTATATACTTCATGGTCAAACTTTATGGCATTAAACCTCGATCCGTACTACTTTAAACTATGTGTCCAGTCAACTAGTGAATTTTTAAACAGTTTCCTTCTTGACAAAGGGGTAATCACGCCACGGGTGAATAATAATTAAAAAGGAAAAGGACTCCCAAAAACCATGTACGGACGTATCGAAGTATCGCATTTAAAACTTTTCTGAACATGAAGGACTTACCTCGACAACCGAATTGACCTCCTTTATCGAGTCGATCATGTGCTGGACTATCTGTTCAGTGGACAGGACTTCATACGGATAATCGTCGACTTCTGGCTGTCTGTCACGAGGATTTGCACTTTCAACCTCCATACCAAAATCCACGTCGTCACCGCTGGATTCATTGCCAGAGTCAACGTCTTCGAAGGGAGTCTCATCCTCGGAATCCATCGCTTGAGCCAATTATGATCCAAGTGTCTTTGCCTCTCTAAACAAAAGGAATCTTCAGGAACGTGTCTTTCTCGAGAGGAGCCAATTGAAATAAATAAATTATAGAAGGATGATGTTTTTTGTTCAAAGAAAAAAAATTCCCCGAGGAGGGGAATACAGACAAGCTGAATGAAATTGGAGAACACGAAGGCTCACTTTTTTTTTGTCACTTCAAACGGGTTCAAAATAATTCTAATTATTTGATAACGGACATCACTTCACGCACAACCACTTTGCCTTGCTTTTACAAAAAAAGTAAATTGGTGAAAAAGGTGGGGCTATTTTCCTTGGAACTGTTCTCCAAAATCGGACACGATCCTCAGAAAGTCACAAAAGACAACTTCTACTCTCGTACTCGCAACTCGGGTCGGATACGCTGACTACTACTGGCAAGCCTTTTACTTCTGCGGCTGCGAGCAACCAACTGTAGTCAACCAAGGCCAACTTGTTTCATCTTTGATTTTTTCTCCCTTACGTCATGGGTTTCTCACCTTATTTCTAGCGCTTTAAACGATGCTTCCCGTCACACACCAAAAACAATAAACGCGAAATGTTTTAATAATTAAAGTAAATCAGTCCAGTAAACTCACTTCCATTGACCATCGCACATCATACAAAATTTCCAAACGGTACGCCTCGCCTCCCGTAAGTACATACCTGAATTTTGCATTTTGACACAGTGAAACCTTCAAATAACCTTACCTACAACTAAAAAATTGTGGCTGTGAGATCAGTTTCGTTGATACGTTAATTTGAGATATTTGAAGACAAAAATCATGCTGCCGAATTCTAGTCAATCTCCCGAAGTGAGGGGCTATCAAGTTTTCAATAAAATTGGAAGCGGGAGCTATTCAGTCGTTTATAAAGGCAAAAGCAACGTAAGCAGAAGCTGTAATTTTAATCATCGCTTTGCCCCCTTTGAAAATTTTGTTTAAACAAAAATTACAGGAAACTGACGAGTATGTGGCAATAAAATGCGTGGACAGGCTCAAATTGTCTAATTCAGGACGTGAAAATATCGTCAGTGAGATCACTATAATGAAGATGCTTCAACACCGCTTCATCGTTAAAATGCTCGATTTTCAGTACGACGATAGGTAAACGTACGCAAATCATTTTTTGTTTTTTTACCAATTCAAGTTCGGAGCATCATCGTCCTCCTCGTCACTACTTTCTTTCGTTTCTTCAGGTTCCATTGGCCTAAAACCCGTGTTGACTCATTTTTTTTTTTTTTGTACTTTCCGAGGTTCCCTCACTGAAAATTTTGGTTGGGTGTCGAAAACAGTGTGTAGGTATTGGTTGGCAACGAAATGAAGCTTCGCGTGGCAACATATGTTTCAACTCCACTTTCGCGGTGGTCAGGGCCGTGTTGAGAATTTTTCGACGTGCCCGGGAATCGAACTCAATGGGGGTCATTTCAAAGACACTCCCCCCCCCTCAACTATTTTAGTATCTGGCAAATGTCAAAGCCACAGCAAAGGTCCAAGCACAGCAATAAACTTCTAACCACAACAAAGCTCCTAACCACAGCAAAGTACCAATCATTAGAAGCTTTAACCTCAGCAAAGCTCCAGCTCTAAAGCCTTACCTTAACCACAGCAAAGTCCCAAACCACAGCAAAAGTCTAAATCACAGCAAAGCTCCAAACCACAGCCACAACAACAAAAACCCAATCCACAGTATAGCGCCAACCGCCGCAAAGTTCCAGGCACAGTTGAGCATCAACCCCAGTAAAACGTTCCTTTTTTTTCTCTCCTGTCTTCCCTTTCTTCATTCCTGAAATCCGCCGGGCACGGGCCCGGGGGTAACGGACCCGTTGCCCCCTCCCTCTCGACAGGCCTGCCAGCGGCCTCTGTCTTTGAAGAGGGCCTCGCAGGACGGGGACCGTTTCATTTTTTGTTTTTCTCGCCGACAGAATTTTTCGTGGCCAAGTGGGCGTCAGTATAAATGTAGAATAGTTGAACACAACTGGCGATGGAAGCACTTGAGGGGAAAAATGAACTTTGCCTTCGTCACCGTGTGGGCCCACACTTGATAAGTTTGATATTTTGATGCTCGGGGCCGGTGGTATTGGTGGTGCCCCCCCCCCTCGTTTTACTTTTTTTTTCGTAAGCAATGAAAAGACGGAGAGGGTTTTGACATTCTGTAACCGCTACCTCACTAGGCTGCCCGAGGACATCCGATAAGCGTTCGCGAGCAAACGAGTGTAGGTTGGGTGGCTCAAAGTAGGGCGTTCACGAAGAGTACAATTTTATAGCGGTCAATAAACGATAATGGCCGCGTTGCAAAACTCCAGACTTGTTCAGCGCTTCATGAGTACTTAATCTTTTTCCGTTGCAAAACTGTCAATCTAACTCAGCGCTGAGTAAGTGCTTAAACACGTCCCATCGCGATACAAAGCACCGTTGTAAAACTCCAGTAAGCGCTTAATTCTACGCTTCAGTGCTTAAACACGAGCCCCGAGTTTTGCAACGCAACCATTGATCGGTATAATGGCCGCGTTGCAAAACTTCAGACTTGTTCAGCGCTTAATGAGCACTTAATCTTTTGCCGTTGCAAAACTGTCAATCTAGCTCAGCGCTGAGTAAATGTTTAATAATCCAACAAAACATGTTCCGAGGTGTTTCGATAGCCTTTTTCATCGCGATGAAACCTTTCTGCCCTCTTTTGTTCAAAAATGCCATAAAAGTTCAACGATGGTTGACACCAAAATGAAGGAAAGGAATATTATTACTTTTTAGCCATACAAGTTGATAAATATTTTATTTTTAGGGTCTTGGCTTACTGCAATAATAAGCCAAAAGCCTAAAAATAAAATATTAATGAAGGAAAGAAAGTTACTAACCTTCCGACTATGATAACGGGGAGTTGAAAACTCACAAATCACCGTTGCAAAACTTCAGTAAGCACTTAATTCTACACTTCAGCGTTTAAACACGAGCCCCGAGTTTTGCAACGCAACCAATGTAAACCGTAGAATTGGGTAATCCGCAGTTGTCAGAAGTAACGGTGGATATCAGTTACATTTTGTTTGGGTACAACCAACTAGGGGCGTAGCCAGCCCTTGATCTAGGGGTGGGCAGCTTCACTGGAGATGTGAGATGTACCGTTGCCTATTGCGGGCGGGGGCGGTTTTGTGCCTGAGTGACGAGGGTGGCGGTCAACTTTCATCTCCCCCTCCCCCCCGCAACTTATCCTATTCGCCTAGTTTCTTAATTATCTTTTAAACAAAAAACAATAGCACAAAGCCCGAAAGCCCTTCTCTGGTTCCCCCAAAACCGGATCTTTTATTGCATTGTCTGAGATCTGCTCAAGACTCTGGGTAAATGCGGGTATTATTTGAATTAAAAATAAAAATAAAAAATCTGGAAATTCGGTCCCAGGGGGTCAACCATGAGCTAGCGTAAAAATACCGTAAAAACGCGGTATCTATGGCGTTATAACATTATTTGTGATACAGTTTCCTTAGTTACCGCTTGCGTTAATTTCTTAAGGGGGCATTGTAGTACTACCCCTCGCCCATTATCCCCTCACCGTTTTACGCGCAAAGTATTTGGAATATTTCATTTTTTATGGTCTCATATTAAACCTTGTAGTCTTGAGACGAGGCCAGCAGAGCCCGAATTTCAATTTTTACTTTCCTCGAATTTTAAATTAAATTCATAACATTACTAGTAATTTTATAAAGTTAATTTAAAATTCGAGGAAAGTCAGAATTGAAATTCGGGCTCTGCTGGCCTCGTCTCAAGACTACAAGGTTTAATATGAGACCATAAAAAATGAAATATTCCAAATACTTTGCGCGTAAAACGGTGAGGGGATAATGGGCGAGGGGTAGTACTACAATGCCCCCTTAACGCTAGCTCATGGTTGAACCCAAGGTGACTAAACTTTACTACATATAGGTGCCGCAGATTTCCCCCTGCCCGTCGGACAGGAGGGGTGGAGACTTGCTCCCGATCGCTCACCCTAGAGCAGCAGAGCAAGTTAATTTTGAAATTGAAGTTTATGAATTCTCAAAAATCACACCCCAATAACAATAATGTACTGGGTCCTGCTCATTGGCGGGTGGGACTGCTTGTGACGTAGGTGAAGGACTTCGAATTCTTTGTTCCGTGAGCAAGATCTCTATCTCACTTGGATTTATTTTTTTCATACCTAATAATTTTGTCGTTTACCAGCGAGACAAACAGGAGTTCTCTGCTTGCTGAATATTTGAATTTGTTCTTTATCATATCATGAGCTTTCTAACAATGGTAATAATGAATATCTATCAAGACAAGCTGTCACTTTCGGATGATGATGGCCCATCATGATGATGCGGCATCGTGGGACAGATGTGTGTGGGCGACGAAGAAACAAACGAGTTCTACTTTTTATAAAAATCATAAATACATTTACAAGACGCTCATTGATTGAACGTAGAGTTTGTAGTTGGGATGTCGTTGAAAACATCGGGATACTTATCGATATTTATTAGAATATCCCATTAGATATTTCCTCTGATCGCTGTGGCGGTAGGAGAGGTTTTAAAGTGATGTGGTAATCTTGGGGTCGGATTTTTGGCGAAACAATGGAAATTCAATGCTCCGAACTCCCTAATTTTGTCCTTTAACTTCTCATTTTTTTATTTTTTTTTTTTCATGTTTGCCTTGCTACTCAGGTTTATTTACATAATTTTGGAGTATTGCGACAAAGGTGACCTGTCAAATTTTATTAAACGGCGACGAAAACTCCCTGAGAAAATATGCAAACGGTTTATGCAGCATCTCACCCTTGGAATTCAGTTTCTGCGGTCCAAAGATATTTGTCACTTGGATTTGAAGCCTCAAAATTTGCTTTTAACCTCTAAACCAACTTTAACTTTAAAATTGGGAGGTATACGGTTATATTAATTAAGGTACGCCAGTATTGGGGTATTTACTTTGAAATGCTTGGGGGGGGGGGGTTAGATTTCGGACTTTCGACTTTCCTGTCCGAAGAAACTCGAGCACATTCTGTGAGAGGTTCACCGTTGTACATGGCTCCAGAAATGTTACTTGGGCAAGGCTATGACGCTCGAGCCGACCTCTGGTCAATAGGTGTCATTCTGTTCGAATGCCTTTTTGGGAGAGCCCCGTTGACGCATTCAAGTTGCAAGCAGCTTATAAATATGATTTCCGATCAGACACCCATCGAAGTAATTAATAGATTTCCTCAAAACCTGGAGAATGTTATAAAAATAATTGCATTCCTCTCCTTCTCTCTTCTTTTAATTTTTTTCAGGTTCCTTCAGAATTATCGAAAGAGGCCCGGGATTTACTTACTCGATTATTACGCTACGATCCTAACGAAAGAATCACATTTGAACAACTTTATGAGCATACTTTTATTGATTTGGAGCATTTCCCTTGTGAAACTTCGTACCAAAAGGCTATAGTCGCCGCCAAAGAGGCCATAATGGCTGATTACAATAAGCGCTACTTGGAAGCCTTCAAACATTACTGCGCCGTCCTTCAATATCTAGTCCCCTTTTTGATTGGTTCGTCCGCGTTATAACAATAATGGCACAGCTCGAATATATGTATATTGTTATAAATATTATTAGAGGATGTGACTCCGGAGAGAAAAAATCTCATTCGAAATAAAATTGACGAGTATATGAAGCGGGCTGAACAATTAAAAGTGAACCTCTATAAAACTAAGGAGCATTTGTCGACGGTGCGCATTGAAAGGATGCAGAATATGGAAAACGCTGAAGAAGTTAATGAGAAACAAGGCATTGCTCCTTCAATAGTTTCTGCTAGTAGTTTAAGAAAAATAGCTGCAGATATAAAATCCATAGCTCTTGACAACGACGCTACGGCTACTTTAAGTGAGAAAATTATATTTCACTAGAACTTCATTACTTACATAGAGATTGCTCTATTGTATGTAGTTGAAGATAAATTATTTAAATGTACCAAATATTTTTAGTTACTCTGGCGAAATCAACTCCGAAATTGATGGATGCCCTCGATATTGGGTTTTCGGCTCAAATGTACCTGTACGAAGGAAATTATCCACTGGCTCTGGAAAAGTTTAAGGCTTGTTTAGGACTGTTGATTCCACTACTGTCTGATGAGCCCAGCGGATACAGAAAGATTCTTTTGACGAAACAAGTAGAGGAATGGTTGACACAAGCCGAAAGTGCCGATGCACTTGTGGATGCTAAAGCGGATGCCAACGAGGAAAATGGGGTTATTGAAGGTTAGTTTTTTTTTCTTTTACAAAAATATGTGTACGTCTGTTGATTTTGTTCATTCTAATTTTTAGATGCCTGTTTCATTCAGTGATATATCTTTTGTTTTTGCTGGCACTGGCAAGTTACCAATTGTTATTTCTTAGTTGTTTTCTTAACGGATGAAAGCTCGAATTATAGTGTGCATGCGGTAATTTATTAAAATAACGTTCCAAATAAATATTTTGTTATTTCCAGTTTGCTAGTGAATCTGTGCAATATTTTTGTAGTATTTTTACTACGAAAAAAAATTCAATTCGATTTCCATTGAATTTCATTTACGATCAGCTGCTGAGAGTACGTTGAAGTAACTGTACGAGGCATTCACTATCTGCAACCAACCAGGACAATTTGTTTTCGAGGTGAGTACGTCGAAATATTCTCTTTATAACCTACCGCTCCAAAATTTTCAATGGAAACAGTGAACCCAACAACTGTTTTCATGACCGGGGGCCGAAAGCACATTAAATTGATAATTTTCAAGCTTAGAGCAGACGAGTTGGGCATGTTGTACCAGTCACTGTCATACACCGTCTGTCTTGCTTTCTCAAACTGAAATCATAAAGTTAATTATTGATTTATTTTTTAAACATTCAAATGCAACAGACGCAGATTTACCTCTTTCACTACAAATTCATTGACGTAGGTAAATACGTACATCGCTAATAGTTCAGAAAACATCATCACTATGAATTTACCTTTTAGTGACGTTTCGTCAGTTTTCTGTAGGAACGTTTGATATAAATTATCGTCCTTGGCAGGGATAATTTTTAATTTGAATACTACCGTTATTAGATAGCCTGACATACATAGGGCCCAAAGACCAGCGTAATAGTATGCACTTCCTAACACTGAACAGATACGATCCGCTTTTTTCTTGAAACTGCCACATAATAATGAAAAAATAAGTATTGACGATGAATATTCGTCTGCCTTCATACCTTCGCAATTTGAGCAGATGAATAGCACAGGAACGTATTTCTTGGTTTAGAACTTCGTCGTATCCGATTGATGGATCTTTTCTCAATATCATGTCAGATCTTTCCGTTAGACTTAAGATAGCTTTTTCAAATAGTTCCAAACCACAGTGCAGATATAGATAAGTCGTCATGTAAAAGTACATGGTGTTGAAGCATATTATGTAAGAAAAAGCTGACACTACAGCACCCATTGAGAAATTTAAAGAGTAGCCCCACCATTTGTCGAGTGGAAGGCCGTAGTAGCAGGGGACGACTAGAAAATCCGTCATGTTAGTTCTTTAAATCACAACGCGACAAAATTAATGTCTTTTGAAGTTACTTAGCATGACTTCACGTTTCAATCACCTGTCTCGGGCTACCAATAACATCAAAAGAGGCAAGAAAATATAGCAAAAGCTGCATATTGTGACGAGTCGCGAAAGAGGGTTAACTAGTGCCTCGCTCTTATTATGAGCTTTGTATTTGTGCCACATACTCTCCTTTTCCATGCCTCGATAAACAAACCACTCATCTACGTCGATGGACAGCTCGATTACTTCTTTCCTAAAATTTTTAAACATGGAATATGTGTGTGTGGGGGGGGGGGTAGGAACAGACAAAATAAGTTGAAGCCCTAGCACCTGTATTTCATCACGAAGAACGCATTACTTGAAGCTACGCAAACGTGGCAAACATAATGACACACGTCAAAAGCCGTGGCTACGCTAAAATTGGAAATGACGTTCCAAACGAGACCAACAGCGGCCGTCAGGGAGACAAAAGCAAAAACCTTTATCGGAATCAGAATCCGACTATTCTTCCTCGCGTCCTTTTGAGGTCTAATAGGCGTCAAAACGTCATAGCCGTCGATGAATCTCAAGACCATTCGATGAAGAAATTCAGATTCATTTAAGTTTGCTGAAGAACCAGTAAAATCGTGAGTAACGTTTTTCATCGTTTTCATTGGTGATTGATTTTTATTTTATTGCTCCTCTCCCGTTTTATGTTGAAACCCCTTCCCCCTACACCCCGGCCCTTAAAATTAAATATTGAACGCCAGTCGATTAAAAGGGCACACACGAATGAAATCCTACACTTGAAATGAGTGTGCTCTCCACTCCATTTAAGTAGGGTGTAATTTTGAGCAATTGTGTGTATAATTCTGGCTTTCAGCTCCCCCATGTAATTTTGGTTTCTGTTGGATCCTTATTATTACAACGTTTAAGTTGTTCTTACATACATGAGTACGTTAGAGCCCGTATGAGTATATTGTACAGTGTGTCCATTTGCCTCAAATCGGACGCCACGTACCCCTTATTTTTATAAATTATAATTATTTATTAATAATAATATACTTATATGTTATATACCTGCACTCGCTTCTTCATCTTACGAGCTGTCCACACAACTTCGCCGTCCTAGGGGTTTCAGAGGCGATTCCAGTTTCAAGCCAGAAAAGCCAACCGCAAGAAATTTGATAAGTTCACTGTAGTGAATTCAATTTTGTAAATTTATTTTGGCAATGATGAAAATATTAGACCCAGAATCAATTTTATTTAATAGGAATTTATTGACGGGCGAGCTGGGCACTACTCAACACTCCTACACGGTAACTTTCATTTTGTCTCTTGAAATTTTTTCTGCCCTACATCAATCCTAAAAAAATACAAAAATACTAAGATATCCCCAGAAACTATTGGAGGCGCAAATTAGAGTGTTGAGGGGGTGACTCCCCCCCCCCCCCCGATATAGTCCGGTGGATGATTTCTCAGGTGGTAAAACTCGCTGTCGAATGTGGTAGAATTCCTTTTCAAGTGGATAACTTGGTGTCCACTTTGCACCCTGGCGTGGGTGCAAATCTCAATGTCTGGTCACTGGTTTTATTGAATGCATTTTGGGCACAGAACGTGGCCACTCGTCATCATTCTCATTCTTTCAAATTTATTGAACGAACGAGCGGCGTTGGGGCAACGCCAAAATAATGAACAACTAATAATGATTATTTAACTGGTCTCCAGGATCTTGAACTGCTCCGAGGGGGGGGGGGGTCTTGGGTGCTCCATGAGGGGCTCCGGTCTGTGCCTGAAATGCATTTAATAAAAACTGCAAAAAAAAGGTTGTTGTTAGTTCTTAAAAAAGAAGAGGAATATTTTATCATATTATGCTGCGAATTGGAGTTTTTTCCAATTTTTTTCGGCGAAGTATAGCACATTTTCTCAATTTTAAACTGCGAATTGTACGATTATTCTCAAGTTTCGCCGCAAATCAACGGGTTTCTCCATTTTAGCTATGATTTTTGTAAATTTTAACCATGAGCCAGTTCCGGCCATAGAAATTTGGCGCTCGAAGGCCCATAAATTCACCGTTCAGGATAAGCCGCAATTAGGCTTATCGCGTTTTGTCCGTGTTAGCCGCGAACTAGCATTTTTCCACACTTCAATGCTTCTTCTGAATTTCATGGGTGAATTAGCTATTTGCCTCCATTTTAGTTGCGAATAAGTGATTTGTTTCCTTTTTAGCCGCGAATTGGTATTTTTGCTTCATTTTTTCCGTTATTTAGCGCTTTTTTTTATTGGCCACGAAGTTGCTTCAGGATACCGCTGCTTACCGTGCTCTCAATTTTTGAAAGTTTTATATTGCTTGAAAGGTAAATACATTGGTATAAGCTGTTGCTCTAAGGTCAATGGACCTTCTGGAGCATGATTGTAAGTAAGCGAGTGCATACATGCATCTTATAAACTCAGCCATTTTCAAAGTAAATCAGTCTTGGCAGTAACATAATGAAGCAAAATAAAAAGCAATAAAAAACAATAAAAACAAATATAAATAAAAATTACAATGAATGCGAGAGAGATTGAGTGAGTGCGAGTGTGTAAGAGGGATAATAAATTTCGAAGAGATGCGTTACGATGACGAGACCAGAGAGGGAATCTGCGATCGTACAAATAACAGGGTGAAGAGGCCTGTGAGCTGTTTAGTAGGTACTACTAGTCTTCCAATCAAAAAAATAAAAATAAATCTATCACTATACAGAACAATGAAGTAAATGAAATATAACGTAAAACAATACAACAAGTAAATAAATACATAAATAAGTAAATAAATAGCGCTTTTTTTATTGGCCACGAAGTTGCTTCCGGATACCGCTGCTTACCGTGCTCTCAATTTTCTGTGAATGTTAGCAAATTTTCTCAAACTAACCCTCCAATTTATCCATTTTTCTTCACTTTAGCCGCAAGTTAGCGTTTTTCCTCATTTTCGCCCCTAATTATAAATTTTTCTACATTACAGTCACCTATTACAGTTTTTCCGATATTCGCCGCGAATGACGCTTTTTATGATTTTGACCGAGGATTAGCGATTTTTTTTTCTTTATGGCACCAAGTTACCTTCAGAAACCGCGAATTGACGTTTTCTCCATTTGAACCACGAATTAACGTTTTTTCTTCACTTATTTAGTGCTTCTTTTCCCTTCATCAGTCAATTAGCGATTTTTTTCGATTTTAGCCGCGCATTAGCGACTTTTCTGAATTTTTGCAGTCAACTCTTGTTTTTTCTGATTTTAGCCACCGCAATGAGCGATTTTTCTCAATTTCATTCATGAATTATATATTAGCACTTTTCCTTAATTTTTGCTGCGAGTCAGATAAATTTGCGAAAAACTCTAATTCGCGGCTGAAATTTAAAAGAATGGCTAATTACTAGCTAAAGTTGGATAAACGGCAAAAATTGAGAATTAAGTAACTGCTAAAATGGAGAAAAGCCGTAAATTCGCTAATTGAAATAGACAAAAAGCGCTGATTATAGTGGCTAAAATAGGGACAATCCTAATTCGCGGACAAAGTGAAAAGAGTCGCTAATTCATGGTCAAAAGTGGGGGAAATATTAATTCACCGATACAAATGAAAAGAAAAGGCCCCCCCCCCCCTTGAAGGCGGCACTGATTAGCGATCTTTCTTTATTTACAAGTAAGCTAGGAGTTGCCTCAAGAATCCGCAAATTAGTGTTATCACAATTTGCGAAAGAGCGCTCTCAATTTTATCCAGCAATTAGCGATTTTTCTCATTTCACTTTTAGCGGTGAATTAGCGTTATTTCCAATTTGAGTTGTGAATTATTAGCATTTGTCCAAATGATATCGGCAAATGAGTGATCATTCTCAATTTTATCCGCGAATTAGCAGTTTTTCTCAATTTTAGCTGCAGCTTTTGGATTAGCGAGTTTTCTCAATTCTATCCGAGAATTAACGTTTTTTTAACTTATTTTCCTCTCTAATCTCTAATTTTACCCTCTCCATAATGAGCACTGTTCTCAATTTTAAGCGCGAATTTAGGGTGTTACTAAAGTGCATCCGCGAATCTGAGCTTTTCCTCAATCTTACCCGCAAATTATTTCTTTATTTTATTTTTAAGCGAGAATTACCGCTTTCACTCATTTCTAGTCCCGGCGAAATCAGTGACTTTTCTTAAATTGATCCGCGATTTTTTTTTTTTTTTTTTTTTCATTTTAACTGCAAAAGAGCACATTTTGTCCAACAATAGCCGCGAATTTACTACAAGTTTTCTTCTTTTTAGTCGAAAATCAGCGGGGTTTCTCGAATGTATCCGCGAATTATTGTATTATTTCTAAATTTCAGCCGCGAATTATCCCATTTTAGTGCGTTTCTTTTTGAAAATGCACTATCGGTCTCGTCGTGATGGTGGCGAACATGGGTCATGTTATGTTTTTTTGTGTTTCAGAACCTCTAGAACACGAATTCAGTGTAGTGTGACCACATTTGAAAGAAGTAGTTCCCGAGGACGCTTATGACAGAATGTAGGGCACAACAGAATAGGACGCCTGAAAACATCAGATTAATGTTAAAATTGTTGTTGACTCGGTTTGAATGAGCCAAATCCGCAAAATTAGGTTTTGAAATGGGTGAAAATCCGCAAGTATTGAGATTTGTAAGGGGAAAAATGACGGAGTTTGGGTTTTGCATAATAATTCAAATTCGGGAACTTGGTTTTTGGAAGAGTCTTTGTTTCCTGAAATGGTTAATTCAACTACAAAACTGATTTTAGTAAGAGCAGCCCCACGAAATTTAATTTTGAAAAGCGTGCAAATGCAGAAATTTGTTTGAAGGAGTGGAACCCACGAAATTTGGATTTTGAAGTATCAAACCCCACGAAATAGGGATTTGAACGAGACGAATCTGCCAAATTTAGTTTTGGAATAGCAAAAATCCGCGTATAGTAAGTTCTTTAGAGTCTGGAAGTTGGGAGAATTTGGTTTTGACAGTGCCAAACACGCGGGATCGGTGTTGAAGCAGACTGGGGTGAAAACGGTTCTGGGGGTATTGCGGCTCTAAGCCCTGCGCAGCTTTTTAAAAAGATGAACGTGCAAGACTTTTGGAGTTAACCGGACGTTATAAGTTGAGACCGAAGAAAAGTAGGACAAAAAAAAAGGACACTTTTGACCTCTCCCCGGACACCTGAAAAATGAACCCAGACGTCCCCGGACGCTCTAAAACAGTTGGAAATATCGAAGGAAAGTGTAGGACGTCTGGTCACCCTATTTCAGTGGTCTTCAGAATTTTTACATAATTATTTATATCTCTAGTTCAAAATAGCGTTAAAATTCACCAGTTCATCCTAGCGCTCCCAAATTTGGCTCAAACATTTAATGTAACAAAGACCTTCAGTCGCAGTAGAAAATCGAACATTTTGAAGGGGGAGAGGGTAGAAATAGGGGAAAATATTTGCAAATTTAGCCAAAATTCACACGTTTATCCTAACACATCAGGATATTTTTCAAAAAATTGCAGAGTGGGGGGGAAGGAGATTGTAGGGGATACAAATTTAAAAATCCCCAAAAGTCACTCGTGTCGGCGCCCTTCGAAAACCACCGAAACTTTTCGACATTGTAGAAGAGAGGGGGAGTTGACAATATGGGATGAATTTCGGCTCAATCAAACCGCTGGTAGTGAACAGTTGGGTGGGAGGAGGGTCGACGCAAGTATTAATGTAACAATAACAACAGCATAAAATGAAATGCACTCTTTCCGACCGCCAGCTGCTGGAGCGAAATTCGAACGCATGTGAAAAAACAATTTTTTCCCAAATGTCGTCTCGAAGTTGCCTCGGAAAACAACAAATAGTTTTTTCAATACCCGTTCAATAGGCCGTGAATTGCGCTTTTATTTCCGAATTACCGTTTTTCTCCATTTTTAGGCACAAATAAGTGATTCTTCTTGCTTTGAATAACGCTTTACCATTATTTTAACCGCGATTATTAGCGCTTTTAATAAACTTTTTGCCCCCAAGATTAGTACATTTGCGCGTACTTTTTCAATTTTAGCCTCCTATTAAGAGCCTACTGAAAGGATTAGCGCATATTTTCTCTATTTCTACAGCGAAGTTGTATTCATAGTCCCATGCAGTGCTGGTTAATAGTGAGTTATTGCATGACCATCTGACGGTTAAAGTTAACGGTTATGTGACGCAGAGCCGAAACTAGGGATTTTAGGAGGGGGGGGGGCAAGCTCTATTTTGCCACCTTTACCTTCCTCCTTATTTATATTTCTAGTTCAAAATAGCGTTAAAATTCACCAGTTCATCCTAGCGCTCCCAAATTTGGCTCAAACATTTAATGTAACAAAGACCGTCAGTCGCAGTAGAAAATCGAACATTTTGAAGGGGGAGAGGGGGCTCTATTTTGCCACCTTTACCTTCCTCCTCACCAAAGAGTTCCAAAATCCTGTAATGTTCACCTTCAATCACTTTCGAATCGGTGGTAAGGTTAATACAAGTTAGGTGTAACCCCTCCTTAGGATCTTGGTCTCTAAATAGTTTTCTTTTGACACGTTCGTTTCATACCGCTATTGAATCAATAAGAGGCAAAATCCAGGTAGCGTGGAAACCAGCCAACTCGGACTTAAAAGAGCCGAAACCACGAAATATATGTATGTATTACTGAGCGAGCGAAAATGCGTGAAATTTGGCTTTGGAGGAGCCACTTCAACGACATATTCATTTTAATGATCGGAAATCTGCCTTTGGGATGAATGAAACAAAATCAGTGAATTCAGTTTTTGAATGTGCCAAATGGGAAACTTGCATGAATGCCCGATTGGGGGGAAAAGTATACCAGTGAATTGGCACATGCGGACAACGATATCAACAGTAGTTGCAGCCCGATTGGTGCGTCTGGTGATTTTTAAATAAATTTCGAAGTTTTTCAGTAGGGGATGGATAGTGCGAGGGAAAAGTTACGTCAAAGAGCAGTTTTGAAGCATTTGAGGAAACTCTAAAATGTTTTGTTTACAAATAACAAGAAAAATTAAACCCCAGAAAACGCAACTCCCCCCCCCCTTCCTCACACTATCCATTTCAGTGACTGCCATTTGACGTGA
The DNA here is from genome assembly GCA_038030265.1 of Corythucha ciliata. Taxonomy (NCBI): domain Eukaryota; kingdom Metazoa; phylum Arthropoda; class Insecta; order Hemiptera; family Tingidae; genus Corythucha; species Corythucha ciliata. The sequence continues at coordinate 21,703,943 of CM075943.1, forward strand.
TCAAACCCTCTCTCAATTTTTTTAAAAATTCGCCTAAAAAAACCCTTGATTGATTTCAATGTTTAATGTGGGCAATTGTATATTGATGAAGACGAGCCCTCTTCATCAAGAACACCAGGGATTGAAAAATGTGCAAGTTCCCCATTAGTTTTCCGAATTATCGAATTTGAGCTAAAATTCTATCAGCGGAATTGCAAGTCAAGGGTCTAAATTTTCACGGGATTTGTTAGTTTCCTGCCTTTATTTAATCCTAATTGCAAGTTCCTGTTATGTATAGTTTACTTTTGATCCTGATGAATTTCTTTTAGCAAAAGAAATCTTTTTTTGCGTGCTTAATAAATTAGTACTATAAATAAACGTTTTAATAAGTAGGTATTAACGTTTTTCTCGTCGATTTCATCCGTGAATCAGCGCTTTTGCACAGTTTTAGATGTGAGTGAGCCGTTCTTTCTCAATTTTAGCTGCGAGTTACCGCTTTTCATTCTTGTGATTATTGGAGCTTGCTACGGGGTTCGAAGGTGCCCCAAATGAGAGGGAATTGTTACATTATAGCCGTAAAGGATGCCGTCTGAAAATGCTCCGGCGCAATGACAAACCGTTTTTGTTCTTTGTCTCTTTACTGAGTCTGGCCGAGTCCAAATTCTCTATGAAAGAGGTCGTCAAAGATGGGACGTGTAGACGGTTTTTAAAAAATAATAATTTAAGGTTGTAATACATACCACTAAAGCCCGGTCTACATTTAAGATGACGCCTAAAATCCGAAAGCCACGTTAATTTTTTCATGCGTCCTGCGGAGGCGTACACGTCTTATGTAACGAGGCTTAATGATTTTAGAGTCGTTTCCTGGTATAAGATTTTCAACTTTTGGATTACCTATTTGACTTCTTTTTTATTAGTTCTGACTTCTGAGTTTTCGTGCTCCCGGGCTGCGGGATGGAGGCAAGAACTTACCAGATGTTTCGGTGAAATAAACCGCAGGCTGAGGTCCTCCATGAAGCCCAAAAACCACATTGCCTTTGGGAGCGCAACGCAAGGTTCATTGCTCAGGTTCTGTCAACGCAGATTCAGGCAACTGCCAATTGCCCAGTACAATCGAAATTCAACCTTTTTGATTTGTGGTCCATTTTCTTAGACTTCTTAGCTTTCAAGATTACTCTCTGCAGATTCCTAACCGGATCGACCACCATCGTCAGTTTCCCGCTTTGTGGTACAGGAAGGTTATGAAGTTGAAGGCCAATCACGCATATCAATTAGCTTCTGACCCGGAGATTTTGTTTATGTTTGACTCCCAAGTTGAGTTCATTTTACTTTGAAACTTGAATCTTTTAAATGAAGGAAGAGGTACTCAATGAGTGATTTTCTGCAAGCGTATTAATTAACTAACCATCAGAGATGAACCTTGAATTGTTAGGTAAGTATTTTTAATCGGTCGTTAGTTTCCTTTCTTTACTAGAACTTTCAATTCTGTTCAGAATCTTTCGGGCAAAATTACCCTGAAGAATTCGATGGAACCCTAGATTGCATATCTTTAGCCGTCACCTGCGCCTTTAATAAAAGAGGGACACTGCTGGCAGTAGGCTGTAATGACGGGCGTATTGTTATTTGGGACTTCTTAACTCGAGGGATTGCCAAGATTTTAACTGCACACATGCACCCTGTATGTTCCCTAAGGTAACCAACTTTCTGCACGTAATTAAATGAATACTTCATTGAATGAAGGGGTTTGTTCAGTTGGTCCAGGGATGGACACAAATTGCTAAGCGCGTCTACAGACAACAGTAGTTGCATCTGGGAGGTAGTGACGGGGGAATGTGAACATAAATTCAGGTTCCCCTCTCCGATTTTGAAAGCTCAGTACCATCCGAGGAATGACAAAGTGTTCTTAGTCTGTCCATTGAGACATGCGGCGGTTGTTGTTGACATTGACGGCCGACATGACGTTGTTCCGTTAGATGACGAGGTTAGTGGGCCTTTTTTTTGCCCTGTACTTGAGCTTTTTATTGATTTTTCTATATTTGCAGGCTGATATGACCATTGTCGCATCTTTCGATAGACGAGGCCTTCACATATACACTGGAAATTCCAAAGGAAAGGTTTCTGTTTTCTCTTACCCAGACTTGAGTCTCAAGGCGTCGTTCAGAGTTGCTGCAAGCGCCACAGCTATTAAAAGCATAGAATTTGCTAGAAGGGGCGAGTAAGTACACTTACGACCTGTCAACTGCGTTACATCATATAAGCTAACCTAATCTGTGAATGCTTCTCTGTTAACCCTAAATTGATCCATTTCGTTATAAAGTTGTTTTTTAGTCAACACCGGAGACAGAATTATCAGGGTTTACAATGCCAATGACATATTTTCCTGTCGCCAAGATGCAGAAGCTGAGCCGAAGCATAAACTTCAAGATTTAGTCAACAAGTGAGACTCCAGGGGGATTCTGGAGGATCTTTATGTGTGAAGTTAACTAATGGTTTACACCTTGCAGAACAATGTGGAAAAAGTGCTGCTTTTCTGGTGATGGCGAGTACGTCTGTGCTGGATCGGCGAGGCAACACGCCCTTTACATATGGGAGAAAGGTTACGGAAATTTAGTCAAAATATTACACGGAACAAAAGGAGAGCTTTTGCTTGATGTCGCGGTATAGCTTCTTTTTCATTTTTGGTGTTTTTGTCGCCCGCATTAAAATTGAGATTGATTTTTCAGTGGCATCCCGTAAGGCCTATTATTGCTTCGATAAGCAGTGGCGTTGTATCTGTCTGGGCCCAAAACCAAGTTGAAAATTGGTCAGCCTTCGCGCCTGACTTCAAAGAACTTGACGAAAATGTCGAGTATGAAGAGAGAGAGAGTGAGTTCGATCAGAGTGACGAAGACAAGTCCGTGACGACTGGGCCGGCCAAAGAAGACGAGGACTTGGAAGTGGATGTAACGTCCATTGAGCCTGTAGTCGCGTTCTGCAGTTCGGACGAGGAAATGGAAGAGGCGAAGATCCTGCAATTTCTCCCCATTGCCCCTGAAGTTGAAGATCCTGAGGAAGGTCCCAACTTACTTCCGCCGCCCTCCGCTGAAAGTCACCCCAAATATAGAAGCTACGATATTCATCTCGAAGGCTCCATAACAGACGGTAAGCGACTTGCATATTTTTCAGGTGGGGTAATTCCCAAGTTTGCTTATTTTTTAAAACATGTTCAGAACCTCATCCGTTGTTGAGCAATAAAAGTGGAAAGGAAAAGCAGACTTCTGGGAAGAAGGGCCCGAAACGTTTCGGTAAAATTTAAACTTAGATAATAAATTATGTCTATATTTCTAACTTCATGTCGTTTTATTTATTAAGTCTTTGATACGTTTCCTTTTTGACGGCCTCTTTTGGCACAATTTATTCAGAAAGGTCCGTTTTTTAACGTTTGGGCTCAGCCATAAATAATATTCCATTTTCAAGTCATTCACTGGACAATTGAACACACCGCGGAACACCGTAGTGTCCCACCGTCGCGTTGTTAGTCTCGTCACCCGGGGTCGCTTTGATGTTCTGCAGTAGGCGTAACGCTCGTCAGTGAGGACCGCTAGAGCAGTTTTCGGTTTAACGGTTCTGAAGCGGGCTCGCGGAGTTGCAGGTAAGTAGAGTTGAGGGAGAGTAAATGTGCAACGATTGGCTGTCGTCTCGCAAGGTGGACGAAGACTTTTGAAGCAACCGAACAAGTTGTGTCCGTGGTGCTTGCGACCGCAAGTTGGGAATCCTTGGCATTCGAGGGCTCTACAAAGGAATACATTTCGTTAATTAAGCCTTTTTCATTAAGTTCGTCTTGCCTTTATAGATCATGCGCGCACGGCTAAAAGAAGAAACATAAATTTGTTTTTTACTTATTGGCCTCTCAGAAACTAATGAGACGTTGACTTCTGTCCATTTATCGGTGACTATTCATACCAAGAATTTATCGCATGCTAATAAGCATCTTTGCTTGCGAATAGATCACCGCGTCTCATCACGTTTACGCTTACTTCAGGAGGGACCACTTGCATGATTCAACGATGAATGATCCAATACTTATTTTGGGCTGGGCTCAGCTCGCACGCCGTACCTAATTTAAGCCATTAGACTTCACATCGCGCCACTTATTTGCCAATGCAGACCCTCACTGCTGCCTTCGTGAATACTAATCAAGTGGAGAGCGCCTGGACTAAAATCACTCCAGGGCGCATAAGGTACGAAACCACTCAAAGGACTAGCTACGAACCAACGGACCAAATGCCCATGGAGTAGTTAGGAGGAAGCGTAGGGACAGGAAATTGGGTTTGACCCCTTTGACATTGGTTTGCTCAAGGATGCCACTCACTATTGCAGAGTGCATTTCATCTTCATCTGTACTAAATTACAGAAATCTATACTTACATTAGCGCCGTTAAAAAAATTAATGCGTCTATTTCAGTTATTTTGATCTGTGCTCCCTGTTTTGATCATTGTTTGTTGTTTCTAAGCAACGCTTGTCAGTTGTCATTTTTCTGGTTATTTGTTTTCATGGTTTTCAGTCTATGGAAACTTATACGTCTGTTTCTTTGGTACACTCAGGGCCGTTCGCAGGGTCCCTAGGCGCAAGCGCTATTGAGCCCTCTACAGGCTACAGCGTATAGACAATTAATCAATTTGGCGGGAGTAAATATAGACGAATATTTCGTGACTTAATTGAACATTTCCACGCGCGAATCATGGGGAGGGGGTGCGCGCCTCTCTCTGGGCCAAAAAACAAGTTGAATGATCATTGAACACACAATCGAACACGCCACAAATTTAAATGCTGTATTTAACAAAGTGGTTTGATTCGTTTTTGTGTTGTGTCCCTTAGATATTATTGTTCGATTAACTATATCCGGTCACGGCCAAATCACCCCTAAGGGGCCCCGTCAGCGCTTCTCAAGCTGGCAGAAAATGGAACCTTTTGCCTTTCTTCTGGTTTTAGGACGCTGTTCTTAGGGAAAGTTTCGGCTAATCCGCGTCTAAGATGTATGAAAGACCTGCAGTTTCTCAATCCAAGAGAAAATAGGTAAAAAGAGTTGAAAAGTGCTGTTCCATATAGGGCAAGTAAATCCATGACTGAAATTGAGATATAGTACACTCGTTTACGGATTTAAATTTGAGGAAAAGCGATCGTGAAAAGCGGTTTCTCGGCGCCACTTCCCGGCCAAAATTGGAAAAAAGTACTAATTTGCTGTTCTTTGGGCATGTATGGGCCATGAAACTGCGCGACAGCGCGAGAGAAAACACCTAAAATGGTGGAAATTCACGTATTCACGCATGACGTAGAAGAACGAAGCTCACTCGCGACTGAAATTGAGAAAAAACACCAATGCACGGCGGTTACGTGGTGCTATGTCCGAGCCAAAATTGAGAAAATACGGTAATTCGGTAATGGGACACATGACAAACGTTTGTTAAGAAATATTGGCAGTCCCCTCCTCACCGGACCATCCTAGGCACAACTGTGAATTCGAGGGAGTGGGGAGGCTGAAAATAAAGGAATTAATCTTTAAAGTAAATACTCACTTCTTTACTCGGAGTAATCCCCTAAATGTCCATAGATAGGGTCATCTAAGCTCAATTATTCAATTAATTGTCGGACACACTAGGAAAAAATGACATGCACTGACCCGATAGGTGCAGTTTGAGTTCCGAGAGGGGATTTCTCCTGGGTCGATTCGCTTTTTGCGTGGACTCCCGGGATAGCTCAGTTGGTTAGAGCACCTGGCGCGAAACTAGGAGATCGTGGGTTCGAATCCCACCTGGGGAGAATTTTTTTCTGGAACTCAAAACAAGTTAAGAAGTAAGTATTTAATTTAAAGATCAATAACTTTATTTTCAGCTTCCCCTTTCCCTCGAATTCACAGTTGTGACTATGGTGGTGCGGTGATCTAACCTCAATTATTCAATTAATATTGTCGGACACATTAGGAAAAACTATTATTCGTAGGTACCCAAAAATTGATAAACGCTAATGACGTCACTTCATTAATAACGCACGTGGCTAAAAGAAAGAGAACAGGCACGAGTTCGTGGCTGAAAGTATAAAAATCGCTATTATTCGAGGCCAAATTGGAGAAATAGAGAACAATAGCGCTCATTCGTGGATAAAAAGCGGTAATTTGAAGCTAAACTGGTGAAAATAAAGTGCCAATTTGCAGCGGAAATAGTTAGAAGAAGAAGAGCGCTATAGTTCGCACATGAAATTGGGGAAATAAACAGCTAATTCGCGGTTTAAAGTGACAAAAGTGCTTAAAATTGTGGAAAAATCGCTCATTCGCGGTTATAAGTAATTGAAAAAACTCGATAATTATTTTGCAGTTTCTGGCAGACAACTTATTGGCTAAAAATTAAGAAAACGCCATAATTCAACGCTATGTAAAATATTTATTCATCATACAGGAGAGAAAACCCGTTCTTTTCCACACTCGAGCACTATAAGAAGGATGACCAGATTTTTCCCAGACGAAAGAAGGACCCAGTTCCACTATTCTGCCACGGATTCTAGTTAGGACATGACCTTTGCCAATATTGTCATTTGCCAAAACACAAAATTGGCTTTTGAAGGAGCCAAAACTCATAATTGGCATTTTGATGGAGCAGAAACATGAAATTGGCTTTCGAAAGAGCCATTAACATGAAATTGACTTTTGATGAGGCCAAAACACAAAATTGGGTTTTTGAAAGAGTCAAAACACGACATTATGGCATTTGGAGGATTCAAAACACGAATTTGGCTTTTGAAGGATCAAAAACACAAAATAGGCATTTGAAGGGGCCAAAACACAAAATTGGGTTTTTGAAAGAGTCAAAATACGAAATTGGCATTTGGAGGAGCACACAAAAAGTTGGGGTTCGAAAGAGCCGAAACACGAAATTGGCTTCCGGAGGATCCAAAACGGTGTAGGAGAGGCCTGAAGAGGTGTTCGCCTGCAGCTAGCTCTGGAATGGGATCCTGTCCCGCAGAAACTGTCTGGCGATCTCAGAAGTATTATCTCCTGGATCATGAAAAAAGTCCTCTGTGCAAGTGCCAGACACGATCAAATGACCATGATTTTAATTACGGACTATATTCGAGACAATCTATTTTTCTTCACGAGGTCCTCCTGGCTCCCAGGAAGTACCCTATGTTTTGAAAGACGTAACTTATAGGGTCCTTTCGAGAAAAGCAAAGACCACAGGACCATGAGCTGAAAAGAAGTACCGCGTCCTTCCAAAGTGAACATGATTCAACTGCGGAAAACATCGACTTTTACCTAGTACTCGAGTGTGGAAAAGAACGGCTTTTCTCTCTTGAAATGATAAGTAATGTGAACATTATTCAACCCAAATAATAAATAAATCCACCACTTTCATTCTGAAAATGCACTATTGGTCTCGTCGTGATGGTGGCAAACATGGGTCATGCCATGTTTTTTTCACGTTTCAGAACCTCTAGAACACGAATTCAGTGGTCTCCAGGATTCATATATAGGGTGTTTCGCAACCAGTCGTGAATACTGAAAGAGGTGATACAACAGGTGATTTAGAGTCGATATTGTTCTTTTCGACTTTTTCGAAAACCCATTCGTTCCCGAGATATCGATTAAAATCGATATTTTTGGACATTCGTTACTTTTAATCATTTAAGAGGGCGTAGCGCCGATACAAAAGCAAAAAAACAAAAACTAATCAGCTCGTTGGAAAGAGCGCAAAATTTCCTTCAAATTTGTGTGCTAAAATAGGAAAAATACCCCCTCCAACGATAATAAAATTAGCCCAGAACTTAACGAAAATCCTTTTCTATTTTTTTCCGTTACTATTCAAAGCGTGTTAACTTTCGAATGGGTTTTCGAAAAAGTCGAAAAGAACAATATCGACTCTAAATCACCTGTTGTATCACCTCTTTCAGTATTCACGACTGGTTGCGAAACACCCTGAATATATTTATTTCTTTATTACTACATTTATAAGCTTATGGCCGTTTTCTTGTTAGCACGATAACTCTCGAATCTCGAAGAAATTAATTTAGCGGAACGTGCTTTGGCACAAAAATCAGTAGTCATAAGACCCCGGTCGGTATTGCATTTGGGCCAAATCGGTCGAGGTTGGGGGGGGGGGATAGGGGTTGAAATGGTCAAAAAATCACTATAAATCACCAGTTGATTCTAGAAGCATCATATTCAGTACGTATACTCCATGTTAGAGTAACCTTTGATTCCCATTTTAATTTTTTGAAAAAACCGAAGGGGAGGGGGTGTTGCCCCCGGGGTGGAAGTAAGCGTGTGGTCTTGTTAGCACGATAACTCTCGAAGAAATCAATTTAGCGGAACACGCTTCATTGGTACAAAAATCAGTAGTCATAAGACCCCGGTCGGTATTGCATTTGGGCCAAATCGGTCAAGGTGGAGGGGGGGATAGGGGTTGAAATGGTCAAAAAATTACTACAATTCACCCGTTGATTCTAGATGCATCATATTCTGTACGAATACTCCATGTTAGAGTAGCCTTTGATTCCCATTTTAAATTTTCGAAAAAGACAAGGTGGTGGGGGTGGTCCTACCGGTGTGGAAGTGTAAAAATAGCTTTGCACTTCAATAGTTCATCTTAGCGCTCTTAAATTCGACTCAATAATTTAATGTAACGAAAGCCCTGGGTTCCATCGAGATTTATCGAAAACTTTGATGGGGGGGGGGGTGAAATGGGGGATGAAATTTCAAAAAATCGCTTAAATTCACACGTTTGTTATAAAATACTTCAAAAAAATTTAATATAACAAAGCCCTTGGAAAACTAACGAAACTTTTCGACATTCGAAGAGAGGGTGGTGAAAATAGAGGAAGAAGTTCGGCTTAATGAAACAAATTATGGGATCAAAATTATTACTTCTGGGACGGCTTTTAGGGTATCCGTATACGGAATGAAATGCACTCTTTCCGACCGTCAGCTGCCGGAGCGAAATTTTTTCTCATTGTAGGTGATGATATGTGAGCTCATGATGAGGTTATTGGCTCATTCAAGATTCTGTTTTATTACATCATTTTTGGTGAAGTGTCACTTTTCTCACTAAATTTAGTTGAATAAAGTGAGCATTAATTAATTTTGTCTAGACGACCCTGTCTCGGACACTTTGGGATAACTACCCCCTCACCGCAGCCGCACCACCATAATACTGTTCATACCTGTGAATTCGAGGGGAAATACTCATTTATTACTTGTTCTTGGTTCCGAGAAACAGTATATAAAGCGGCCCATACAGGTACAATAAATGTTGCGCAAACTAGGGGTTGCACAATAAAATTTAACGTTTGTGGCTTGTATTGAATATTGGTGGGTTGCACAATATGTACGAACGACCCATTTTTCATCCGTAAACAAAATTTTGCACAAATTTATTGCGCAATAATAAAATTATTGTACGTGTATATAGGCCCCTTAACAATGTAATAAAATTGAAGACCACGGGGGAAAAACGGGCTAACACCTTGTTTTTCAATTTTTCAGGGGGGCTGTTTTAGTACCATAAACGCTATTGGGAACAGCTTGTCAGGGCCAGTTCTTCCCCTGTACACGTTTTTTCAAACGCATTTCTCGACCATTAAGACCCGGCGTTTTTCCCCTGATTCGGGGCGACCACTGAACTCACCATGCCAAAATCTATCATAAACCGTATTTTACTCATTTCTCGGGAAAATTTGAGTTAGCCCGTTTTTCCCCTGGGGGCTTATTCTCTAACTCCGAAGCAATAGCTTTTTCGAAGTCATATGTTTATTTCATTAATTTTCTTCAAACAAATGAATGAAATATATAGACACATGGCTGGCGAAAAAATATTGCTTGTTATTAGCGAATAGGTCCCCTGTGGTCTTCAAATGGTAACTATTTCATTTTCAGTTTAATTTGGTGATTTCAGCCTCCCCAGCTCTCGAATTCGAAAATGTGACTATGGTGGTGCGGTATGGGGGGAGTAATCCCAATAGTTGTCCGAGACAGGGTCGTCTGATCACAAATTAATCATTTATTTAATTGTCGGACCAGTTAAGAAGTAAAGTGAACATTATTCAACTGTTGTAAAAAAATTATATTTCAGGTTTTGTTTTAGACTTTGATATACTATGGGTCCTCAAAGAAATTTTCGCCCCCGGGCCCCGACGATAGGTGTTAGTATAGGTTCACCTCTGCCCCGGATCCTTAAAGTCTATTTACACTGACATTCATAAAACCACCCAACTTTAAAGGGATTTTCCCAAATCCCCCCCCCCCCCCGTGGATCCATCACTGTCCTAAATGAAGTCTATGTATGTGCGAAAGAACGAGTTTTTTCGATCAACCAGGGCAAAATATGTAGCCCCAGAGCGCCGGGTAAGGTTATAGCCAGGCGCTGACAAGAACCCGAGAAGTTTCCACTCAGGCATGGAGGAAATTTCACACGAGTGTGAAATGTACATATTTAAACAAACAATGTGCATGAAACAAAAATATACAAATATATTAATTCAACAAAATAGGTAAACAGAGGCATATCATTTTGATTCTTCTTCGAATAAATCGTGAAATAATTTCGGCAGTTCAACAATCATATCTGTTGCGAGCATTGACCGAAAATGCTTGGCGAAGGCAGCTCGACTGCATGACTTGACAAGATAACAGGCGCTGAAAGCGGCAAGGATATTGTCGGGATACTCGGATGACACGTTGGGATAATCCGACCACCGTCTTAGTGCAGTCCACGCCGCAAATGTTGTTAGAACGCCCGACAGAATATCACCCTGGCCACCGCATCGACGAAATGAGCCAGCCACATCGCAATTCAGATATGTGTCCGAGTTGCCGACGATATCGACGTTTCCTTTGAGGGTGAGGGTTACATTTTGACCAAGGGTTCGGCATAGAAGTTCGACATCCCTCTCTGCTGGGAGTTGGTATTTATGACCTAAAATCGTGTACACTAAATTGTTGAACTCCACCACATTCGGAGTCAAATATAGATCGCCTTGATAATCTTTAAATATTGTAGGATTGTGTGACAAAAAGTGGATTCCATCTGCGTCAAGCACAATTGGACGGAATTGGCCCTGTTCACTCGGCGTGACTTTCAACTCTTGAACAACGCTGAGAACATTATTGAGTACGGTGTCATTCCTGCCCAGACCGGGTCCAATGAGAACGGCGTGTAGCCTTTTGAGCCACGGTGAAATACGAACTACGGCGTCATCTGAATCGAGATAGGGCAGTACCATGAGTTCTGGACAGTAGGATTTGATAGCAATAGCCGCGCTTGACGTGCAAAAAACATAAGCCAAGTCCGCTCCGGTTCGGAGAGCACTGATTCCGGCGAAATAAGGAGCTCCGGTAAATTCAACTGATCCTCCGAAGATGCCGATCCGACCGCAAGTTCCTTTGTGCGCCGTTTCGGACAACAAAGGTACGAGCTTTCTGCAGCGAGTGAAGAACTCAGGCTTCAAAGACATTCTTCCTGGGGGAAATATAAAAGATTTTCCGTAAAAACACTGTACATCAACCGGCAAAACGGCACGTAGTGACAAGCCAAATGTTGCCGGAACCTAAACCTTCCTCCACGCTCATTTTGCCCCATGCCCCATATCTTACTTCTCACCCCTTCTTCGCTTATCAAACTCCTTATCCTTGTTCGCGCATACACGATTCTCGCAGCTGAGGTCATTTTTCGTCAACCGAACGCAAACGGTGGAAGGGTGACGTCAGCTGAACTGCCAATGCCAAATCTTTTTTGTTATCCTTTCTCTGCAGAATAAAATTGTGGATCGGGAGCCCTTGTTTAGTAGACAACCCTCGGACGGAGCATCAGTGTAACTTGACGTTTTCTGCGAGACGCATATTAACGCGTTCACTAGTCATTCTCTGTGATCATAAAATCCTCCTTGACACAGGTAATAAAACAAAATTCAGCTGATGCCTCAGTATTTATTTTGAAGTGAAATCGTAAATTAGCCCCTTTTTTTCGTTATCGTTAGGTCAAGTGATTAAAATAAACGAAGAAATCCAAATTCTAATTCAGGTCTTGGTTCGTGATGGTGCGGAAAAAGTCGAAAAAGGGGGCAATTTGAATTTGTTCTGACAAGTCTGGGCTACGTCCGTCGGAAGTATACGCTTACAACCCTCAAGTTCGTTGTCCTGAGGAATTGACCAAAATGAGAAACGTCAAAAGTACTTTTAACGCTTTGAAAATCGTCCGATTCGCCGCCCATCATAAACGTGAGTAGTTGGCATATGTGCTTATTAATAGAATACTACGCTGTTGAAAAATTTGCCTTCTATTTATTTGGTCCTTGACGTTACTCGGACTCGTGTATTGCCATCTTTTTGATTTGTTTTCCATTCCTGTACACTCTTCCTCTCTTGTTTTTGCACGCTTAAGTGTTCAGGATGAAGGCCAAGGTGACAGACATCTATCGCATTTCAAGTATACCTTCTGGGTGTACACAAGGTCGTTGCAAGAAGAGAAGAGTAATCACTTCTTCTAAAAAAAAAGAGACCACTATATTTCTTAGTGCCATTTGGCTAGTTTATTAATTATTACGATAAGATAATGTTGGTGATGGCTGGTTTTGTGCAATGCCTCTACTCCTATAACTCTGCCTTGAATTACATCGTATTTGTCTCGTGGATCTATGTTGAAAGTTAGGACCTGATTTCATTTTTGGGACCTCGAATTTTTTTTTCTGAACACACACGCAGTATACCCTTGGTCCACATATTCTCAAAAGGACGATAAGAGGAAGAAGGGGGAGGGGGCTTCATTTCTGCATTATTGTGGATCAAGAACGTGATTGAAGGTCAAACACATTTCCAAAGAAGCATTCTCATTTTTATTGAAAAAGATGAAATGGAGAACACCCCATTTTAAAATCGTCAGCCAGCTTTCCAAGCTCACTATTGACCGTGAAATCTGCCGGACAGGCTGGCACTCTCAATATGACCGTTATTCTTTCTGGCATAGATTTCTATTTATCCGTATTTCCGTCTTTCTGATTGAATATGCAGTTCTTCCTTGAAGTGCACCAATTCATTGAACAATCAACTGTCAGCTGCTATAGGGTTGCCAACTCGAAGTTTAACAAAATCAGGACAAAAGTTTCAGAGTCAGGACAAAAAAGGACAACCGGAGGAGGACAAAAAAAATGAAAAACCCACACACAGACCAAGCCACTCGACCAAACCATAAATGCACGAACCACAGAATGCCCCAACCACAAAATGCTCAAACCACGAAATGCTCCAGCCGCAAAATGCTCTAACCACAAAGCGCTCTAACAACAAAATGTTCTAACCACCACATCCTATAACCACAAAATGCTTAAACCACAAAATGTTCTAACCACAAAATAATCCAGCCACATATAATGCTTGGAGGACTTTGTGGTTGGAGCACTTTTGGTTTAGTCGAGTGCCCCGGTTTTTTATTTTTTGTCCCGGCAGATTTTGGACTCTGAAACTTTTGTCTCGATTTTGTCCAATTTCGAATTGGCAACCACAAAGTCGAGAGCTCTAACCACAAAATTACCTAAACAACGTGCTCTAAATACAAATTGCTTAAACCACAAAATTCTCAAACTACAAAATGCTCCAACCTCATAATGTTTTAACCACAAAATTCTCTAACTACACTGTGCTCTAACCACAAAATGCTCCAACCACAAAAGCTTGGTTCCCAAAAAGCTCAAATCACAATAATACCTCTAATCAGAAATGCTTAAAATACAAAATGCTCCAACCACAAAATGCTCTAACCACAAAAACACGTCGAAAGCTGCAACTCCAAAATGCTCTAACCCTAAGAAGCGAGAAGGTTCACACGCATCTTCATTCCAAGAATAAAATTATTGTATGCCCGATTCAATTTTTTAGAAATTTAGAGCAGAATCTTGGAAGAATTGCGTCCCGGTATGACCTTGACTGGGACAAAATTAACCAAACCGGGACTGTCCTGGAACCCCCCCCCCCGGGGGCGTTTGGCCGCCCTAGTGAGCTGCGTGAAGAGACTGTGTGCCGATGAATGTATAAACGAGCGTTTCCTCAGCTAAACCAGAAAGTAATCACGCAGGATAATTTGGCTTGTACATCCTGTTATTGCATGTTCTCTACTAGCTCCAAGCAATAACCGCAAAATTTTCCGGTTTTGTATGAACAGCAGCATTGCGAAATCGGGAGTGAGGTGGAAAAATAGACGAGATATTGTAAGTTACTGAAGATTTATCAGCCATTAGGGGCGTAGTCAGCCCTTAATCTATGGGTGGGTTTCTGTTGAAGTTTTAAGGTCTGTTCGCGGAGAAAAAGTGTAGGGTAGTGTAGTGTAGTTTAGGACAGGTTGGGGTAGCTGGTGTAGGCGAGGGCAGCGAGGATTTTTTTGCTACACGAACGCTTTCAGAACAGCCAGTTCATAACAGCAATTCATAACAGTCGTGATATTTTCCGAGTTGTCGGGAAAAACTCACGTGAGGTGGTTGCTATGGCGAAATAATACTATTTCTGATGAAACGTCCTTGGATACCGCTTGTGGGATTATTTCCCGACAACTCTAACTAGGGCCCCCCTGTGCATGTTAAATAAGAGTTATCAATTTATAACAAAAAATTGGAGTAACTTCGGGCAGCCCGGAGTAGCTCTGAACTCATCGCGAACGCCCTACACTCGCTACACTAACTACACTCGTCTGCTCGCGAACGCTTTTCGGGCGCCCGAGAGTACCCTCGGGCAACCTAGTGTAGCTTCGCGAACAGACCTTTAATTATCGAACACATGGTTGCCTCTATAAATTGTTTGTCGTTCCCTTTTTGCCTTTCCTAAAAATATACTTTTCTTTTTCGCGTTTACTTTGCCTTCTTCACTGCCGCTCCTGCCGTAAACTTCAATTGATTATGGGCCAAGAAGAGAAGTAAGCGCCAAACGAAAGAAGTAAGATGGATGTCAAAGTCGTACTTGACAAGCTCCACGGTGCGAACTGGCCGAGGTGGAAGAGGCAGATGGAATTGCTTCTGAAGCATCATGAAGTATTCGAGATCGTGGTAGGAACTTCTTTATGTCCCGATGATGGTGAATCGGAAGTTAAGAAATGGAAGAAGGCAGATTCTCTGGCTCAAGTCATTCTCGTTATAAATATGAACTATACAAATGTCGACCTGACTGCTGCGTGTAATTCTGAAAACGAGATATGGAAGAAACTTTTTTCTGTCCATGATCAGACAGGTTACTCGAATCGTTTTTCTCGGTGGAAAAGAAGGAAGATGAGAATATCGCGTCTTATGTATCTCGAATGGAAAGACTTTTCTCCGAAATCAATGACGAATTGAACAAACTTTCGAAGGTTCAGTTGCCGGAATTACTTTTATTGAGCAGAGTAATGAGCACGCTACCAGCCGAATAACTTGAATTCAGGAATGTGTTGGAGAGCATTCCTGTTGGTGAAAGAACTGTTAATCTTCTGTTGGAAAGGCTGAGTTTAATAGAAATGAGACTTCCTGGTCAACTTTCGAGTATAAACGGATCTGCGCTCGAAGCCAAGTCAACCTTCAAAAACAAGAAGTCTCACATTCAACAGAAGAAAAGTAAATAACGATTTTCAGTTATCGGGTTGTGGTCAGACAGAGTGAACAAATTAGACTATGGTCAAGCTTTCGATTTATTTAAAATCATCCTCAGGACCTAGTCCAAGGTTATAAATAATAATATGGGGTTGACATAAGAAAAGAAGTAAATGTTTGAAATGCTTTATTTGTGATGAAGAGGGTCATTTTGAAGCAAAGTGCCCTAAAAATAAAGTAAACTCAAGTGTCTGTTTTTCGGCGCTTGGAAATTCGAATAACGAAAAGTGGATAGCAGACAGTGGAGCGTCGCACCACATGGTGAACAAAAAGGAATGGTTTTGTTCCTATAGCAAATTTCCTCACCCTATAGACGTGACTGTGAGGAATAACGCGACAATAAAGGCCTTCGGAGAAGGTACGGTTATTGTGGAAGCAGTCGTCGGGGGGGTCTGTCTAAAACGCGGATCTGCAGATATGCAAGATTAACACCTCGCATCTGCAGATCTGCAGATTAACACCCCAAATCTGCAGATTAACACCTAAAATTCCGTAATTCAACGAAAATGACACTACAATTGAAAAATAAAGTTAAAGTAGACCAATAATAGGCACAACATTACCGATCATATTTTAATAAGACAATAATGAATAAGCGACACACTCGAACAATCACTTTTACTTCATTCGCGCAGACTTCAATTGCATGCAACAGCCAATCATACCATTTACAAAAATTTGCTTAAATTTTGACGCTTCCATGTAAATACAACAGGCACTTCCCCCCCTACCGTGCAAATCTGCAGATTCATAAAAGCCTGCAGATCGGTCACTTAGCGTTAATTATTAAGCCTCAAAATGCATAATAGAGCTAATACAACAATTTAGGATAATTCACCTCAATTTCGACCCCTCCTTGTCAATACAATAGGCACTTCCCCCCCCCCCCTAGCGTGCAGATCTGCAGATTCATAAAAGCCTGCAGTTCGGCCACTTAGCGTTACTTATTAAGCCTCAAAATGCATAATAGAGCTAATACAACAATTTAAAATAATTCACCTACATTTTGACCCCTTCTTGTCAATACAACAGGCACTTTCCCCCCGTAGCGTGCAGATCTGCAGATTCATAAAAACCTGCAGATCGGCCACTTAGCGTTAATTGTTCAGCCTCAAAATGCATAATATAGCTAATACAACAATTTACAGTAATTCACCTCAATTTTGCCCCCTCCTGGTCAATACAACTAGCACTTCCCCCCGTAGCGTGCAGCCCCCCTATTCTGTAACTCTTAACGCAAGCGTTAGCGAAATAAACAAGGTGAATAATTAAAAATAATCAGCTGAGAAATTTTGCTAACGCACGCGTTATGAGTTACAGAATAAAGGGGCAGATCTGCAGATTCATAAAATCCTGCTGAATTATGGTTCAAAAGCAGACACCCTTCTCCAATAGATCACTTCGAGCCATTCGGAACGCCTTGCTACGTCCATGTACCGAAACAAAAAAGAAGCAAGTGGTCACCGAAATCTGAAAAAGGAATTTTGGTCGGATATTGTGGAGAGCGTGATGGATATCGTGTTTACGTTAGTCGCAACGTTATAATGTCAGCTGACGTAATTTTCGAACCTGAGAAGAGTGCTGACGCAACGCCTTCAACGACGGTAACTAGGAAAAACGCAACACAGCCGTCACCTCCCCCCCCCCCCACAAGTTGAAGTAAAGGAAGTCGTCGTTCACTCAATAATGCCAAAGTCAGGCTCGGATAATGACTCAGAGGGAGAAAACGCATCGGTTGTCAACGCTAATTTCGAAACGCCTTAGGCCCGGCGCACACTAGGAGAAAAAAGACGCCGACGCGCGCGTCAGCGTCCGACTCGTGCAGTAAAAACACATAGAACTCTATGGGGCCTTTCACATTGGACGCTTACGCGAGAGTCGTCTCTTCCCCGAGAAAAAAGACACCGACTCGCGCGTCGGCGTCTTTTTTCTTATAGTGTGCCCCCGGCCTTACGATTCAGAGGGAGAAAATTCGTATGAGAACTTGAAGCTTGACGGTTGTGTGGGATCGGAACAGGAGGAAGTCGCTGATGAATCTATAAATCGAATCGTAACTCGTTCTGGGAGGGCTATGAGAACTTCAGCTCATCAAGAAGATTTTGTCTTTATTTCTGAGGGACTACTAGGGTCTGCCTAGCCCTCTACTCAACTCCCTGGGTACGCCTTCCTTCGACATTTAAATAGAGGGAGTGTTGAAGTTTTAATTATCGAACACATGGTTGCCTCTATAAATTGTTTTATTGTCGTTCCCTTTTTGCCTTTCCTAAAAATACATAATACTTTTCTTTTTCGCGTTTACTTTGCCTTCTTCACTGCCGTTCCTGCGGTAAACTTCAATTGTTTCTTTACCAGAAAAGATGTCACCTATTGCAGGCAATGGGTAAAACGGATTACTTAAATATGAAGCAACTCCGCGAGATTGGGATTTTGGCTTGCTAAAACTTCACGAAATCGGAGTTTAATGAGAAGACCCGCTAAAATGGTTCTTTGGTGAGCAACCGTTTTTAGTGAGCCGGAACAGCAAAAATTGTTTTCAAGTGTGTAATATCCGCAAAACTATTTTTTGAATGAGGCAACCCCTCGCGAAAGGGTTTTCAGCAACAAAAATCCAGCAAAAAATGGTTTTTTAGCTAGTGTAACCCGCGAAAAGGGTTTTTAGTGAGCCACAACCGCAAACATGTTTTTTAGTGAGCGATTCCGAGAAATGATTTCTTTGTAAGCGTTAACGAAACAAAATATGGCGACCTCGTAAAATTTGTACTTCTTGATGGTATCTAGGGGTGGGCAGTTGCCCCACTACTGCTGCGCTGTTCACTCATGGGGAGAGTAGTTGCGCGCCTCTGGCTATGCCCATGTTCACCACACAATTTAGAAATTTACATAGCCGTGAATTTGGAAGTGTAAAATAATAAATCTCCACTAAGTTGAGGTTTTAGGGCAGCATTGCAAGTTTCATAGTTGCGAGTTTCTTGGGGAAGTTTTAGTTTCAGTAAGCTACTGTCAAGGAAAAATTTGTCTATTCCGTTGAGGTTTTCGTAGGAAAATTGTGATTTTGTGGGGAATTCCTGTGCTCAGACTTCTGCGGTTTAAATAAAGAACGACAAGGATGTTGGGGGCAGGACCCACCAAACAATCACGAAAAACCCGCACCTTCGGTCCGGTCCAGTCTCCGTTTCGACCTCAGATCTTCAGCTACCTGAGCTACTCGGTCCTGCCCCTCTATTCTGAAACTCTTAACGCGTGTGTTAGCGAAATAAAAAAGGTGAATAATTGAAAGTAATCAGCTCAGACATTTTGCTAACGCACGCGTTATGAGTTACAGAATAAGGGGGCTGGTCTCAATAGCCCGGCAATCGAGCCGAGTACGGAGCTGATAGACCGCCCCTTACCGGGAACGGAGGTGCCACTGCACTACGATCCCCGCCCCCTGTGCCCTACCCGATCCAGCAAAACACAGTACACAACACAACAGCCCCAGTCCCTGTTTCACCCTCGCGGTTTTCATCGGTCGCTGTAAGCCGGGTCCTCCCTGACTCGGTTTTGGGGTGAAATAATGTCTTTGGGTAAGGCTGATTATTTGACCCCAAAACTGGATATCGTCGGCTAAGGCGTGATACCTCGTATGTCCAATAACCAAACTTTACAGGAGAACAAAAAATCATTTTAAAAATCCCTATTTTTACATTAATTTCAAATTTTTGGCAATTATCCCATAAAAAATTATATTGATTAGCTTGAAAACAAAATTTATGATAATCAAGTTAGGTATCTAACGAAACATTTGATACCAAAACCTATTTTTCGCCAAATTGTCACTTACGAGGTATCACGCCTTAGCCGACGATATTGTACTCCAAAACAGACAATTTATCAAAGAAACTGGCGTTTCCCTCTAAAGGGGCCCATACACGATCAACCTGGGTTGTCAACTTTTTTTACAACATTACGTGTTGACAACCAAGTTGACCGTCTGTGGGGAAGTTGTTTCAAAATTTCAACCACCAACTTCCCCACAGACAGTAAACTTGGTCGTCAACACGCAATGTTGTAAACTAAGTTGACAACCATGTTGATCGTGTATGGGCCCCATAACTTAGGCCCATTTTCACCAAAAACATTGATCTTGTTTAAAGTTGATTGTGCTTAGTTGCCAATAGCGACCCATATGAATTCTGATATAAGTGTTTACATTGTAATCGCGATTAGTTGTTGATCTTGGGTTAAGAAGTTGGTGAAATCAGGCCTTAAGGGGCCCATACACGATCAACATGGTTGTCAACTTAGTTTAAAACATTGCGTGTTGACAACCAAGTTGACTTTATGTGGGGAAGTTGGTTGTTGAAATTCTGGTTGAAATAAAATGTTGTAGTTGAATCAAGACACACATGATCAACATGGTTGTCAACTAAGTATACAACTTTACGTGTTGACAACCAAGTTGATTGTCTGTGGGGAAGTTGGAGGTAGAAGTTAATGTTTTAAGGGGCGCATACACGATCAACCTGAGTTGTCAACTTTGTTTACAACATTACGTGTTGACAACCAAGTTGACTGTCTGTGGGGAAGTTGGTGGTTGAAATTTTGAAACAACTTCCCCACAGACAGTCAACTTGGTTGTTAACACGTAATGTTGTAAACAATGTTGACAACCCAGGTTGATCGTGTATGGGCCCCTTTAAAAACTTTTTAACTTTTTAAAACTTGAAAACGTTTTAAAAATTTGTGCGCGAGGCCAGGTGTTGGTAACGTTGTTGACCCGTCTATGGGGAAGATGGCAACATAGTTGTGAACATATGTTAGAATTTTCACTTCACAGTTCATGCATTCTACCTCATTGTCTTCTTTGGCTTGATTTTTGGTTTATTATTCATTCTGAATAATAATAATACACCTGTTTTCGGTCGGAATTTTTCTTTTTTTTACAACCCACCCTCAAACTTTTGGCTTATTATTTCTCAATAATAAGTCTTTGTAATCGTATCGCAAAAAAATTTTTTTGACCCCCCCTCAAAATTTGTAGTTTTACGTTTCAAAGTGCGTAGAATCCAAATCTGCAATAACAAAAAAAATGTCCGTCCGCCGTCCGGGCCATATCTTGCCCTAGGATTGCTCGAAAAAACTCGTTCTTTCGCACATAGACTCCATTTGGGGTCTAGTTGGTCCTAACATCTGATCAAATAAATCCCTGGGGTTTTATGGACCAAAAGCGGGTCCAAAATGGGGATTTTCAAAGGATTTGGGATCATAGGGGTGTGGGGTGTCGATTTTCATGTAATTTCAAGCCGGATTTGACTACATCGATGAATAATAAACCCATAAACAGTCGAAATAATAAGGCATTGTTCGATAATTCGCAGCGTTTTTCTGTGTGCGTTTTAACATGTCTAGATTCGATTTCTGCAATGTCCGTCCGCCGTACCCCGTACGCCGTCCGGGCCATATCTTGCCCTAGGATTGCTCGAAGAAAAACGTTCTTTCGCACATAGACTCCATTTGAGATCTAGTTGGTCCTAACATCTGATCAGTTTGATCAAATAACTCCCTGGCGTTGTATGCACCAAAAGCGGGTCCATAATGGGGGGTTTCAAAGGTTTTGTTGCCAATTGAAAAATTTACTACTACAGGTAGCACATCTTCTGCTCCACTATTGCGTGGTTTGTCTGTTGCATCGTCCACTTCCCAAGCACAGGCTTCAGTAACCAGTAACCTCTAGTTACCTACAGCCATTTCGTGGAGCGTGGAGTAATTGATTAATAAGGAATTGACATACATGAGTCATCGAGTTTTTAAATAGAGGTTCTTGTCCATTTTTACAGTAATTATGAATTATTTTGAGTTATTGAATTACGATTTGGAATTTTACAACCTAAACGGAAGTTTTTGAATACGTAAACTGTGTACAACTGTTTTGCCATGGTACGACCCCTATCCCATTGAAATATTCGGTTTATTTTTTTCTCGTCAACTTTGCAATCGCTGTAGGGTTTCTAGAAGCAGTTGCTTCTAGATCAAATAATTGTTGCGCGTCATTTCTCCACGACGCCCATTGAATTTCACCCGCATTTGTGTTCATTAGAATTCGAATGTGTTTTAAGGTAATTTCAGGGATGAAATTTGGAAAAGCAAGATCTAACGTTTCTGTAAAACTTCCTGAAGATTGAAATTAGACTTTGAAATCGAATATTGTTGCAGAAATGGAGCCAAAATTTATGTGCGAAGCTTAGGAGGTGGGCGACTGGGAAGGGGTCGAGGAAACCAGCCTGAAACCCCCCCCCCCCCACTAACTCATTCATTAAATGTGAATGTGAAAAGTTGGCGCGATCCTGATGGTACCTATCCTTTGTCCGACTTTTCCTCTTTTTCGGCTTTTTTTAACCTTCGTCGCATATTGCACCCAACAAAATTACCGTCAATACATCCTCAGCACTCATTTTTCTAACTGATTTAAAGTCTTGGATACACGACACTTAGCAGAATAAAATTGCTCATCTGTTTACACTAGCAATAAGTAGTTGAGAAACGTTTGGTGACAACTTTTTAGAGTATAGTGCCGCTTCTTCTCTCTAAATGTGCGAATAGTTTCAGTTTAGTGTTGTTTGTTTTGTTGAGTTGTTTGGACGGTTTGAGCAATGTACTGCAAATTTCATTTGATACTTCCTTTTTTGTGATAGTTCGGACAGCCATCAGACTGTACGCCTAAATAATCACGCCTCGTTTTTTCTTCATTTTTTTTTTATTATTTTCACAATTCAAATTTCACAAAAACTTTGAACAATATAGTTCTAAATGAAATTAAGCTCCGATCGTGAGAGAGAAGGTCTGAATATGAAACCGTCTGCACTGAAACAAATGTAGTGCCAGACACTTCTTGCACTACACTTCAAAAGTGTTGGTGATACTCTCTTGGGTGTGTTTTATGTTGGAACCCGAGCCCTAAATCGGGCCCGGGCCAACGAAACCGACTCCGTCGGGATGAGATCGCTGTCGGAATTCCTGAACCCGATTAGACGGCTCCCACCGCAACAGGAGCCATAATGAGTGCTCTCTTCGCGATGATCTCACCGCTACTTTCTTTTAAACATTTTTTAATACAATTCAGAAAGGAAAAAGAATAGAGAAAGGTCACCCCGCATTAAGGGGGGGTCAAAAGTTCCTTAACCGGGATTTTTTTCGGAAGCAGGCGGTAATCATTTGGGACAAAAAAGGAAATTTTTTATCGAAGCGCGTTTGTCCAAAATGGATTTTCTTACCGAATTATCGTCAAAAACGCATTTTTTGGCCATTATGTAGGTATTATTTATTTTTACCGAAAACATTCGCACGAATCTCGTTCCCACTCCCAAATTAAACTTCAATACTGATTGTATAAAAAAAAAAAAATATTTTTGGGGCCATTTAAAAGGGCGTCCATTTATCGAAAATCGCGATCGGACCAAATAATTTTCTCCTCTTCGGGATGGGATCAACTTAGGTAGGCCTTTGTCCGAAATTCCCTCCTCGTCGGGTTCGCGACTTCTTGCAATGATCCCATCCCGACGGAGTAGTTTCCGTAGGCCTCGGCCCGATTTCTGGCTCGGGTTCCAACATTAACACCCCAAGAGAGTAATTTATAAACTCACAATAAGTTTCACAATTTCATTCCTCGTCTATACAAACCTAAACAAATCAAGAGCCAGAATTTTAAGTTTACCTCCTGGAATCTCAACAAATCCTAGGAAGTCCACTTTGAATTGACTATAGGTAACATAAACTTTAGACATTTTCATGAGAGTTTATACAGTCAAAGCGATTTGTGTCCAACACTTGACATGTATCGAGACATAAGCGTCGCGGGAAACTTCTGTGTAAACGCACCTTTAGCAGTAAGCGGTAACCTTCGGTAAGAAGACATGGTTCTGGGGTAAAAACCGCGTAAAAATACGCTTTTGGTTACTAATGGCAACCTGTCAGAAACTATGTTTTCATGTTTTCAACTTTAGATTTCCATTAACATCCCGTTTCGTGTGTGGGGGAGTCGTCAACCAATGCTGACAACAAAGTTGACAACCATGTTGATCGTGTATGGGCCCCTTTAGGGTTTTCCCAAAACGGACGATTTTACGCCAAAACATGACGATTCTGACTTGAAAACTGACTCTTTGAAATCATCTGTTTCAGGGTAAACAGTGACGATTTTTCCCTGAAAGAGACGATTTCACGCCCAAGCAGACGTGTTACTAAAGATTTCTATCCAAAACTAATGATTTTGCGCCAAAGCTGGCGGACGTTGGCTCAAAACGGGTGATATTACCCAAACTCTTATGATTTTACCTAAACCTACCCCAAAAATGACGATTTTACGCTAAAACTGATGATTTTCTCTTGAACTGACGATATTAAAACAAAACCTGGCAATTCTATCCCATAAAAGGGCGATTTTAATCCGAAATTGATGATTTAAAGTGTAATCTGAGGATTTTTCGCATTACTTTTTACACCATCTTAAAGTCTGCCCCGTTTCTTATCAATTTTTTAGTATTTTAATGGCAAGTTCGTTTTTTTAAAAATTTGAACAAATACAGCCGCGTAGTTTTTGACAGGATGTATTTCCTGCATCCTGGACCCGGTTTTGCCGTAGTGGCGATAAGATTGCTGATGAGGGGCACCGGTATTGGGCCCGAAATGCATCCTGTCAAAAACTACTCTGGTGTATTTTTTCAAATTTTAAAAAACGAACTTCCCATTAAGATTTCAGAACAGCCAAATCAACGAAACAAAGATCAACGATTGGTTTAGTATTTTATGTCAAAAAATCGTGCTGTGATTAACAGAAGTAGTCTGAATGTGGTTCTCGCATCAGTTCGACTCTCTAAGTTCGGCTAAAATGTATATTCGTTACAACAGAAGGACCATGCTATCATGCAAACGCCTTTCTATCTTTAGCCCTGACTAATCATTTTTCAGAGATCAAGCTCGGCCACCAAGTAAAGCTCTAATTTAACACGTCTCGTTCTTTGTGATTTATCCAGATGTCAGCTCGTTAGAATACGCTATTGTTCACGATAATTCGCGAACGTTTCTCACTTCGACATCTCCACAACTTCAGAATCACCGTGGCCTTCGAATTGAGTCACACGTTTGTTCGGCTAAAGGCATCGATGGATCTCAGGCAGGCAGCCCGACGAATACTGGAGGGCCCAGTGGTACGGGTAGCTCTGGTGGTAAGAAGAGTGTAAGTGGAAAGGGGAAGGATGGAAATCATATAAGCTGCCCTCGTTGCGGTGACCCTAACATTCTCGTTGAAACTTTTGTGTGTAAGTTACTCGCTTTTATTTTAAATTTTCTTGTGAGTAATGCGTCTCTTCAATTTGCAGCGTCTAGCAGATTCGTGAAGTGTGAAAAGTGTAACCACTTCTTTGTCGTCCTTTCCGAGATAGATGCGAAAAAAAGCGCTAAAGAGCAAGCGAGAGATGAACAAGCTAAAGCTGGACTCGTTCGTAAACCGCCTCCTCCTCCCAAAAAGGTAAATAGATACTTAGCTGTACATATTAATCACGATCTAACCACACGACTTCCTTCCTCTTAAGATTTTTGAGTACCTGGACAAACACGTCGTTGGTCAGGAGTACGCTAAAAAAGTACTCTCCGTAGCTGTTTACAATCACTATAAACGAATTTACAATAATATACCAGCTCCATCGAGTAGTTCTCCCCGCCACGATATGGCGGTCATGGAACAGGGCCCAAACTATGCTTTTACGCATCGAGGTACGCATGCGCCTTCACACTTGATTCCATCTTAATTTTTGTGTGATCTTTTTCACTCGAATGAAATTTTTGTTTCGCCAACTGAAACGAATCTTTTCGAACAAAAAATTTAAAATGAAATCAGTTAAAACCAGTCAAATGAGCAAAAGAAAAATACAAAAAGGAAGGCAAATGAATTATTAGTTATTGATTTGAAGAATGGATGGTTGTTCCTTGTCCGCCTCAAGACTTTGGGTCGTCGTTTTTCGCTAGATTATTTATTTGGATTAAGGAACAACTGACTCTATTCAGCCTCAACGAGGAAATAAATTTGGGAAAGTTTGGCTCATTTGACTGGACTAAATTGGCGATTTCTCATTGAAAGACCTATTGCATATCAACGGGCTTCGGGTAGGCGTCACACATGGAAGTACAGCGTTTGGATTTCAAGGGGAGGAACATAGTGCGAGGCCCTCCGGGAAAAGTTCACCGGGAAGCGAAATTCTAGACGCATCTTCTCATGAATTGAAGCTTGAAAAAAGTAACATTTTACTTTTGGGACCAACAGGATCGGGTAATAGTCACGTAAAATGTTCTTTCCCTGGTAGCCTCTTTTCATTTTTTTTTTTTTTTTTGCTTCCTATCAGGAAAAACCCTTTTAGCTCAAACTATCGCTCAATGTTTGGATGTACCGTTTGCAATTTGTGATTGCACAACTTTAACTCAAGCTGGTTATGTAGGCGAGGATATCGAGAGTGTCATTGCGAAGCTTTTGCAAGACGCAAATTATAGCGTGGAACGAGCCCAGACAGGTAGCTATTACTAACTAACTTGCTGGGTGCGATGACACACAGGGGGGAGTCCTGGAAATTCGATCCAATAACTTAATTTATCACGCTCTCCTAAGGCATTGTGTTTCTCGACGAAGTTGATAAAATTGGCGCTGTACCTGGTATCCATCAGCTCAGGGATGTTGGCGGCGAAGGCGTCCAACAAGGAATGCTAAAGGTTGATCTCGCTGAAGCTTTCCTATCCCTTTCCACCTCAGAAGAAATACTTCTGTTTGCTAGATGCTCGAGGGAACCGTAATTAACGTAGCTGAAAGAAATTCGCCGAGAAAGTTACGAGGTGAGACCGTTCAAGTGGACACAACGAATATTCTTTTCGTTGCGTCTGGTGCCTACAATGGCCTCGATAGATTCGTCAGTCGGCGGAAAAACGATAAGGTTCTTGAACGCAAGTTGCGTGGAGTAAAACGCTTGTTTGTCATGAATTATTTTTCCAGGTTCTTGGTTTTGGCCTTCAAGGAGGACCGTTGCAGGGACGAAGAGCAGCACTCAGTGCCGATATTGCTAATCAAAGCTCATCGGTCGTGGAGGACAACAAAGAAAAAGATGAACTATTGAAACAAGTGGAAGCTCGTGATTTAATAGAATTTGGAATGATACCCGTAAGCCACCATTTTCTTATTAGTGCTAAGAAGTACAGGGGCAGCATGAGAGATCCATAGTGAAAAATGTTGCCGGTATGAGCAGGTACCATCCTAATAGCCTTATGAACATTCTGTCCTATACTTCGCGACATGAAATTAGGCGAGTGGGACTCAACAGCCCTCCCATACGCTGTTGCCACTCCGTGCATTGTGGGGGGTGAATGGTGAGGTTGGTGAAGAAGAAAGAACGCTCGCAGATCTCAGGATGTGGCAACGATGGGAGTGCAATGTTGCCAGCTATGGGAGTAGGCTTTAGCCTTTCCTCGCTTCTTTGGGACTACAAAGCGCAACGTTGGATTTTTAGTCGACGAGTCACACTCGCCTAATTTCATATCGCGGACACGCTACGGGCTAAGTGTTGTGTTGTGTTTTGGACGTTGAGCGTCATTATCTTCCTGAGAACGGAACCGCTCGGTTTTGAGTGATCAAACCAAACTGTTCGCTCATGAAGTACTTGCCTCAACGAATCAATTTTGCACAGCCGAGTAGCTTATGCCATTAGCCTGAAATTTCTATGACTTGTACATTTTGTGCCTTATTGATTTTTTCAGGAGTTTGTTGGACGGTTTCCAATTTTAGTTCCCTTCCATTCTTTGGATGTTGACCTCCTCATTCGAATTTTAACTGAACCGAAAAACGCGATAGTCCACCAGTATCAAATGTTGTTCAATATGGACAAAGTCGATCTCACGTTTTCACCTGGTGCCCTCAAAGCCATATCGGAGATGGCTATGGAGCGCAAAACGGGAGCACGAGGATTAAGGGCCATTATGGTGAGTTGCCCCCCCCCCCGTACGCCTATTACGCATGGGGACACCTCCCAAGTTTGACGATTCCCTCTCTTTCTTTCTCTGTCTCCCGTCAGGAACAACTTCTCCTTGAAACAATGTTCGAAATCCCCGGGTCGGACGTTATAAGCGTTCACATGACCGAGGAATGTGTTAAAGACGGGCGGTGCCCCGTGTACATCCGCGGGAAACCTGTGGACGTCGAACAATCTGGTCAGCAGCAGCAACAATCGCAACACCAGCAATTGAGGCCGATCGAACTAAGGGCTGAAGCAAAGTGACCGAGACACCGGTGAAAATGATAATAAAAATATTTGTTCCCACTTTCACTCTAAGTTATCTAAAAAAAAATTATTCATTTGAAAGTGATGACTACCTAATTGTCTTTAAGGCAAGTGTGATTTTCATTTAGAGCTCCGCGAAGAGTTTTTAAAAACTGTAAATTGTGTAAATAGCAATTAGGCGAATTCATAACCACCGGGTTTTATGTAAATGTAAGTAAATAGTTCCTTCTTGATCAATTTTTTTCTTTCATTAATTGTTAGTTGAGCGCAACGTAAAATGTTGGCTTGGCCGAAATAGATTTAAACTTTATAGCTGCTCGTCTCTAGTGATGAACTGAAGAGTATTTTTGTGTTGGTTCAAATTCAAATGCAGAATGTGATGTTAAAAAGAAAAAATATATAATTATAAGCTGGTGTACGGTATTTTACAAAATAAATTTGCTACTTGACACGTATTGATGGCAGGGTGTACAGGCTGTTCGCATTTGACCCCGGTCAAGTGACAAGAATTTGACAATTTTGAGTGGAATTTGACCCATAAAAAACTATTTCCGGCAAACACAGAAACATTTCCCAGTTGTGGTTCCACATTTGCCGAAATTCAATAAAATGGACGAAACCTTGTTTCTTGAGGTTTCATGCAGTCCCAAAATCGAAACTGATTTCTATTCAGACTTGCCGTAGAAGGGGTTCTTCTCGTGACTTCGTCGATTTTGCCCCGTACGGCGCAAATCGACACTCATCGAAAAACGGCTAAAACGCTCAATTTTTGGCCAATAGGAGCAACCCGGACCGGGACCACCTGCACTCGTCAGCTAATCAAAACACTTAGAGAAAATTGGCTCCGGGAATTATTTATTTTCCTCAATGATAGCAACGAATTAGCGTTTGCTAAATTCTACTCGCAAAATTAGCAATTTTTCTCTATTTCAATCACGAATCGGCATTCACCTTACTTGGGGCTACAATTCAGCGAATCCATTTCCCATTTCCATTTTTGGGAACAAATTAGCGTTTTCTAAATTCTAGCCACGTGAATTTTCTCAATAACCCGTTAATAATAGCTCTATGATTGCGTTTTTCTGGACTTTAGCCCTGAATTCGAGATTTTTTTTCATTCGTATCTCACATTTTTCCCACACTTAATCCGCGAACTACAACGTTTTCTCAATTTCATCCGTGAATTAGCGTTTTTCTCGAATTTAGCAGCGAAATAGCGTTTTTATCCCGTGAATTGGCCACGAATCTTCCAATTTTAGCAGCAAATAGCACTATTAGTCTATTTGAGCAGAACATTAGCATTTTTCTTAGTATACATAAGCTAGTTAGCTGCAGGCTAACCCAGACTCAGAAAAATTCCAAAAATTTCAAGTTATCAAAGGGATATATTGTGATTTTTGTATGCATGGCCACAAAAGCTGTCCATATAGAACTTATTTCCGATCTAACCACTCTCTCTTTCATTTCATCCCTCGAAAGATTTGTCTCCAGAAGAGGTATACCTACAGATATATTCTCAGATAACGCAAAAAACTTTATTGGAGCTGAAAAAGAATTGAGACGTTTTACGAACGAGAATATAACTTCAGAACAAATTAATAATTTTCTTTCATCTAAATCCATAAATTGGCATTTTCAGCCTCCATATTCACCTCATTTTGGTGGGATACATGAATCAATGATCAAATCAGTCAAAAATTATTTGAAAAGAATCGTCGGAAAAACTGTTTTGTCTTATGCACAGCATTATGTGTAAAGTACGCGACACGAAATAAGGCGGGTGTGACTCATCGACTAAAAAACCAACGTTGCGCATTATAGTCCCAAAGATGCGATGAAAAGCCCAAGTCTAAACCCATAGCTGGCAACGTTGCGCTCCCATCGTTGTCACATTGGAGAGCTGTGAGCCGGCGAGCATTCGTAAAACCCCATCACCACCCAGAACGCACGGAGGGCGGATGAGTCACACCCGCCTTATTTCGTGTCGCGTACTTTAGACAATATCACTGGAAATCTACCTGTTCAGCCACTTCAGGTGGAATTATGGGATCACATTAAAGGATTACAGTTAGCTGATCCCAGCTTCACTATTCCCTCACCAATTGAATTATTAATCAGTGCTGATATGATACCTCATGTATTTCTAGAAGGTCTCAAACCCGGCCCCTTAAATACTCCTTTAGCTATCAAAACTATTTTCGGCTGGATCTTGACCGGACCAACGAAATCCCACATCACTATATCACAAGAAAATATGAAATTAGAATCACAATCTTTTAACTTAACCACAGACGACATCACACTCTCTCTGGGAATTAGATAAAATCCCAGAAAGAACGAATAGAAATTCGAATGATCAGTATTGTGAACATCTATACTCTCGTTCAGTTAACAGGATAAATAATCATCGGTATAAAGTTCCGTTATTATTCAAACCTGGAGAACCAATTTTAGGATTTTCAAGGAAATCAGCTCTTGAACGTTTCCTTTCACTTGAATCAAAATTAGAAAAACAAATTGAATTAAAAACAGAATACCATAAAGCCATACAATCATACATAGATGAAGAACACATTCATAAAATCACATCAAGCGCCGTATTCATAGACGTCACTCAAGCTGAGTATTTGCTTAATTGGCATCAAATCGGTCGTTCTAATAAGTGAGTCATCTGTTTTGAATCGAAATAAGTAAAAACTCTACTCAAGTGACGACTATGAATACGGGCCTAATAGATGATATCAACTCAAATTCAGAATATTACGTACCACATCATTGCGTGGTGAAAAACGACAGAATTACTACAAAGGTTAGAGTTGTATTTGATGCATCTAATAAAACGAACAATGGAAGAAGTCTGAATGATACTATTTTCCCTGGTCCAAAATTACAATCCGATATTTCAGAGCTTCTTCTTCGATATCGAATAGGACCATTTGTATTAAATGGAGACATCCAAAAGATGTTCTGTCAAATCAAAGTGCTTGAAAAAGATCAACCCTATCAAAGAATGCTTTGGAGGTTCTCAAAATCAGATCCAATTGATACATATCAAATGTCATCAGTTATGTTTGGCATCACATGCTCACCAAACAAAGACCGGTAAGATGTTATAACCCCCTTGCAACATGTTACTGTAGTGAACACTGACATGAGGGGTAGATTTGGAGAAAGGGCGTGGGCATTTTGGCGTACTTGTAAGCGTTTTCAAAGTGGTCTTTGTGATTTTTATTTACAGTATTTTGGCATTCCTATAAAATTTGGGAATCGAAGGTTACAACCTTTCACCTTTAACCAGTCGTTATTTTTTCTGTGTTAGAAGGTTCCTGTGGTAAAGAGGTTAAACTATACGGGTTAGAAGAAGTAGTTGTGTGTGTCTGTGTATGATCTGTAATATTGGGATTGGCACTTGTTGTTGAGTAGTGTAATAACGAATTATGCGATAATTTGCAAATTTTACATGACTGTTTACTCATACAATTAACCCTATTATGATTTTTCCCTAAACAATTCGTACATAAGTTTTTCTCTTTGATCCAGTTAAATCTTTCTTTTGGCTGTAATTTTAGAAATGTAGGGCATTTGAATAATTTGTGAACAAGTCGACACATATCACATTTATTGGAATTCGAGTCACTGGAGGTGTTTGAAATGAATCTCTTTTTTGTTTGATCATTGTCGACAACTGGAGATTCAAATATTTCATCCCTTGTCCCACTTTTTTATTTTGTCATAAAACCAATTATATTTTTTCTCCTCATAGATTTTTATCTTGGTTTACCTCAAGCGTAACCATTTTTTTGGTCCTCCGGGCCGGATAGCTTTTCGCTCCCGACAATTCCGGCATTTCGTCTCCTACTGAAAAACGGTAACTTTTGTATTGTTCTGAATTTTGTTTGAAAAACTTTTTACCATGAAACTTTCTGATATCAGATCTGCAGTCTCAAAACTAAAATTTAAAATAAATATTATGAGAACATTCAGGTTGAAGGAGTCGCTCAACAGAGGAGAAATAGATCTCATAAGAGAAATCAATAATGAAAAAACAAATATTGAAACCGAAATTTTTAATGTTCTTGGGTCAGACAACAGACCAGAAGGTATGACAGACGAATTTCTTTATGATATATTGAACCAATTCACGTTTTTATGCTGTGATTTAATGACATCTATTGACAATCAGAATGCAACATGTTATCAACCTTCTAATATTGAATGTAATGTAAATCTTTCTCGTACGTCCTCCGTAAATAATGTCAGTTTTCGATCTCCTTGTCAGAATATCGAAAATACCAACATTTCACAACAAATGTATGATCCAATTCCTTCTACTTCTCAACCTATGTCCCATCTCCCAAATATACAAACTCATTCTCATTACACAAGACAACATTACACAAAATCTATTCTGCCTAGAATCGAACTTCCTTCATTTGACCCTTCATCTTTAGAAAATTGGAATAATTTCAAAACCCTTTTTACGTCTCTCGTCACTAACAATCTTGATATTTCTAAAATAGAAAAACTTCATTTTTTACATTCTTCGGTAAAAGGGGAGGCCTTAAGAATCATAGAATCGCTACCTCTTGAAGAAAATAATTTCGAAGTAGCTTGGAACAGCTTACTAAGTCATTATGATCGTCCAAGAGTCTCAGCAAATAATTATTTGTCCAAAATCATCAATCATTCACCTATAAAAGGAGACACTAGTTCGTTATCTTTATTTTTAACCGACATAAAAACAAACGTTAATGCTCTAAAGTCCCTTGGTTTACCTGTAGAATCATGGGATTTTTTCCTATGCTATGTCATTTTAAACAAACTAGACGGAAATAATAGAGAACTTTTCGAATCTTCAAATCAAGAAGATTTCCCATCTTTTTGCAATTTAATTGCCTTCTTAGAACGAAGAGTACGTTCTTTACAATCCTCTGATGCATACACGGGCAGATAATTCTGACAGATTTGATCGGCCGAAATTTTCAACAGATATCGTTAACGATCTAGAGCAAACGATGAGATCGGTCGTCGCCCCTTAACGTACAAAAGTTATCTGCGACCGATATCTGTTACCCGATCAAATCTGCCCGTTAGTGGGGGCACATCAGGCAGATTGAGATCTGTTACGGAAAAAAATCTGACAGATTTCAATTATCGGTCGGGTTCGAAAGATACTTGAGATCGGTGGCAGATATGAAGTTAGAAAACTAGTAGAGGGAGCAAAAAGCTTGACCCATACATATGATAAAAATAATAGAAATACATGTTCAGTGAAGTTTCGGTGGTCAAAATCGTTGCGTTAAGGGGCGAAGCCCGATTCGAAATCGGCCGATCTATGTCTGCCAGATATCTCTCATAAGAAATCGGTTGATTAGTGGGGGACCACAGACCACATCTGGCGGATTTGAACTCCCACCGATATCGTTTGGCCGATCGCCGTTGATCTGTCGTCGTTTCTTGCCCACTAACGTTCAAATTTTCACCACCGATATCTGTCAAAAACATGAAATCTGCCACAGATATCTGCTCGTGTATGCCCACCTATTGACGTTTAACTTGGTGTCGTTCCATATGGAAATCACGACATCTATAACTTGACAAGTTTCTAATGGACCTGACAGCCCAAATTTCCAGATGGTTCTAGGAGCATTTGTGTTTAGAAAGTTAAATAAATTTACCACTTCTTTCGGTCCATGAGAAACTTGTCGACCTGTAGTAATTCACGTGAATTACTGCTAGGGTTAACGTGAATGCGCAGGAAATGTTTTTATGTACAAAAACCCCTGAACTCTTCAGGAAATAACGTTATTTACTAGAAAATCACGTTATTCTCTACTATGTGCAGTCATTCACGTGATTCCCTAGTAATTCTCATGATTCCCTGATTCACAATATTCCCGGTGGCTATAGGTCTGTTCCAGCAAGGTGTTTGGAACATGTTCTGAGCAGAGTGACCATGGGACCAGCCAATAAAATTTAAGTTGATTACATTTTATTGGCTGATCACACGGCAATTCTGATCCGAACATGTTCCAAACACCGTTAACTTCATAAATCACTTGTTACATGAAACAGAGTTGCCGTACTCAATATAGTGCAAGTTTGCCACCCTGATCTTATAGAAGTACACTGCTTGCACCGTTGGTCAGTGACTGAAGAAGAAGGAATGTTGGGCAAATAATACCCACAGGGAAATGAAGGAATTCTACACATTGCCCAATCGCTACTTGGCATTCTATAAAATGCCCGGGCCATTTGATGAATGTGAGTGAATTACGTACACTTCCTAAATAAGCCGGGCATTTTATATAGAACACAAGTTATACTCATTGCCCATAACATATACATATACATGTATGTATACTGTTGTTTTGTCATTTCTGGACCTGATTAATGATTGATGGGGGTCCATAATTACTTAACCACGTGATCAGATCTTGACAAAATGATTTTGAGTTTCCAATGAGTAGATTACATTATCTTTTACTTTAAAAATGCTAGAAAGTGATAAATTTCGAGTTCGGAGGCGACGTTTCCTGGGTTGGGCTGCCTTAGCAAAAAATTGGTACTACGGCCTTATTTGGTTTAAAATTCATAACTCAACACTGCATTAACAAAATTTAAAATTTCAAATACCATTCGATCAAGAATTACATTTTCTACACTTTGGTCCAATGACATTTTTCACTCGGCGCAGTCATTTTCAACCTACAGGCGTTCAAAGTTCAGGGTTGTCAACTTTTTAGCGAAGATGGTGAAAATGGCCAATGTTTGACTGGCGATTGTGACTGAATGAATCAACCGATTTCAATGTCTTAAACGGCATTCAACGCGGAATTTAATGCTCTTTGAAATTGGAAATAATGGCGTTTTATATAGGATGCGTACTTTTCGAGTTACACGTGAAAAACTAAAAAAACTGCGAAAATTTAGAGGTTATTAGGCTCTCAAATCTAAAGCACAAGGTAGAAACCGTCGCAAACTCATAAACTTGTTGTTCAGGGCCTCTAAGAGGGATAAAAACGATTTCCAGCTCTCAAGCAATTTTTAGGGGCTAGGCCCATTTTTTGCACTAATCTTCCTGGACTGCAGAACTTATTCATAAATCTAAAACATAAAACGTTGCGGAAAATGTTCGTTTTGGCGGGATTTCAAATATGCCAACTTTTGTTAATAAATAAAAAATATTTCCAAAGGGTTTTAAATTTGTATTTATTAATTTATATGCCTAATCGGAAAAAAATATTTTTCAAAAATGTGAAACTTCCTCATTAGCGTTTTCTCCATTTCAACCGCGAATTAGCGTTTTTCCGCGTTTTTCACGTCAGCGCTTCTTATCAATTGTATCGATGAATTAGCGATTTTCCCCCATTGTATGGGGATTAGCGACTTTTTCCACTTTAGCCGTGAATTCGTGATAATAGCCGCTAAAGAGCGAGTATCCCCAGTTTTATCCGTGAATTAGAACTTTTTCTTAATTTTCCCCGCGAATTAGCGTTTTTTTCCTCACATTTAGCCATAAATTAGAGCTCTGGTTTGGATTAAAAGAGAGCACGAATATTAGCACTTTCCGACCTGTATTTGCTTACTTACCCCAAAAACTGCAAACCCATTAACGCCCAACGTTGCGTATACGCAACATTAATTTAATTTTTTCCTGCACGATTTAAGAGGACGAATTCGTTCCGAAATAGGCTCTTCGTGATAGACTTGGGTGTGTTCTCGGTTACAAAAATCATGGAAGTATTCCATAACTCGAATAAACATTTTTTAACAATTTTTGAAAATCGAAATTTTCTGGCCTCACTGCACCCGCCAAGCGAATTTCATTTCTCGAGCTCAGAATTTTTATTTCGGTC
This sequence comes from Corythucha ciliata, assembly GCA_038030265.1. NCBI lineage: Eukaryota > Metazoa > Arthropoda > Insecta > Hemiptera > Tingidae > Corythucha > Corythucha ciliata. The sequence goes on from CM075943.1 coordinate 21,739,699, forward strand.
CAAATTTTTCCCTGAACATCAATTTCGGAGGCATGGCAATAAACTTGCGTGTTAAATGCACTCGGTTTCTCATTTCATGTTGTGCAAATCAGTCGAAAAACTTAATGTTGCGTTCACGCAACGTTGGGCGTCTGCGTGGTCAGATCCCTCCTAGTGAAACCTCTTGAATCATCAGGTTGAAAGTTACCAAACCTTGATAAAGGAAGTTTCTCCTGAACATATCTGAGTTTCTGCGTGCGTTTTCTCGCCATTTTAGAGTTTTGTGACCTAAGTCTTCAACTTTATTCAAGGTAAGTTCGTGCTGCACGGTGGAATGACAATTCCGTCGTCAACGTTTGAACGTTCTCACAAATCATGAACACGTTCACCCTCTGAAGACCACCCAACGTTTTAGCAGGAAGGAAAAAAAGAGACTCCCGATCGAGCAACCCAACGTGCTTGAGATGTAAAATTCTGTAAAGCCGGATACACACATGCGGTAACTTGCAAAGTAACGAGCAACACGTTTTTGAAATTCTCAGCTGGTTGGTTTCCAGGCAATTGCTAGAAACTGATCGAATATTTTGCAAGTTACTTGGCAAGTACCGCATATGTGTATCCGGCTTAATTGGTGGGGTAGATCTACGCGACAAAGGAATCGCCAACTACAGCATCCGCGTGAGAGGAAAAAAAATGGTGGCGGCCTTTGTTTGTGAACGCTATCGATAGTGCTGCCGTAAACGCTTGGAAGCTTCTCAACTTGACTCAGCGCAAACCAATGTCGCAATTTTATTTTCGCTTTGTGATTGTAAATTCATAGCTCTGGTTGACAACTGTGGGCGAAAAACCTCGAAAGATGTTCCCGAAGGTAGGAACTCGAGCACCCACCTCAGTCGGCCATCAATAGCTGCTCTTCCAGATGAAGTGCATTTGGATAATATTGGACACATAATTCGAAAAACGGACAGCAGAAGATGTCGGCTGTGCAAAAAATGTCAAGTTTGGCTCCATCCCGATTGTTTTTCAAAATTCCACGAATAATCAATTTTTTACTAGTTTTTCTTTACAGTGCACCAAAAAAAATAGTTGAATATTACTAAATATATGCTTGTTCTACGTTTTTTATTATTGTTTTACTTCATTCCTTCGTTTTTCACATAATAATGCAGAAATTTGGAGTCCTAAAAACGTTATTCCGTTAGCAGCCAACTTGACCTCCTAAGCGCCCAACGTTGCGTCAACGCAACATTTTATAACTCTGGTTACTCTAAAAAAAAATTAAAATTTGCGATGAATCATGCTTATTTATAGTCAATAGAGGATACCGTCCAAATTTTGTTCTAAAAAATGCATGCTATCATGTCTTGGGCGTTAATGGGTTAAAGTGCGCCTTCTTAATTTTAGCCACCCACGAGGAGGCGCGAATTGTATAGTTTTCCATATGCAAAAAAATCCGAGGGGCGCCAAAAAAATCCAACATTGAAAAATAAAAATGATGATTTACCACTGCTGGCCACGAGCACCCACCGAATTTGGAAAAAAAGGGTTCCTTAGTTAGCGGTGGTTAGCGCTCGCATTTGAACACCCTTCATCACACCCCTTCCCCCACTTTGGAATCCCTTTATCTTTTTATGAACACTCAAATTCAACAACACCCTTCACCCCCCTCAAACCACGCCTACCTGCCAACTTTGGAAAAAAATGCTCATGGGTGAGGGGGGCAGTGGCGGCGCGTGGACTTTTTGGCCGGTCATCTCCACGTATGTACCCCCCCCCCCTTTCTCACACCCTTTTCAGTTATGAGGGCAAATATGATTCATAAAATAAATATGGTCTTGCTCAAAATGCATATTTTTCACGTTCCAGAACTCTAACAAGCATTCTGGCCTGCTCGATTTGCTATTATGATACCTTTCTACTTATGGCATAATACTATTGTGCCTAATTTTCATCCATTGTTGTATACAATGTTCGAATTATACAATTTGATTTGTTCAATCGAATTATTAAGGGGTTTCAATAAATTGTCTCTAAAAGAAATTCACTTTTCCTAACATGCTCCCGTCGGAATTATTCACATTTTTCAGCACACAAGAGATCCTTTAAAAAATACGGAGCTTCGTCTCTACAAACGGAACGAATAACGATCTTACGTAAAATACCATTTTAAAAACTGGAGAACCTGCACCAAATTCAAGAGAAACAAAGTTCAAACGCTGAAAAATGAAATAAACGCCAGGAAAATATTTGAAAAGGAGCCGTTGCCGACTACGACCGTTCGCACGATGAGCCGACAGGAACCGGATTCGACCGAAGAAGCGATGAGTAGAGCTGTTTTTCTAACGTGCGAGAAAGAGAAGAAAACTGAGCTTGACGAAGACATGAATGAGTGGACGGGAATGGGAGGGAGGGAGATTGGATTCTCCAAAGTTAGCGCATCTGTTACGCTATTAAGACCCAATAGATCGCTCTAGTATTCTCCCAGTTGATGAAAAACAGACCTCCTGACACTCCTATGAACTCAGTTGAGTGAAATTATCGTTGTTAAAATAATTTTTTTTCTCCAATAAGGGACTTTTCTAAGAAAAATATTTCCAACAAATATTCCTTCATTTCCGAAAAAAAATCTAGTCATCGGCGAATCTATCGATGACCGGACGCCTCGCCACTGGAGGGGGGGCTAGCACTTTAGTAACCCTTTTTTCAAAATTCTGTTTTCTTGACCGCAATGGGCCACCGCGCCGCTCGCGTGGCACCAACACATGTGATGGGCACTGGGCAGCGAGCTCTCCTAATAAGGAAGAGTCGTGAGGAGTGGAAGTCCAGCCAGGCCACTTCCAACTCGTTGTCCTGTCCCGTTACGAGCTTCACTTGGGGCTTGCGGCCGGAATAGGAAGACAACACAAGCCTAGGGTTAGCGTAAATTGCGCAAAAAGCGGTTGCTATGGCAGGATAATGTTATTTCTTTTTCGGCGACCTTGGATCCCGCTCGTGGCATTGTTCCCGACCGTTCAGAATAAGGCCCCTGAGCTCAGATAGTACAATTGTTCATTACAATTCACACATGATAATTCACTATAAATGAACTCCAAGACAGACCAACTTTCTGTTGGAATCATGAGCGTGACATGAAATTATTGCATACCTGAGTTCCGCTGTGGAAAATCTATCGAATGCACATTATTCGCAATAATACACATCGTTGACATGGAAAAGCCGAATTATGAAAGACATTTAAAAATATTCGTTTAGCTTACTTTTTTTCTGCTCAGAAACGATGAAATCTTAGAGAACTAATGAATTTTTACAGGATGTTGCCTGTCTTTATACCACGATTTAATCCCCAACCTCACATAATGTAATGCACTTTTTCCTACGAACAACTTACATGAAGAAGATTATATCCCACACTGCATTGCAAAATCTTACCATATTGGGAATACTTACTTTGTGAGCTTCATCCTGTTTTTAAACACACTCACGCAAATAGCGCGGTGTCGTGAGAACTAGCCTTTTTCTCTATTAATGAACTTGACTTTGATGAAATGCATACAAAGATGATTGGACAAAGCAAGCTATTCAAGACAAATTAATGCTAAATTAATTAAACTGATGCTATCCGGACTTGGAGAGGCAAAGCCTAATGGTGCTATTACACGTGAGAGTAATCTCGAGAGTTGAACTCGCCGGTCTAAACGGGCCAGAGAGTTCCCTCCCCCCTGCCCGTACCTGGCACTCTCAGAGAGTTCAACTCTCGAGATATCTCACGTGAAATAGCACCATAACACAATTCGAGCTTCGAGAAAAAATGGGCTCCCCGGCGGGATTTAAACCCGTAACGAGGTTTGCTCCGGGCTTGATCATTCTGGACTCTTCTTGATGGGCGCGATAAGTTTCATAAAATGCTGTGGGCAGGGGAAGTGGAACTAGTGTCGGAGTGGTGGTTTCCTTCGTATTTCTTGGGTGAGTATAAAATGATTGCGTGTAAATGACATGTACTCTCTCCGAAGACCAGCTGCAAAAGCGAAATTTGTAATTCGTCATTTGTAAATCATCAATAAAATTAATGAAATTCATATAAATTAAGTTGCGCTAAATGATGTAGGTAGGCGCTATTCACATGATAATTAAATCTATAGAAAAGTTATAAAAATTTCGAAAGGTTAAATATATTCATGAGTAATACTTTTTGAAAGGAAGAATACATAAGAATAAATACAATAGGACGTGTCAATTTTTAATCCATTAAACATGTACTACGAATAAAATGTTAAAACTGGTGCCTGATTGCCTCTAATCAACAAGAATGGCGGTAAATCTCGAGTTAAAGCTTCTAGCCACGCCATATAAATAGGAGCAGTCACAATTCCTTTTCTCGGCATCGGCAACGACCTATTCACACACAAAAAGCAGAAAGTTGATGGTGAGCGTTCACCCAACGCCAGAACAATTCGCAAATGCCAACTCACATCACAACTAATGTCGCCTCGCGGGAGTGTTTCATGACCAACTCTCTCAGTCGAAGTTGTCGATCCGTTTTAGGACGCAGTGCTTCCAAGTCCGCGTCAGTGACTTTATTATCTGTGTATCAGAGAAAGGGAAAAATATGTAACTATGATTTGGTGAAAGAGTGTTCTGTTACTTTGAGTAATCGCACTTTCTGGTAGAATTCCCCAGATATCTATTCTAGTGATATTAGGTGGAAATCCGATACTTAAGTTGTATGATGGACTCACCTGATCTCTTCTTGAAATCTTTAAGTAGATCGTTAAAGAAGTGCACTGTGCCGGCCTTTGGCTCTGACATGATGTCATTGATCATAGTTAAACTTTCGTATGTTATTCTGAATTTGGCCAGCAAATTTGCCATACTGTAATATTTTCGATTATGTACATTGTTCTTCGTGGATTACTTTGTTTAAAAAAAGACATTATTACTTTCGTTTCTCAGTTTCTAGATCGTCATTTCGGCTCGCCAAAGCGAATATCCTCATTTTACAATTTGAAAAGTTGGACCTCGTACTCAAAATGTAAGGGAGAAGAATTGTTAAGCCTCCGTCATCGTACAACCACCATACGTCAACATATCCTCCTTTGTACTTTTTATCAAATATTCTCATATTTTCCAATTCACATTTGCCGAGGGTTCTCCCATTGGGGTACCTAGTTGATCAGTCAGAAACGGATTAGTTCGAGAACTACTACTTACTTTAAACTAAATAAATAAATAATTAATATCCGCCGGTCAAAGAAAGGGCTTGGCTTTTTCTTCGTCCAAGGGATCAGGACAACATCATCCTCAAGAAATCAACTCACTTGTGAAGGAATTCCATGTTTGAAGTTTTATTCTTCCCTTTTACATTTTTCCGGGGAAGTGTTGAACTCTTCGATCCTACAGAATTGAAATTAATGATGCTGGGCCGATCAAGTTCTGACCTTGAACCTATTGGACGAAATAGTTTAAAGGAGACTCAAAAAGGGTCTGTTTGTCATTCTCGGTTCTTTACCGGCAATTGTTAGTGATGATTGCGACAGTAATGACGGATCTAGAGGAGTTTTACTGACAGCGTATTTAGCGTTATTGAGATCATTGAACGACGATCCCAAATCTTCGAGGACTGAATTCTGCCGAGACAGCTGGTTTTCCTCAATCGTCGTGATTTGATCGGAATAGTCGAGACCGCCGGGAACCCGTAAAATAGCCAAAGCGAGTCTATTGGCAAAAGATTCGCTGTGCGGAGTAAACAAACAAGTTTGATTAATTGTCCTGGTTGGAAATACGCGCGTGTCAACCAAATTTCCTTACTGCATAATATTGAAATAAGTTTCGAGTTCCTCGCTGCTACATTTGTTCCAATCATTTTTATAGCCCATGAGTAGAACGTTCGGTCGTAGTTTACCCACTCCAGAAATCTGCATCATTGATTTAGCCGCGTCTTCTACTTTCATGCCCTCGATAACTGAATAAAAACTTTTTATCCTTCTGTGAGAAATCCAATCATATCCTTGACGAACCAGTGCCATTCTGGATTTGTAGTACAGTCGGTCCTGTAAAAAAACAAAAAAACAAAAAAAAAAAACGTGAAAATTTAGAACATATAACAGGTGGATATGAATTTGACGAATTTATTCGTCCCTGTTTTTACTTTATAAATATAGGAGCACATCATTAAAGAATTATTTTTTGTAATCAGATTGGCTAAATCCACTAGAGCGGGACGGTTCTGAGGTGGCCCAGAGAGTACCAAAAGCTGGGGTTGGTAATTTTTCACGTGCTCACTGCTGTTGGCCAATTTTTGAACTGTGATCAGAGCAGTTTTGTACGTTTGCGCTTGAGTAGAAGAGCCCCAGTTGACGTCTGTAAACAAGATTAAAAAAATGATTGGTACTACCGAGCGTAGTGAAAGTTTTTCTACATAGAAAGGTAGGGTCATACCGGGTTTACGGTAAACAACGACTATGTATAGAAGAAAGAAGACCCCAAACGTGACGAGAGAAGTGATCCAATCAATTAAAAACATAATGATGACGCACAGAACAAATCCGCACAATGACAGCCAAATATTATAATACTGAAATTGAATAAAAAACAAAATATTAATTATAATTCGGGAACAGCGTGGTACCGGTGTTTCGGGAGCCACTCAGGGCCGTTTTTAGGGGGTAGGCAGGGTAGGCGACCGCCTAGGGGCCCCGACCCATTGGGCGCGCCCGGCTTGGAATAAAATTAATTATAATATAATCGTTCAGGAGTTACACTCGGGCTTAATTTTTACAATCTTTTGGCACTTCTGTTAAAACGATTAAATTGTTGTTCTGAAGTGCCAAAGCACAGGAAGTAATGATTTTTAATAGAGAGAAAATCTGGTGGGAAATTGGGGCTTTACAGAGCTAAAATCCAAATAATTTGTTTTTTGAAGAATTCAGCCCCACAAAATTGGATTTTCCGCGAAATTGGCTTTTAAGCCGCTAGATCCACAAAAAGGGGCCTTGAATGATCCAGAAGTGCGTATGTGAGCCAAACACCCGAAAGGTCCATTTGAAATAGCCAAATCCACGAAATTTGGTTGTTAAAGTGGACCAAACCGTGGATTTTAAAGGAAGACAAATCTGCCTAATTGAGGCTTTAAAGGGCCAAATCCTGGAAATTTGATTTTTGAAGGTTCCTAGAAATGCAATAGAATGAGGGAAACCTCGCGAAATTGTCTTTTGAAGAAGACAATCACAAAATTGACTTATAGGTTAAGCCATACCTTCGAAATTGATATTTGAAAGAGCCAAACCAACGGAATTGGTTTATTCAATTGAGACGAACCCCCAAAATTGGATAAGACGAACCAAAAACACTCTATGGTTGGGGGGGGGGGGTGTTTTTGATTCGTGCGCTACAAACGTTTCAAGTCCTGATCATCCCTCCAAAAACACCCTAAACAAATAGATTGTACCTTAAACGTTGGCCTCCATCCGACTGGTCTGATTAAAGCGGCGTGAAACGTACAAAAATTTATCAGAGCGTATGATGCTAAATAGAAATTAGAAATCAATGGAGCAATGAGATTCAAGTTGGCTGTAACATAACGGAACAATGTTTTCATCAAAATAAGCCAAATTTTGTTACAATGTTTGAATGTGTCACTAACCAATTATGACAAATGCTGAGGAAATTATGAATGTAAGAACGTATCCTCTGTAAGGTTCGTTTGCTTTGCCATACCCCTTCGAGAAATAAATGAGGCCGGGATAGATTCGATCGATTCCTAACGCTTGAATCAGACGCGGCACTGACAGAAGATTGGTGAGAGCCGTGGACAGCGTTGCAGCGAAACAGCCGAAATAAATCAGAAGGCTCCAAAGAGACATAGTTTGCATCATCTATGAAAGATTAAACTACACAGGAGCTCAGAAGTTCACTTTTCACGAATGAGCCATCGTTTCAATTAGCAAAACGATCCGGGGGAATTATATTTACAGTATAGTCGTTAGCCAAACCATACTGGCAAGAATTGTCGATTGAGCAGGCTGTCAACGTGCCTTCATCGATTTGAGTGATGTTGCCACTTGCGTCTCTCAGAGCAGCACCGCCGGCGAAAAGAACAAAGAGTGCATAGGAGATCATGGATATAAGAAGGGATAAAAGTGTTCCTTTTGGAATCGAAGCAGCAGGATCCTAAAATTTAAACAAAAAAAATCGAGTTAATTTGAGCTCAATTTAGTTCAGTTGAAAAATTCACAGTCACCTTCAAGTCCCCAGAAATGTTAGCTCCAGCCTGTATGCCAGTTACCGAGGGGAAAAATATGGAGAAAACAGAAAAAAAATCCTGCTCCTTTCCTTCGCTATATCGGTAGCTGGGACCCCAATTATTTTGGAACATTTCCCCTGTTTTAACATAAATTAACATGGTAAAATTGTGGGTACAAAATAATTACGTGAATATCACTTACAACTCAACCCTTCAAATCCCTTTGCTCGCTCGATGTCACTCTTGGGGCCATAAATAGTACCCGCAATGAAATTTATGATGGCGGCGACGATTATCACGATGAGAAAGTTTTGCGCCTGAAACGAAAAGAAGGACCTTTTTTCTTGCATTTTTATCTTCCTCAGGGTGTCTCAGGGAGTAGTGATTTTTAGTGACCAATTAAGCCTGAGGTTTCGCCTTTACTAAGTAGCGCTGGGTTTGTTTTGTAACTTCAACGCTCCGGTTAATAGTACGGTGACACAAAATTTTAGGTGAAACTATGTCTAAAATGTAGTAAAATGACTCGTGAATAGACTCTAAATACACGTATACATATAAAAAGACGTGTCACTGTCAAAAGAGTCTGCAGGGCAACTGGCGGTCCTACACCTATCGAGGCCCGGGCGGAAATGCCTATGAGGCCCTTTAGCCCCTAGTCTCTAAATAAAAAAGAAATTCAATTTTTACGTAGCGTTAAATTATATGACGTTTATTACGGAGCACTTTATCCGAGAATTGGTAATTTTTCTCGATTTTAGCAGCGAATTAGCGTTTTTAATGATTTTACCGCTAATTAGCGATTTTTCTCAAAGCCCACCATGAATTTGCGCTTTTTCACAATTTTGGGGAGAGTCAAACTCAAATTTACGTAATGAACAAAAGCTTACGGAACGAGTATGAAAACCGGCCGCTGGATCCCCAAAACACACGTGTAGAATATACTAGTTACCCCTCACAAGTAATTAGGAGAAATTAACCGAATAACTGAAATTACTAGTACTTCTTCCCACACGATACCTCACGGAATGAGCAGTACCGTCTGGGGAGAAGTACTTGTACTTTTCAGTTGCTCGGGTTATTTCTCCTAATTACTTGTGAGAGGTAACTGTAAAATACCACACATGCGTTTTGAGGACCCTGCGGCCCGTTTGCTTAACCCTTCCGTAAGCATTTGTTCATTCTCTAAATTAAGTACAACTGTACAATCCTTTATTTTCGTTGGGAAGTAGCGTTTTTATACTGTGAATCAGCGGATTCTCTCAATTCTCAGTGATAGCCGTGATACTCAATTTTAGCCGCAGCAAATTATCGATTTTTTCGTTTTTTAGCAGTGAATTAGGACTTTTTCTCAATTTGCGAGCAGTGAATTACGCGCAGCATTTTTCTTGTAATTTTAATAAGCGCAAATTAGAGGTTTTTCTTAATATTAGCTTCGAAGTTGCCTTCGCAGAAACCATGGATTGGCGTTTTTTCGGTTTTAGCAGAGAATCAGTATTGTTCTCAATTTGAGCCGCGAATCAGTGATGTTTTCCATTTGTAGCCACAAACTATCGTTTTTGTATGCATTATCCGTGAACTAACGATTTTGTCTCAATTTCATCCGCGATTGTGTCAATTTTAGCCGCGAATTAATCAGTGATTTTTTTTTTAATTTTTGGCCGTGCATCAGCTTTTGTCCAAATGCTAGCCGCTATGGCTCGTCAAGTTAAACGTGGACCTCGCTCTTGCGAGCACTTTCTGACTACTTTCTCTCATACCTTTCCCGCTTTCCCATGGGACCTGTTGTAGGAATCATAGTTATATTTACAGTATCATTTTATAGTCATGCGCGAGCGTGCCCCACCACTTCTTGTTCCCGAATACCGTTGTCTAATTAGTCGGCCATGTTACGCCTCTGAATAAAGATGTCTTGTCGTTATTATTCATTAAACCATAAACATTTTACAACAGGACCAAGGCTTGAAAAATACACCTTCTTTCATAGATCTTTGAAGCCACCTTGGTAACGGGAGTAGTGGGAGGACGAGGAGTTTCAAGTAATCGAATGAGAGACCTCTGTCCGCGGTTTTTCTCAATTTTAGCCGTGAATTAGTATTGTTGTCAATTTTGGCCGTGAATCAGCATTTATCCCAATTCTAGCTGCTATAATTTTTATTTTCGTTACATTTCGCAAATTCACCCGCGAATTAGCGTCATTTCTCTTTTTTCCGCGAATGGGCAATTTTTCTTAATTTCAGCTGCAAAATTTTTCTTAATTTTAGGCCAGAACCAACGTGTTTTTTTCTTTTTCAATTTTAGACGCGATTTTTTTCGGATTGAATTAGCGCTTTTTCCAATTTTATCCAGCACTGCAGAACAGCAGATCAGTGTTTTGCTTTTTACATTTTCGCCATAAAATGGCCTCTATATACACCACGAACTAGCATTTTTTTTTTTTTTTTTTTCTCCTCAATTTCTGGTCTGGGAGTTTCGTACAGAAAACACAATTCACGATTTTTCGCAGTTTTAGCCACAAATATTAGCGCTTATTCAAAACGTTAACCCCCGTACCTATACATATACTTGTCTATGGATCAGCGTATTTTCTCAATTTTAGCAGCGAAATAGCCTCCCAGATAAGGCACAATTTTTCTCAATTTGAGCCTTCAAAGTAGCGCTTTTGTGGGCTGAATCGAATATTCAGACACACTCTGAAAATCGTTGAAAGTACCCTAATCCCTAATCGCCGTCAAATTACCGTAAATCAGTACTCCTTTTCACGTAAATGAATTATATACAGTATAAACCCATCAACGAAGAACCTAAAACTCCTCATTTTCCCATCTGCAGGCTTTTCGCTCGCTCTCTCTGACAGGGGGCCCGAGGGCAGTCCACCCCTATATCTCCTCGGTATGCTACTGCCGCTTGAGGTCCTGGTTCGCGGGCTCTGGTCGTTTAAAAAACTAATTTAGTGGATTCCACTCACTAAAAAGGGAATTTCATGGTTTTTGATTACTAAAAAGAAATTTCGCGGGTGTTTGGCTCGCTAAAAATCTGTTACGCGCACTAAAGAACTGTGGGTTTTTCGGAATAGTATAGTATTGTCTGTCCACTTAGTGATGGACTCTCGAACGCGTTACGCGTTTCGATAGTTCGATTTGTTCACTCCTAATACCAAAAAAATTGAAGAACTCAACAAAAAAACTTTTACTACAGGCACTATTGTAACAGGGCGGCAAATGGATTTGAAGAATATGGTTACTTGATTTATTTTATTCCAGTGTAAATAGGACTTATTAATTGTTAGTTTAAGAAGAGCTTCAAATATGATTCATGCGGGGTTGAAGAACTGTAGATTTTGTGAAAATAATGCAGTACCAGTACCCTATAGATAGTAAGGACACTGTATTATTATATGTATTTTTAAAGAATGTATACAAAACGGAAGGGTTCAAACAAGGGATAGAGATTAGATGGAATGGTTTACAGAAAAGAGGGAATTAGGACGGAAAGTATTGAACCTTGCCAGATACGGAGAGAGCTTTGTTATAAAGCAATTTCTTCGAGATCGGACAGTCAGTGAGTACTGAGTAGTGTACAGAAGGGTACAGAGTCGAGTAGACGTCCGGACCGTCTTCACGGTCGGCAGGCCTCGGGCCTAGCGGGGGGATTCATGGGAGTACAGAAAGATTTTTCCGAAGTTTTGTAGCCGGGAGGGAAAAATGATGAAAAGCCCATTGTCTGATTGATTTGTAAATTGTAACTATCCATTTTTAATATGTTGTGATTCGAATAAATTGAAAGTAACGTCGTGTGTTAAAGCAAGCAAAAGTTTCCTTCCTCTGATTTATCCCTCTCGTTCACTCTCACAATATCTCGAAGCAGTCGTTTTGGACTGCATAGTAACCCGCCGAAGGTAAATCCACCGGTTTACACTATAGCCCAGTAAAATGAGGTGTCGAAGGTTGCAATAATTAGGGTAGATGATTTTTTTGTTTCATGTTGTTGGGGGTGGTGTAGGTATGATGTGTTCAAAATTGTTGACCTCGAAAAACCTCGGGATCATCCTTGAATTCGGGAAAGACGGCGCAATTTTTGGATTTTTTTCGGGTTTGGGCACTTTTTTCGCGTAAGGAGCCATTTCTCGGCTGTGACTGCAAAGTAACATTTCAAAGCAGATAAAATTTCCGACAAAACTAGTCCAAAGCGGGATCTGGAGGTACCTATCACAGTATCTAAGATAGAGATCGTCAAATATACGATAACTTTTCAAAATTGACAAGATGTTGATGTTTCCATGTCTTCATATCATCTGTAACCATGTGGAATCATTTTAGTGGTCAAAATGGTACACGGCCTTCAGATTTAGGCTAAACGTTCCAACAGAGAGAAGGCAAAACGATAACTGTCGCCCAAGAAGCTCCGTAACTACATTGATCAATATGCATTGTTGATAGAAGTAGTTCCTAATTACATTAGTTGGTACAGCCATTACTCGTTGTAGGCTGTAATAAATGTTATCAGTAAATCAGTATTCGTTATTCGTGACCATGTAGGATTCGTTTAATGGTCGTTCTCACAAAATTAGATAGGACGACTTCTGTAACACCTATGTTTCGATAACTGTAATAGGTATAGTTAGTTTTCAGCATTTCGTCCTTTATAGGAAGTAGATCACAAATGCATGTAACTCATCCGACAATGACATAATTGTGGCTGAAAATGTCTGATGAACGAATATTTTGGACTGAAAAATGAAAAGTAATGCACTATTTCAACTAAATGATAGCGTGGATGTCAAAAGTAATAAAAAATATATTTCAATCCATGGTGAATGAAATAATAAACTTGAGCAATGCAGCCTAAGGTGAATAAAGAAAGTAACGGTAGCAAAAAATAAAATAGTGGGGAGGGGCACGGCCCTTTAGGACAAAATTATGGGTCGCGACCCAAGTGTGGATAACGGACGGTGACCCAGCCAGCCCGCCACCCATTGGTTGAAAACTACTATCAAACCCAACCATTATCAAACCCCCTAAAAACATTGAGGATAACAAGTCGTTTGGCCTCATTTTTGAAGATTCAGTCTAGTCTAGCAAAATAATTAGTACTATCATGATCATTAAAGGTTTCTATAATGTCACAGCTAACGAAAACGAAGAACCATAGACCAGCATTTCGGCCTGTTGACAAATTTGCCTAAATTTGACGAGCTGTATCTTGGAAACGATAATACATTTAGAACCCGCTTTAGGCTGGTTTTCTCAGAAATTTTCTCAACTTTGAAAAGTTACTTCGAAGCCACAACCGAAAAATGGCTAGTTTAGCGTGAAAGAGCCAAAACCCATAAAAAGTCCCACATTTTTGTGGTTTTTCGAGAATTCCATGGTGATCCCGATGTCTTTCGAGGTCAACAATTTGAACACGTCATACCTGCACCATCCCAGACAACATAAAAAAAAAATATCATCTACCCTAATTATTTCAACCTGACCCCCCTTTTCAGTTCTTATTTTACTGGACTACTATGGTTACGTATAGACGCTACACTATACGCGAGAGTCCATCCCTAGGACAGACTATAGCAGAGGTCCCACTCGTATTTATTTGTATTTTTCGAGGACGTTATTCCTACCATTACGAAGAAGAGGAAATAGTAATGAAATACTTTAAGTTAATTTAATGTCACTTCGTGAAGTGTTAGGTTAAAACATGTTTAATTAGATGTGTTTGCTAAAATAATCCCCTCTTCAAGCAGCAGAAAGGATAATTTATTAATTTGTATCAGAGATCCCTTAGCTGTCAGTGAGGCACGCCCTTCAACGTAAATGCCGGAGAAAACGTTGCGATGACTATACAGCCTGACTGTGTTATTTGGTCAGGAAGAGTCATCGCCGCATGGAGTGGACCGTAAAAAGTAATAATATTTTAAGGAATTTCTGTAATCTAACCTTTGATTCCCATTCCATCCCAACAGCGCATATGATGATCATAATGAGGATTGCAATAACTCCGACTATTCGCGTGTCGTTATCGCCATTATCGATGATTTTGGCACCGTACTCTTTCAAGAGATCATTCAACGAGTCGCAAAACCCGATCGTGTTCATGGACGCAGCCACTGCGTTGGCAAAGGCGAGAATCAGACCCACGGACGCTCCGAATTCTGGGCCGAGGGATCTTGATATGATGTAATAAACGCCACCTGAAATTAGATAACGTTATAGAGACTCGAACGGTTCATAATAAATTCGACACTCAACTTACCCCCTTTCACTTCGCCGTTTGTACTTATCGCCGACAGTGAAAGGGTCGTAACAACGCAAACAACAGCTGAAATAGCGATGATGACGAGGGACTGGAATATGCCTGACTGTGCCACGACCCAGGACAGTCGAAGAAACAGCATGACGCCCCAAATGTTGAGCAAACATGGTATAAGGACACCTTGAATCCATCCTAATTTGACACCGTTATTTTCTTCTTCGATGTCAATTTTTTTAGGACTTGAATCCTCCTGAAACAAGAAAAAAATCCCAGATTCAGTCTCTCCGAATTAAACGTAAACAATAATAAATTAATGTACGATACGCAGAGGTTTTAACGGAAGTTAAAAATCGTCCCTCAGCCGGCTGAACTATATTTATGCTTATTATTCAGCGCGCGTGGCGGACACGATGCCCTCAGGGAGCGAAGGGCGGGGGTGTATCGACAACATACTACTTAAACAATTGTTTGGCAACTCAGACGACAAACACGGACAAGCTTACCAAAGTGTTTAACTGGGAAAGCTAATTAATATTTACTGCTACACAGCCCTCATTAAAAACTCATAATTGCTATTTTCTTCCAAACCTCTGTTATTTACAACACGTTCTCAAGGCATAGTCTGCCATGGATACAGCCCGGGGAAAGAAGAGTCTTTAGAGTAAACAAGGAAATTCATTTACTTTGTTGTCCTGCAAGCCGCAAGCACTTCTGAAATTAAACTCTTAATAAATACTTTTTAAAATTATTTATTTTTTATAGATTTTTTTCAACGCTCCACGTTTTACAATTAGTATTTCGATTTGAAGTTGCTTTCAAGTTATTTTTAAAAGTGATCTACTTCCTTCGTATGTTTATCCATTTCTCTAATCATCCATCGGGTTCATGGCTTGATATTTTCCTCGCCAAACAAGTAATTTACCGGCCGAGGAACAGGGATTATGATGGGATGGATTCCTATATTATTAGTTCGTAAATCTTGAATAGGTACAGCGTGATTGGTGACACAACTTTTTTGATTAGGAAATGGTATTCAATGAGTGCTTTGAAATATTTTTAACGGCTTTCGAGTTTAATCTTTTGTTCAACACGTTATTCACTGTTGAAAAGAAACAAAATAAAATGAACATTTTCCGCTCCTCTTTCTCAAATTGACCGGGGAGCGGGGAATGCCATTTCAAATACCATACCGGCTGTGAACCCACGTTCTTCACTTTTTTCTGTTTGATACTAAGGTTTTTGTGTGTGTGTGTTTTTCCTCAAGTTAATTTGTATAATACAATATCAAAAATAATAATTTAATTGGTGAGTTCACGTATAGCGCCATGTCAATTATTTTTGTGTCCGCTTTTGCCAATATAGTATTTCAAGCAGCTTTTCGATTTCTCCGACCTAATGGCGTAGCCAGCCTGTGGTCTAGGGGTTGGCAGCTTTGTGAAGAACGTATAGGTAAACCGTTGTTACGTATAACACCAACACGTGTGACGGGTCGAACCCTAAAGCCCCAAGAACGACTATTACACCTCGTAAAAAGACAATTTTTGCCTCTCACCTTGGTCAACAGGGATAGGTTGAATTAATCCCAAAAATATGATTTTAGAATCAAGTCATGTGAGATGACTAGATGAGCTAAGTGTATAACGTAAATTTAGCCCAGATACCGGGCCAGTGAGGAAAAACTGTGGATATTTAACCCCAAAAGCTATTATTTCAGCAAAAAACTCACCATTAAACTGCAATAAAGAGAAACCGAATAGAACCGAGAAGTGTGTAGTAGTGAATAGTCAGTTTTACCCAATTTTGCAGTCAATTATCAATTTTGTCATTTTAAAGACGCGAATAATCCGTCAACCGTCAACCCTTTTTTAGGGAGCTATACAGGGTGTTCCAGGAGGAAACGTCAATACTTGCACATGTTCTACTACTAAGTAGGGCGAACCAAAATGACTATGTGGACATAGGGTCGGAAACGCTTCGTTTCAGAGTTACAGGGAATTTTGTGTTTTTTAGGCCAAATCACCTCTTTTCCACAAAAAGCTGTCTTAACGGACTAACCGTTCAACATAAAACAAAATAAACTACATTTCTAAAAAGAGCACAAAATTTAGCATTGGAAAAATCAGGAATAACATATTAAAATCGCCTTTATGTACGTTTAGTTATTTTTGGAAAAATCGAAAAAGTGTTACGTTGAATTTTCGTGTTTCTTTCAGAGGCGAATTTCGCTCAATCTTCAGTTGGTCGAGCAATGACCAATTATTGTAAAAACATGCCCATTATGTGAGTTTTCAATTGACCTAAAAAAATTGAAAATCGGTTGGATTTGTTCTGAGATATGACACGAAAGGTTCGGAAAAACAGTGCAAAATCGTCATAATAAGCCATATTGCAGATGCCAGGTAAAATCCCCAAAAATTGTTTTCGACGTCAAAATAACCCCATAATTCAAAGAAACAAATTATTTAGGACAAATCAGTGCACTATCATCATCATCATCATCATCCCCCGCCACTTTCACTATTAAATACTCGTTTAATTAGTTTTTCAGGTGTCCTTCCGTAATTATTTTAATTCAAAATTCATTTTTCTGGTACAAATCAATTATCATACAAAAACGTCTGAAAAATAGCACCAGACGAAAACTAGAAGGAATCAGACCAATTAATTTGTTTAATAATTGATTGTTTGCTAGTGAAAGTGGTGGGGAGATGATGATGATGATGGATATGGTGCACTGATTTTTCTTAAATTACTTGGTTCTTTGAATTATGGGGTTATTTTGACGTCGGAAACAATTTTTGGCGGATTTTACCTGACAGTTGCAATATGGCTTATTTTGACGATTTTGCACTGTTTTCCCGAACCTTTCGCGTCATATCTCAGAACAAATCCAACCGATTTTCAATTTTTTTAGGTCAATTGAAAACTCACATAATGGGCATGTTTTTACAATAATTGGTCATTGCTCGACCAACTGAAGATTGAGCGAAATTCGCCTCTGAAAGAAACACGAAAATTCAACGTAACACTTTTTCGATTTTTCCAAAAATAACTAAACGTGCATAAAGATGATTTTTATATGTTATTCCTGATTTTTCCAATGTTAAATTTTATGCTCTTTTCAGAAATGTAGTTTATTTTGTTCTATGTGGAACGTTTAGTCCGTTAAGACCGCTTTTTGTGGAAAAGAGGTGATTTGGCCTAAAAAACACTAAATTCCCTGTAACTCTGAAACGAAGCGTTTCCGACCCTATGTCTACATAGTCATTTTGGTTCGCCCTGCTTAGTAGTACAACGTGTGCAAGTATTGACGTTTCCTCCTGGAACACCCTGTATAATGACCGGTTTACCATTTTTTAAGCGTTAATTTTCAGGTGGCTATGTTTGGGGCGATTAGCCATTTTAAAGGCGTGAATGGTTAGTTCAGTCATTTTAAGGCCACTTGGAGCCATTTTTTCCTTTCGAGACATGATTAGCCCGTTCGGCTATTTCAAGGGCGCAAATTGTCATTACGGCCATTTTTAGGGGGTGGGTAGTCAGTCTCTTAGACTATTTTCAAGGGACGAATCGTCAATTTAGTCAAGTTTATGGTGCCAAATGGTGGGCGTGATGGTGCCGCTCCGGTCCTAGTCCGGTGACGCAAAAGGCAAAAATTGGGCTCCCTATTTATACTTCATTAGTGCAAAACGGTTAGTTTATCCATTTTTAAGACGCGATACGTCGATTCAGCCATTACATCTGTTGGGATAACGGGCCCAACTCCCAAAACTTAGACCAGGAAAATGGGACATCCTGATTTACTGACGCACAAAAAAATCACCCGGCACCCCTCGAAAATTGAAATTTTCCCATTTTTTTTTTCATCCATGCATAATGATACAAATATATCATCGGCCGGCTACACGATTAAAAGAACAAGAAAAATCCTAGTACTTATGGTACCTCCCAACGCGCCAAGGTCGGAAAATGTCAAACAAAACGCCCGGCACCCCACTGAAAAAGTATTTTTTGGTATTTTCCTACACACGCAGTAACTACTACCCAATAGGCTAAGCGCTGGGGAAGGTATCGCTGGTACTGGGATTTTCCGACTTTTCCAATCATCGGCCTGCCGATGATATATTTATATCATTATGGGTGATAAAAAATGGGAAAATTTCAATTTTCGGGGGGTGCCGGGTGATTTTTTTGTGTGTCAGTAAGTTAGGATGTCCCGAACGTAATCGTCTAGCAAAATGTGAACTCAAGGCATGAAGTCCAAATCGGTTGTCTTCTTATTTGACATTTCGAGGGGAAAAACGGTTCGTTATTCTATATTCGTTAAAACTTACATTTTTATTAATTAAGACTCAATACAAAACATTCCGTACGGCTCTTTTCTTCAAAAACTAGCAACCCCGCACCAGAGATAGCGAGAGAGCGAGCGCCGAGAAACCGCGGACAAAAATATCGCTGTTTTCTCGGCGTTCCTTTACTTTTTTTGATCTTCCATTGCTCGAAAACTTGTGAGCTACTTTGCTTCAGAAATTGTGAGGCGTTGTTGGTAGGGTTACAGGTGCAGGGTTGTACCTAATCCTTCCGGAGAGGGCGATTCCGGCAGTCCACAGGCTACTATACTATGGCGGGGGACGGGTGTTGTAATGAATGCGCTTCGTATTGCTGGGATTTCACAGAAACGGGGGTGATCCACCTATTGCCCCCGTCCCCCTCTAGGTACACCCCCTCGTACCCTTCCCACGAGTCCAAGTCCAGTTCACGTCCAAATCAGATCATTCCTCCTGAATGAATCACCCATCTGGAAGTCACTAACTCCAATTTCATGGGAGTTAGACCCATTTCATGGGAGGGATGGGGGGATGGACTATTGGAGCCTTGTTCGGCCTAATGAATGTTCAAGTACCTAAGCCGTTTACTGGAGCAGCTCCGCTGGAATAAACATAGGCTCGTTCCACACTTAGGCTCGTTTCACCGACCAATTCACCACCTCATTGATTTCCATTGCCTTTTAAATTCCTATTGCGTTGTAAACTGTTATTGCGTCCATTTAGCTATAGTTGAAATGACTATTGTTACTGCTATTATTTTTCCTTGCCATAAACGTATTGTCGTCGTAGTTATTTGTATACATGTATATTTTTCTTCCTCCCATTATCTATTCATACTGACTTCACTAGTATGTATCGTATTAAACTAGATAATATAACTTAAGTAAGTAATAGGTATACGTAGATAAAAATATGAATACCACTGTTTGAAATGCTCATGGGGTAATTAAGGGACTTTATCAACAATTAGTTCTATTTGTGTATCGAGATATATTCCTCCCTCAAGGACGGGCACGCTTGGGTCCTGTTAAAGGGGAAGTTCTGCACGTGCGTGGTTATGAGTATGGAAATGCTATTGGTAGAAATTAATTATTTGTATGCAAAAAATGAGTAAATAAATATTGCCAGTCAGTTACAATCAATTTTCTGGTCCCTCAAGGGCTGCAATTTCCTCGAGGAAAATTAAATGACCAAAGCCTCGATCATACCAGAATCAGGGCCGCTTCTAGCCATCTTATGGGACCACTAGGCGAGAATTATCCCCCAAGAGAGTAGCCAGGAGAGGGCAAGGGTGGGCGCAGATGCGAAGTCATCTTTTTTCGAAACCAGATACAATCGGACACCGTCAATTTGCCCTATCAAACTGGGCTGATTAGCGTTAATGCTGAACATTTTGCCCTTAAAGAATACTGAAATTATCTTGAAATTTCTCCCGAAAAACAGATTTTCCACAGAAAAAATTAGCTTCACGGCTAAAATTGAGTAAAATCGCTCATTCACTACTAAACATTTATAAAAGCGCTCATTGACAGCTGAAATTAAGAAAACGATAACCCCTGCATTTCTATCGTAGAAAAAAGCTCTATAATTCATGGCTAAAAATGAAAAAAATTGCTAATTCGCGGCTAAAGTGCTAATGTCCTGTTCTTGGGACGAGTCTGAAGCGAAAAGTACGAAAAATCGCTAATTCAACACTAAATGAAAAAATCGCCGATTCTCAGCTAAAATTGGGGGGAAAATCCAATTTATTGTTAGACCCATCCAGCCGCGAAAGCACCCAAATCCTGGCAAATATATAGCCACAAAACTACATCGCTCGAAGCTAAAAATCCGCGGAATCGGTGAAACTGCAAGTTTTATGTATTTATTCTCTTGAAATCGCCGGTCTCTATTTTCACGAAATTTCGAGTTTCGGGATCTTTTTTTTTTAGTGACCAAATGGAGCCCGAGGATAGCCCAAATTCTTCTATAAATACCCGCAAAATTGCAACATTTCGAAAGCAACTTTCCGTGTAATTGGAATTTTTCTGACTAGATAATCGCGATATCGCGAGTTTCACGTCTCAATTTAAGCGAAATTGACAATTTTGGTTCAGTCTCTAAAGGCTATAAGGATCCCGGGCCAGCCTGCCAGCTGTCCAGGCAGTGCCCACTAGACGGATAGATGCCAAATTTTAAGGCAAGCATCAGCAAAGTTGTAAGTTTACTGGCTGAATATTCGTGACATTGGTAGTAACAGGTAGGTATTAATTTCACCCAGAACTGCAAGTTTCAGGCCCTTTTGTTTTTAGTGGACGCGCACCCTGCTGGGCAAGCCGGCCCCAACTGCATCCATAACTTTGAATTTATTTACATTTGAAATAATTAATAAGTTTACAATGTTGGTGACCTGCTTGAGCGAAATTACAAGGTTTCTTGCTGAATTTGTAAGAAATTGCTGGTGTAATTGCAAGTTTAGGGTCTTCATTCTAGCAAAAATGCAAATTGTGGATCTTAATTTAAGCAAAATTGCAAGTTACGCGTATTCATAAAACCATAGTGCAGCCGACAGAGTCTTTACAAATAATGCATCTACTAAATAAAACGGATTAGTTACTCGAATTTTTCGTCCCTTTTTCCCTAGTAGACGCCATGTACTCTGACACCGACAAGTGGTACATTACATCAAATTAAGGGGGTTTTCGGCTTTCCCGCCTTTTCCTTTGGCTCGAGGCCACAGGATCCGTTAGCATGAAATGTAATATTCATTTTCCAATATTTTCCAATGCAATAAAACGATTTCGCCACTTGACCGGAATTGGTGGAATTTATGTTACTTCTCCCCTCAAGTGCTCTATGATAGCGACCGGTTCGTCACGTCCAACAAACAATTACAGACAATTATTCCCACTATATTAAGGAGTTATTGTAGATTTTATGCGCTGAGTAGGAAAATTATGCATAATTGGGTGCACTTTTTACGTCGTTGGCTCTTGGTCTATTTGTGAAATTAAACAAGTTTGCGATTGTTTTTTGTGGGCTCGGAACCTACAGGCTAGCGGTGGACCATGATGGACTGCATCGTAGCCTGACTAGACGTACATTTCAGAGGCAAATATCTGCGAAATTGTATGTTTCTCAGGGACGGTTTCATATTGAGGAGGGGGGTGGTAGGGCCGATCGCCACCCCCGTCAGCTCAGCTCTACCCTCAGAGAAGTGGTGTGGTAGGAGGGAATTGAAAAAGGAAAAAGGAAAGTGAAAAGATATACAAATGTGAGGGAAAGGAAATCATAATACCTACTGTCTAGATTCAAGAACTAGGAATAGTCCAGTCAAATCGTATAAAAAAAAATACCATACGTGGACAAAAATCTCGTCTTTGGTTTTTTCACTTCATTCTATGTTTTTTGGAGTGAGGAACACGAATCTGAAGAGATCCAACAAAATTTCCTTGTGCGTTTTGAGAAAATCGCGAAAAACTGATAATTTTTGGCACTTTTTTTAGTTTTTCGCTTGCAACTGCTCAATGACGCATTCTACGGAAAATTGTACCCTGTTCTTTTTTGAAGAGCATCAAGTTCTGCGTCGAATCTATTTTTCTTTTGGAAGCAACATAAAAAATAAAAATCGCTGGAGACTTGAATTGAATACTAGTGCGTAAATGATTGATTTCGATTTGTAGCGAAATAATAAAACTTGCCAATTTTTTTGGTTACCTTAAACGGCCGGTCTGTGACTCGTGACGTAACTAAGGGGTCGTGACCCCTCCCACCCCTCCGCATCATGGCTGTTATCATGTGTTGCCCCTTCTTGACCATCCCCTTTCTCTAAAGTCCTATTGTTTGATTTGTGGGAAGCCATTGTGAAGGTTATGCGAAGGCTGTTATTGCGTAATCAGTCTATCTAGCCTATTTCAAATGGGTCCCGCGACCCAATAGTTTTAAAAATTAATAAAAAAATATAGGGCCTGATTTTATGTGAACGGATCGTGTTTTCAAGAGTTTTGGTAACCAAGCTATCACGACGGCATGGTTTTGGAAAATGTGTTACTTCCTCATTGACCCAGCCGTTTCGCCGGTATTGATTTTTTTTAAATTGTCATTTATAGTCGCTTTTGGCAAAATTGTGTGAAAAAATTAAAGTAGTTCAAATCTCAGTTGAGTGATGTAATCTCTGACGCTACCTATAATAAAGGTGACTTGTTGAGTTTTAACATTTGTGGACCAAGTTGGTGGACATAGCCACTTTTTTTTAAACAGAGCCTATTCTCATCGCCCTGTACAGAATATTTTCCGGGTGTTGACAAATTTGGCAAATATGGTTTCTGACTGTAAATTTCACCAGCTTTCACTTAAAAATAGTGCAATTTTTATCGAAGGTTTCGTTCGATAGTTATAGGCAAAAACGTTCGGCTGAGAAAGGAGTTATTGGAAAATTACTCATTTTTCGGATTTCTCACTGCGTTTTATTGCCACTTATCGAGTCTTTTTAAAAACGCCATACGTGACCTCCTTACAGGAAATTCAACGAGCTTTCAGATGAGTTTCTTTAAAGTTTAATCGGATGGATAGTTCTTGAGTTATAGGCCGAAATGTGACAAAAAACGTATTTTTTGCAGCAAATTTTCTAATCGTTTGACGTTGTGGCCCTGTCTTATGTTAATCTTCAAATGAAATTTCATATAATATGTCTGATAGAAAATTTAATCAGCTTTCAAATCGTTTTTCATAGAAAAAATTGGACTACTAGTTTCCGAGCTACTGGCAAAAATGTGCAGAAAAACGTGGTTTTTGGTCCGCCTTTTTTCGCGTTTTTGGTCGCATAACTGATACCACTGATTTTTCCTGTAGGTTTTAAGGCTTTTCACTTATGTAAAATTCAATTCTGAACCACTTTGATGTCATGACATTTTCCGATTGGAACAGCCATTTTTAAGTTGCTGCTGCCTTAGTAATATTTATTAATTTTACCAAAAGTGGCTAAAATTGACCATTTAAAAAAAATCAATACCGGTGAAACGGCTGGGTCAGTTGTGAAAAAAGAAAAAACGATTCGACACAGAATTCAATGCTTTTCAAGAAATGAGAGGGTAACATTTTCCGTAGAATGCGTCATTAAGGAGTTATAAGCAAAAAACTCAAAAAAGTGCCAAAAATTAGCAGTTTTTCGCGATTTTCTCAAAACGCACAAGGACATTTTGTTGGATCTCTTCAGATTCGTGTTCCTCACCCCAAAAAAACATAACATAAAATTACAAAATCGTAGACGAGAATTTTGTCCACGTGGAACTACCGTTTGACTGGACTAGAAGTAGGAAAATAAGATACTTATTTTAGTTTTAATTGATTGAACCAATTTGCGGAAAAAGTAGTTCAATTGCTTGTGAAGAAGCCAAATCCGAGGCATCTGGTAATTGAAGAGCGAACATCGGGCGAAATTGTGGAATGAAAGAGTCAAAATCACGACATTTGGTTTTTGAACAAGCCGAATTAGTTTTTTAAATTAATCAAAATTATACAAAGGGCTGATTCCATGAAATTTTGTATAAACGCTGATAAACGCAAACCCCGCAATTTGATTTGAAGTAGTCAAATACAAAGAAATTTATGTTTGAAAGAGTGAAAGTATGCAGAATTTTGGTTTGAAATAGCCAAACCCACGAAATTTCGCTCTAGAAAGAGAATAACTCGCGGAATTTGGGTTTTAAAAGAGCGGAATTGCCTGAAATTGGGATTCGAAGGAGACGAGTGTGGAGGTTTTCCGTTTGGACATCCGTGTAGGGTTTGTAATGGCCAAAATAACCAAATTTGGCTTTTTGAGTTACCCAAATCCATAAATTTTGTTTTTGAAACAGCTAATTTAGTTTACGAATTAGTCAAAGCTGCGAAAACTACTTTAGAGCTAAAGCCACGATATTTGTTTTTGAAAGAGGAAAACCACGCAAAATTGGTGTTTGAAATGGCAAATCCTGTTTTGAAGAAGCCTTGAAGGTTATGGCGACATTGTCGCAGGTTGTGAGCGAATTTCCTTGGCGACATTGTCGTCTGAAAAGGACGAAGAGACGACTTTTGGTGCCCTAAAATTTGGTTTATCATAAATCATAAATCGCCGAAATTGGGGTTTGGAAGAGCCAAACCAACAAAATTTTGTTTTGAGAGATCAAAAATCGCCCAAAATTTGAATTTGATCGAGGCAAAGCCGTAAAATTTCGTTTTGAGAGAACGAAACTTGGGTTCAAAAGAGACTCAATTGCTATATTTGGTTTTAGAAAGAGCCAAACGCGCAGGATTTATTTTGGATCAGATATTGAAGCAAATTGCCTGGTTTTTTGGTAGAATGTTCGGGAATTCTGGGGGCGTATACCCAGATATTTTGTATTAACCAAATCGCCAGCACCACGTTCACCTAGCTTTTTGACTGCATAAAAAAATTCGGTCTTTGGGAAACAGAAACAGTGCGCTTTCAGGCAATATTTTGTACATAAGAAAATAAAAAAAATATACGAATGGGATAAGTAATAGGAGCGGGGTGAGTGGAGGAGGATGTCTGAGGTGTTCTCATACATTTTACAGCCACCTCCGTTATGGAGGCCTAAAACTGCCCCCCTCCTGATGTTTTCTCGCACAATTTTCGTGAAATTGCAAGTTTCAGGGCCAATTTGTTGTAGAGGTCAAAGACCTTGCGGGCTAGCCGGCCCCGACTGCGCCAATAACCTGACGAATAGACGTGTATCTGTAATATTTAAAGATAAATACTTGCGTGAGTTCGCAAATTCGGGTTCTAATTTGTGCAAAACTGCACGATTCCAGGCTGAATATCCACGAAAAGGAAAGTTTCGGGACATCGGGAGTTAATTTAATTATAAAGTTGCAAGTTTTGAGGCCTTTTTCGTGGCGACGGATTCAGCAGAGTGATTTTAAAGATTTGTGGAAATTATTTTCAAGTGTTTCGATTTGAGCCGTACACGGGTTTTCTGTCCTTCCAACAATTGTCCATGGCGGAGCGCAGTCTGTTCCGGCCAAAACGCACCTGGAGGAGCGTCATCTGCGTTTGACCTTTAGAACCTCAATTTGATAGACTTTTCTTCTTTGAACATTATTTCACAGGTTTGGGTCACAATAGAGAACCAATGTAAAAGATTTGGATGTTTAAAATAAACATTCTGGGTGTTTAGTCTAGTGAACCAACTTCAGATCCAAGCCAATCAGTTTCAAAGCCAATAATTTGCGAGTTTTCTGTGAGTTGAATTCTGTAAAAACACAATTATTCTGAATCAACTCTGTAAAACGTAAAAACTATCCGCTTTGTTGCGGGATATCTGAGCACGTTTGGAGGAAAATGGAATGGAATTCCTAAATTCTAATAGAAAGAAGTCCGCTCTTTACAATGGTACCGTCAGATTTGACCTTAGAGCCTCCGGTTACTATGCATCGGCCACTTTCCAAAAAAAAAAAAAAAAAAAAAAAAAAAACAAGGCAAAATCAAAAAGTACTTAAATCCTGAATATCTTGGAAAATAATGAGAATCGGACTATGGTCGATAGGGGTCGTTTTAACCCATTTGAGGTGCAGAATCACCGGGCGAAATATTGCCCTCTATTTTTTGAACACCCTGTGTAGTCCAGTCAAATAAGAATTTTACCTTGCAAAAGGTCCAGTATCATTTTCTATTTTTTTATCTTGTATTATGTAGGTAAGGAGTGTTTGAGAAAAAAAATTGTAAATTCTAAAACGCTCGGCACAACTTTTGGCAGCCCGAAAACTATGTTTTTTCGGCACTTTTAAAAGTTTTTTCTGAATATTCCTAAGACCATCGGCTTTTGAGGAAATTCTCCCATACAACACAAGGCAGAGTATTTAATTTCCTACATCTTTTGCATTCAAAGTATTTTTCTACGACCAATATGGAGGGCGCTACAGTCTCTCGGACAATTTTTCCTGTAATGGTTGAAAGTTTTAAAATCGCCCGTTTCCGACAAAATATGTTCAGTGAGTTAATTAAACTGATGTTATCCGGACGGCAATGGAAGGGCATAGCCCAACACGATTCGAGTTTCGAGAAAAAATGGCTCCCCGGCGGGATTTGAACCCGCAATCTCTGGATTACCAGTCCAGCACGCTGCCAATTGCGCCACGGAGACGCCTTTGGGAGTCGTACTCCGAGGGATAAGCTGAGTCGAACCCCACCCAGGCCAGGACTGGATTTCCTCTGGACCTCTGGATTACCAGGACCGGTAATCCGTAGGTTGCGGGTTCAAATCCCGCCGGGGAGCCATGTTTTCTCGAAACTCGAGTCGTGTTGGGCTATGCCCTTCCATCGTCGTCCGGATAACATCAGTTTAATTAATTTAATAATTAAAAATACCGGCAACAGAATTATTCATCATATCAGTTCAGTGAGCTTCATTTCTTGCCGTCAACATTCATCCCTCTGTCATTACCAACTTTTCAACCCCCCTCCCCCCTATTCGTTTTAAAATTTCCAAATCACTTTTTTTCGGCTAAGCTGAAATCTTGCAAGTCGGGTCCTCGACGTTGCCACTACTCGACACACGAGTCAAGGGTTCACCATGACGCTTGCTTGCAAGTGTTCGTCGAAACCGGTGTCGGAAAGAAGAGCTTTTGGCTGGAGTCTTCAGTGACTGCATAAAATGATTCACTTTTATATCACAGAACAACAATTATAATTCAGTTTGCTGTTTACCTTTAAACCCGTTTTCACTCGATCGCCGAAGGGATGGGAGTGGGAGTGTAAAATGGGTGGTGGAACTGGAAAAGTTGGTTAAATGAAGCTCAGGAATTTCCAATAGAATCCACTGGAAATTCTTAAAGCGTCAAGGGGTGGCTCAAGGCGTTTAGCGTGTAAGGACAGCTGTGGGCATCTACGTAACGTTAACGTACGCAAATACTAATAAATTCTCATTCAATCGATCCCCCTCCCAAACTCGCCAACTCCGCTATCCGACAATTTATTTTTCCATCTTGCATGAAAAGCCACTGAAGACTCTTGTCAAAAGCTCTTCTTTCAACTCTTCGACATCGGTTTTGGCGAACACTTGCAAGCAAGCGTCATCGTAAACCCTTGACTCATATCTCGAGTAGTGACAACGCCGAGGACCCGACTTACCAAGGTTTCAGCTTGGACGAAAAAAAGTGATTTTGAAATTGTCTTACAAGTAGTGGCGAGGGGGCTTGAAAAGTTGGTAGTGACGGAGGGATGAATGTTGATGGCAAGAAATGAAGCTCACCGAACATATTTTGGTTGGAAACGGACGATTTTAAAACTTTCAACCATTACAGGAAAAATTGTCGGAGAGGCTGTAGCGCCCTCCGTATTGGTCGTAAAAAATACTTTGAATACAAAAGATGTAGGAAATTTAATGCCCTGTCTGTGTTGTGAGGGATAATTTCCTCTAAAGTCGAATTTTTAACGATATTTATAAAAAAAACTTTTAAAAAGTGCCGAAAAATTGTGGTTTTCGGGCTGCCAAAAGTTGTGCCGAGCGTTTTAGAATTAACATTTTTTTTCTCGAACACTCCTTACCTGTATATACAATATACAGGGTGTCCAAAAAGCGACTGGACAGAGAAAAACCAGTGAAGTGGCAACTTATTTCTGGTCGAAATGACTATTTGCACTTTTCCGAAATTCTGCTTTGTTTCCGAGATATCCGCCATTTTCTGATGTTTTCAGAAACAGCATGTTGCACACGCAATAATTGTTGCAATGGCAAAAATGATGAGCCCATTGGAAAGAGCACAAAATTTCCTATTTAAAGAGCCTATTTTTATCCAGATCAGACGACATCTACTACGTTTTGAATTAGCTTATTAGCGAAGAAACTTAATTCCGGAAGTATTGGTGATGCGATGATGTGGTCAGGAAATTACCTTTTTTCGCCAATAAGCTGATTCAAAACGTAGTAAATGTCGTCTGATCTGGATAAAAATAGGCTCTTTAAATAGAAAATTGTGTGATCTTTCCAATGGGCTCATCAGTTTTGCCATTGCCTCGATTACTGCGTGTGCAACAAGCTGTTTCTGAAAAAATCAGAAAATGGCGAATATCTCGGAAACAAAGCGGAATTTCGGAAAAGTGCAAATAGTCATTTCGATCAGAAATCAGTTGCCCCTTCACTGGCTTTTCTCTGTCCAGTCGCTTTTTGTATACCCTGTATAAAAATAAAATATGATGCTGGACCTTTTGCAAGGTAAGCCGATTTTTTCGGATAATTTGACTGGACTAATACTAATAATTAATAATAATATTGACTACCTATGTTGGATGACGGTGATTAATGTTTTCAGTATGAGTTTTAACTGTCGTACACTTTCAGTTAACCGCGTTGCACAAACGTGAACTCCAAGTTTATCTTACTATCGTATACGTTCGTACATGGCATTTCTTGAATCCTCATTTACTTACAATTTTATAACACTTAGGCGAATAGTATTGAAAGCACCTTGAACTGAATAGCCAAGCTGTCATTGAATACGGCAGTTTTTTAAAATCTGGATTACCTTTTGGTGCCCATTAACGACCTAGCGCTAAATAACTGATGGCGTCTGCCTTTTCTTTTACTTCGGATAGAAACAAGTGGTATGACCACCACAGAAAAAAGAAAGAAAAATAAACATCTTGCAGGAACCGCATGAAAATGACATTATAACTCAATACTTTGTCAGTGAATTAGTGGCTACCACGATCGAGAAAGGAGTGTGAGAAGGAGAAAAAAAGGTTCACGATTTAAACACGCTTGACCTGGAGGTTGTGTATGGTGAGGACGATTCTACAAATTGTCCTTCTCATAACGCTTCGGGAGAAAAAATCTATTGAATCACTGCAAGATCCAATATAAATCACAAATTTTAATTAAACGAAGTGAAACCCAATAATAATTCCTTCCGTCGTTCTCTTTCAATTACCCCCTCGGTTTCTCATTCTAAGCCAGATTTAGGCCAAACATATCAACTTTATTAACTTCCCCTGACCTTGTGAGATCGATAGTTGAATGAAATTTAGTTTTTTAATGAGCGGCAGTAAACACGCTGTTAGAGTGAGCATAAAATTACTATTTCTCCACCGTTTGGAATTAGGTACCTTATTATTGAACTTAGCTAGCGACTTTTACCGGAAACTAAAACATGGGTTTTTCTGTTCTGAGAGTCGATAGACAATAGACGATTCAGATATTTTCCCTGTTAATATACACATACACCCCAGGCGTGAAAAAGTGTTAGCTTGGAGCTCGTGTAAAGCGGGGCGGTGCGGACCTCGAAAATAAAACAGTTTTTCCCGCCTTTTGGAATGATAATAAACGTTTACCGAACGAATTTAGTTCCGGCGTCGGTCCTTCTAATGTGTCAACTGTCAGAGGCGACAATTAACGTACGCATTACCAGCAGCCCCTCTACACATAAAACCCCCATGCGTATAACACGCGGCTTATATCGCCATTTGGACACACTCTCTAATTGAAAAAGAGCGTCTATAGGCGTAATTCGTAGGCGTTTCTTTTGAATACAGAGTCTACAGTTCCATTCGTGCAAATTCTGCTTGGAGTATAGACAAGTACAAATATTTTGTTTTATGTGATAAATGCGTCGACAAGGCCCAAAACAACTACATATACACGATTTTTGTATAGCTTATAAAATGGGACGCTTTTGACGACAAAATTTGGGCTTTTGGGACAACATCATGAATCGGCGATTCTGAAATGCACATTGCTCGTTGGTTTGGCCCTCATATTAACAGGAGCGCCGGAATACATTTTTTTTTGTGAGTGGCTCAATTCAAAAAAGCAATTTTGATGACTGGGCTCTTTCAAACCCCAATTTTGTGCATTGGTAAATGCCGACTTTAACGAATTTGGCTCATTCTGAAACAAATTACGTGGATTTGACTCAAGACTCTCATGTCGTCTTCTCAAGTTTTTCTCATTGTGAGAACCAATTTCGTGGAAAATCATACACAAAAACCATCCTCGCGGACTGTAAAGAATGACTTATTGCCATCGGTTGGCTATATTCCAATAACGAAACCTCACGTGAACTGTTCAAATGAAACAGTAACCCCCTCCGATACAAGCTTACGTCCGATACAGCGTTAAATACGTAAGTTATGACTGCATATGTATATTTTCTGTATCGCTTTTCCTGTAACCTCTATGGGCACATAGTAAAATTGATCGTGCGATTTTTCACACGTCAGTTTCCAGTGTTGGCGTGTTTTTCCAGATAGGTGTGGGGGGGGGGGGGTCGAGAGAAATAAAAAATGAACAAAAAAATGAAATGCACAAAAAGGGGGCGAAAACACCGAATCCAACTGGAATTAATTATTGTGGAATCAGGATTGGACTTGGAATAATATGAAGTAAAGTTTTTGGCCTTCACCATAATCTCCCCCCCCCTCCTAATATCTCGTTTGCTAAGTGACTCATATTTTGCGATCGAGGCGACAAAAACTACAGAATACAGTACAGAACTAAAATGTTCTGGAGGAAGTTTCATGGGACAGACATTATTCATAAATCTGTTTTTTAAGGTTTATTTACGCTAAAGTAGAGCATAAATCGTGATCCCTTCGTAAAATAAACCAGCAGTTAATAAATTTTCGATTTTTGAAGTTTTAGGTCATTTCAAACACGCCGGTTAGCATGATATTTATGTCAAATGCGCCTTCCGAAAAAAAATTCAACTGTAACGTTGCTGTCGGGAAGCGGTTTGTTGTGTTTCTTTGCCTTACTTTCTACTAGAGCTTTCCAATAATAAATTGATGGAGGATAAACAGGATTGAAAAGGACAGAGAATACGAGGGATCAAGGGATATTACGTTGCGGAAAATGTTCGTTTTGGCGGGATTTCAAATATGCCAACTTTTGTTAATAAATAAAAAATGTTTCTGAAAGGTTTTACATTTTTATTTATTGATTTACATGGAAGGATTGATATGCCTGATCGAAAAAAAATTCTTGGGAAATGTGAAACTTTCTCAACACCTAGGAAACTTGTAATTTCTCTCACATTTGGACCCGAACTTGCACACTCTCAAATATTTAGTTGTAAATGTTACAATTCCACATCTATTCGACAGCCTAGTCGTGGCTGGCTTGCCAAGAGTCCGCGCCCTCTCAAAAAAAGGCCAGAAACTTGCAATGTCACGAAAATAAAGTGCCTACTAACAGACTTCCAACTTCCCAAATATCAAGCCCCGAAAATAAAATTTCGCGAAAATAAAGACCATAAAATTGCAACTTTGGGTAAGTAGAGACCTGAGACTTCCAATTCCACGAATATTTTGCCAGGAAACTTCCAAATTCTAAAAAATGCTAAAAAATGTTCAATTTTTGTGGCTATCGTCATCACTTTATCAGACTTAGGGCGCTGAGGCGTTGTCCTGGCCGTATGGACCGGGTTTCGCGATCACTAAAAAGGAGCACCGAAGTTTGCAAATTCGCTAAAATAATGAACATAGAAACTATCAATTTCACGAATATCTACACCCGAAACTTGCAATTTTTAGACTACTCGGAACAGACATTTACAATATCGCAGGTTTTTAACTCCGATTGATGTAATTTCCCGGCTGTTCATTAAGCTTAAGGTTGCTATCAGGAACGGCTAGACTGGACCCCACATCACCTTTAAACTTTGGAATTTTGCAGATTTTCATCTCTTCGTATGTAGCGACTTGGCTTCGTTGCTGTAATGTAGCGGCTTGACTGATATATGACTGACCTGCTAAGTCATTCAATGGCACGTGTAACCACGTTGAAATCAAGATTACCATTTTCGCTTTGCAATCTGTACGCCTATTTATAGTCGTTAATATTGTAAACATACAGTTTCACGACTATTATCATTAGTCTCAAACTTGCATTTTACGGATATATTTAATTTCTAAACTTGCAATTTCGTGGTTGTTATCCATCGAATCGCTATGTATGGGGTTCAATGGATTTCTTGACAGATCCAACTATTATATTTTTTTTTTCAAATTATTTATTTCGATTTTTATAGTTTTGAGACCTATTCTACCTATTCATAAATAATAAAACACGCTTTCTAGAGCATTTTCTTTTTTCCATCATTTTCCCCCTCGTTCTTCTTGGCTCGTTTTAGGATTTAGAGGTCATCCGACTCACCCCCACCCCCCTAAAGCCGGCGCTGTGATTGATTATAATAAAATCGTACAGCTTCTGAGGAAAAATTACCTGGCACTGGCAAGAATTCATCTGACCGATCTTCTGAGCGAGAATAGTAAAGTACAGTCCTATAAATTCTGTTACAGGGAACTGACAACTGGGACTAACAAGCCAGATGCTCATGCTAATACGACATTTTCGGGTAAAACATTTATACATAGTTTCCGTGTCACGTCACGTCAATGTCACAAAGTCACGTTCCTGCGCTAAATCCAGAAGTCCCTAGGTTGAATGTAGCATGGTTTACATTTGAAGTATAATATAGTCCCTACTTTTGGTGTATATAGTTTGAGAGGATGATATTTCTGTTACGGGCAAGTTCGTTTTTTTCCAAGGCAGGTATAGAAAGTTTTGGTGGATTAAAACCACAAGCGGCCAGACTGTGGGCCAAATACTGCGTTTGCAAAGAAATTGGGTGGTACTATAGTAACATTATCGTCATTCGTGAAATAACTGGATTTCAGTTGGCCTCACACTTGTGGAAAAACGTTAATTAATTGGGAGGAAGCATAGTTCAAAAGCCGTTTTCAGCATTGCACTCAAGAGAATTATGTCACAGCATTTTCCCTAGCAAATGGACTTTAGTCCAGAAATTGAAATTCAACTAACGATTTTCACAGATACGATAACTGCACCGAAAATCTGCACATTGGTCTATATTTATCCTATAAATCCTCCATAATCCGTTAGTGCTGAGACGATGAATTGGGAATTTTCAATTATGGGGGGCTACAGTTGCACTCATCCATATTTATCGTACGCAATCTCTCTTTATACTAAGGCTATTTTATAGTGAATTGCGTAATTTTTAAAATGCTTAATTCCTTAAGCATCCGTGGCCACACATCATGCGTCCATATTTGCCAAAAACCTTCCACTGCTTTTCAATGTCCAGGCTTGTCGATTTCTTAAAAGGCAATGCTAAACATGGATTAATATTGGAAGTTATTTGGCATTTGGCCTATTCGGACTTATATGTGCGGCGAAGCCTTTAGGGTCGTTATACCGAGATATGCCCTTACGTTTGTTAAACGGGCCCTATAAGTTGACCACAGACAAATCCACATTCAGAGATTTATTTTTATTTTTTTCAAACAAAGACTGTTTCGGTAGTTTCTTGGAAGAATTTTAGTTCAAATGGGGGTCTATGAATATGGGTCATAGTAATATTATGCTCTGCGCCCCCCCCCCACCCATGGTACAGCATCACGGTTCCCGCTGGCATGGTAACCGAAAGGCACAAGAATGAAAATCGATCCGATTTATGGAGTGTATCTTCAAGATCCACACATCTACCCTAATAGAATATAAACATGAAAACATGAGCCTAAAGAAACCCAAATGGAACTATCATAGCCAAGTAGATGAGAGGGGGAGTGGTTCGCTCGTAAGACACATTTCGCAAATAAAAAAATGAAACGATATTCTATTAAAGTCAAGACCAAGTAAATCGATGCCACTTGCGGCACTAAATTTAAATTAATGTTTATTTAACGAGACCATTGAAAACAGTCCCAATATAAGTTAGTGTTGTAGTACACAAATTAATTGCATCTTTTTTTTTAAGAACTCGCAGATCATAAAGTAAATAAAAAACTTGAAAGAAAAACCAGTCAAAACCGAATTCCTCTGTAACGATACGATCGATTACTATAGGTACTTTCCAGTCTATTAGCCCAATTAGTTGAGACGCTCTCTTGAATGAGAGATTATTTTTTGGGTCAGTATAATTTACAATTGAGCTAGTAATTTAGTTAGTGGTATATTATTTATTTACTAAACTTATAATCCTTTAATTCATTAATAGCACTGGGCGAGGATTATTTACTCTTCACGCCACACTAATTGTTGAACGTTGAAGATCGTGTAGCACGCATCTTACGTCTCGTTTTATATGAAGTGGAGCCAGGTGAATATAATGACAACGTATTGTCAATATTGTCGTCGACAATGTTTCAAATTGAGTTAACAAAAAAAATGAAAATGGGATGTGAAATCGACCTTAAGAAACTTCAAAGTTTGCAAGCTCGTAGGTAAGCCCTAACGTAAGAGAGAGAGAGAGAGAGAGAGAGAGAAAAACCAACAAAACTGACCTCTTTGACCGCAGGCTCACCGTGGAGCTCCGATATGCTCGGACGTTTCAGAAAGTGCTTGCCGTTGGTATTTGAATAGCTGTTGACCGATGGAAGTGCTTCCAAAGTCAGCGTGCAAAACGAGTTCCTTTTGCTTCGAGTTGTCGTCGTTCCAGTGACAGGGCCGAGAGATGTATCCGCTGAGCGCTGCGGCGTGTCCACAGAAGGCGTGTAGGCCCCTTCAAGACACAACGCTGGGTTGTCATACCCGCGTTTTTCGATCATGTCCGACAAGGGAATATCAACGTGGGACCCCAAAGTTTGTTTTTGTTTTTTCAAAGAAAAGAACAATATATTCACAACCGCTTCACTGAATGTACAATGACAACATTACCCGGCTTGAACCCGTATTTCTTTAAGCAGGTGGGGAGATATCTGGGTACTCCCACCCGCACCTCTTTTTGCTCTTCCTTCCTTTAAAAGAACGCGTGGAAAAGGAATTACCCACCCGACGCGTCTCCAAGCCGTAATTAAAGCAAAAATTCGCGAAGAGGCAAACTGGTCCGTTAAAAGGAGGTGGAAAGCGCTGTGGAGGACAAAAGGGGTGAACTCTATCCAATGGAAACCGAATTTAGATTGATCTGGCTGGAGTCGCTTATGAAAATCGAAGAGAAGAGGAGGCAAAGGGAATGATCATAAGAGAGAGAGAGAGAGAGAGAGAGACAGAGAGTGAGAAAGAAAAACCAGGCGAAAGAAATCGAAGCGCGAAGTTATTTCCGATTTTGAAGAGAGAGAAATTCTTCTAATTTTAGAACAAAGCTTACAAACCTAGTTTTGCTTTGAACAAATTTTCCACCTATTTTTGAAAATTGAAGCTGGGCAAAGTGAGCTCTCAAGCACGATTTTCATTTTATTTTGATTTAAAAACGCTGCCATCAAAAGGAAAGAGTGGGAAAGATTAGTACTATATACATAATATACTATGAACTGTTTAAATTCTCTTGAAGGCTTATTTATTCAAGTACTCTGCACTCGCCTGCTGTATACACCTGCGTACTCTTTGAAAAATTGAAAGAATCGCACCCGGGGTAGGGGGGTAATTGGACTGGAATATCCGAGAAAAGGTGACAAATCAACTGGTATATTGGCAGATCTATGCTTATAATTTGCCGCCCACCTCCACAACAGCCTTTTATTCTTTATATCCAAAACAAATCAGCCTCCCCCCCCCCCGACCACTATAAGCTTCGATTCTTGAAAAATGCCACTTTCGTTACATCCAAAAGTATAAATATTTACTCTATGAATTTGGATTTGAAACATTTCCTTGAAAAAGAAAAAAAAGATACGCTATGAATAAGAGAGGGGGTTTCAGCAGACAGCTCCGGTAACAATAGTGTTAAAAAACGTTATTTACATTTCCACCAGTCAGATTTTCAGTGCCATAGAAACTCTTAACACAAAAACAAGCGTTAGGGTTTGCGGGACTGACTTTAAAAACACTTCGTAAAAATAAGCTTCTTTTTGATGTGAACATGCAATAGCTAGAAGCCGCGTTTTCAGGAGGCATGGGAAGTGTGCGAGTATCTTGCTCTGAAGCTACTTACATAGCCATTGTGGCTGACTTTTTTAACTGTAATTTGTCCAACTTTTAACTTAAAAAACCAGCCAAGCAAATGTTCACTAAGGCTTGGGGAAAATAGCTTGGAGCGAGCTATGCCCCGCATGTCTTGCCTCGTGCAAACGCGGCATAAAGCTTGAAGGCATATATTATTTCATTACCGTCAAAAAACTCGCAAAACAGACTTAGTTCCTCCGAAATTGCAGGTTTTGGGACCATTTTCGTGGTGGTGGAACGAACAGACTAGCCGATTTTGACAGCCTCAATACCCTGGACAAGTTCCACGACCGACCGAATAATATTCGCGGCAATGCGACTTTCTGGTCTTAATTCCTGTGAAAAACACGACTTATTATTTTTTGATTTTTGATATTTATTTGTTATTTGATAATTTGATATTTACGTTGACGACTAAAATATCAAATTAAACAAAAACTTTTATTATTACTCGTTCAAGGGAAGAAAAATTAAACATTTTTTAGAAAAATCATCGGACATGAACAAATTGTCGTATTGAAGCTAATTATTTGATTTACGTTCTACGGAAATAAGATAAAAACATAAAAAATTGTAGTCATGAGCGTAGCTATGCCAAGAAAAAGCCTTGACTTGACTAACAATTGTGATTTTCATTAAAAATAACGAAAAAATTAAAGAAGAGAAAAAAAAATAGGTAAGTGTTGAATTCTTTCAAATTTAGGACGACAATTACTCGCGAGACAATTATCAATGTGTAGCGTATTCACAAAAGTCAAAAACTACAAACTGATTTCTTTCTATCAGAACCCACAACACAACTTCATGATGTCTATATTACGTGTCCGCAGGCTCGCTTCAGAAGCTCTGCGTAAGGCCTGCTAAGAACCTTTACGTTGCCCGGGCTTCGAATCGACCGAATCCGGGGATAAAGTGGAGAAAAAGCCCTAATTCACAGTAATGGAAGAAAAACCGATTGAAAAACTAAAACGAGGCGGATAAAGCATGGCTGCAGGAGTCTTCCAGTGCCATTAAATAAATAAATAAAAAACTTTTCAATTTACTTGCAATTCCAAAGTAAACTTGAGAGAAACAGCAATTTAGGGGGCTCAGTTTTGCAGACCGTGGATCCCGGGCAAGCTAGCCCCGACACCTCTCAAAGTTTGACAAATAGCCGCGAAATTCCAGCATTTTTTCTTAGACGATATTTGTCGGCCGCTGAGCTGATGCTGATTTGAATAATACATAGTTGGAATTCGGCCAAGGATAAATTAAAATGACGCTGTTTTTTTTTTTTTTTTTGTTCTTTAATACATGATAACGTCTTCAGGTGCCTAGCACCCCTCTTCAGTCTGAAAAACAACAATCAGTAAAACCAATGAACCCTTTATCCGGTACAACTAACCACCGATCCTCATGATCATTTTTACCTTTCAACAGAGAAGAAAAATTATTAAACGGCAACGCCGCCACCGTCAAAAAACTCGCAAAACAGACTTAGTTCCTTCGAAATTGCAGGTTTTGGGACCATTTTCGTGGTGGTGGAACGAACAGACTAGCCGATTTTGACAGAGCCTCAATACCCTGGACAAGTTCCACGACCGACCGAATAATATTCGCGGCAATGCGACTTTCTGGTCTTAATTCCTGTGAAAATGCTTGTTTCGGGACTTAATTTAAGTGAAAATGCAAGCTTCGGGTCTTAATTTCGGAGAAATTGTAAATTTTGGGGCCTTTTTGTGCCCGAGCGCCCTATAAGCTTTGATAAAACACCTGCCCCCCCCCCCATTTCGCTATCCGACGCGTTCGTTGTTGAGGCGAATACGCTGGAGATCACAGGGGAATGAGAAAAGTTGCCCACTCTTCTCTTCTCTGCTACGCTCTCGCTCATGAGCGTAGGACGAATAATATCGGCCAAGTTATGGCGAAAAATAAAGCTTGCAGCTATAATGCAAGTGTCCAAGCTGCATTGTCGCAAAAATGCAAGTGGCAGATGATGAGTCGGAAATTTTGCAAAATTCTGGGATAAATTGTCATGAAGTTGCGGGTTATCGGGCTGACGAGCCGCGCAATCAATTGTCAAAGGCCGTAGTGAGATATTGATAGATATAGATAGTTAGAATATTGATACCTTTCCGGATGACGATGGAAGGGCACTTTTCATGGGAAGGGATGGGGGAGTCCATGGTTGACACTCTATCGTCCCCGTTTGGTCGAAATCAAATCCACTCAATATTTTTTGAGTTATTTGCGAAATTGGGGTTTTACAGAGCTAAATCATAATAACATGGTTTTTGCATAATTCAACCTCACGAAATTGGATTTGCGATTTGTGAAAATCCGCGAAATTGGCTTTGAGAGTACCTGATCCGCAAAATTGGGGTTTGAAAAAACCAAACATGCGAATTCGGTGTATTTAAGTTGAGTTTTTGAAGACTCCGCGAAATTGTATTTTCGAATGAGGGAAACCATGCACGCGAAATTGGGTTTTGAATTAGCCCAAATCACGAAACTGATTTATTCGTAGAGTCAAACCCTCGAAATTGCTATTTGAAATAGCCTAACATGGGTGGAGCAAGAGGGGGCAGGGCCACAGGGGTGAGCAGTTGCCCTTTCCTATACTCGAAAGAGCAGCCTTGGTGGGGCAGCTGCCCACCTATAGATATACGATTATGAAGTATAAATTCTACGGGTTAAACGCATTTTATTTCGGCAAAGCTCAGAAAAAAATAATTTCTCAGATTTTGACTACTAGAAAACCAATTTCACGAGGTTTTTGATGCTGAAAAGACAATTTCACGGGATAGCCTAATTTAAACCTAATTCAAAAATCCCTTTCACGGATTTTGAACCTTAAAAAATCATGACAATGTCATTTCACGATGCGCTCTCGCCCAAAGAAGCACTTTTGTGGGTTTCACTACATTATAAAAGCCAACTATATCGCCCTGGTGACTCAATGAAAGACGGATGATCCATTGTTATAGGGTGGGGGGGGAGGCATTGATGTGGTTGGTAACTTTGTTGTGGTTTGGTGCTTTGTTGTGGTTTAGAGCTTTGTCGAGCTCGTTGTTGTTGCGTTTGTGTGGATTGGTGGTTTGCTGGGGTTTGGAGTTAGCCATGGTCGGAGTAACTGTTATGGTTTGGAGCTTTTTTGTGATTGGAGTTTTGCTGAGCTTTTTGGCCCTATTGAGTTCCATTTCCGAGCCCGAACATTCTTTCCACGTCCTTGGTGATTTCAGTAAAGTAACACGCAAAGTTCTCATATTGCGCGTCCACGTGTTCATTTTAAGGGAGCCTCGGAAAAAGAAATGTAACTATGTATAATGTTTAAATTATTAACTTTTTTTTCATTTCTTCACCAGTCTCAACGAATTATTCTATTCGTTGGCGTCGCGACCCTGGTTGGGTCTGTATATTTTCATATATCCTATACAAACAATACACGAGGAGAGAAGGACGTTTCGTGGTTTTTAACTAGTTCATGACATTCCCCTTCAGAAAACGACTTATAATTTCGATTGCGATAAATAATACCAGGTCATTAATTTAGAA
This sequence comes from Corythucha ciliata, assembly GCA_038030265.1. Taxonomy (NCBI): domain Eukaryota; kingdom Metazoa; phylum Arthropoda; class Insecta; order Hemiptera; family Tingidae; genus Corythucha; species Corythucha ciliata. Next base: position 21,779,898 of record CM075943.1, read on the forward strand.
CCTCGATCGTTGAAACTCAATATTTGGATCTCTTTACTATGCTACGCTTTACTTCCACGAAGAAACAACTGATAATTACTTATGGAAGTTTCTGTTTTGTTCCACAAGCTTGACAGGTCAGGTGTGCTAATGTGTGACTACTTCATACAATACTTATGAGTAGAATGAATTCCATTAGTCATGAGTCATGACTGTCGCAAGTGTCAGTTGAATGCGAGCCCGATATTCCTCCACACATCACTGTTTCTTTCTCTGTGAATTTCGAGGGTTCGTCTTAATTAAAGCAATGACTAATTATAAGTACAGTGTAATTATCTGCAATTACAAATAATTTCTGTAGCTGGTGCTTAATTGTATCGCAGCAATTAAACTCGCTGAGGAGATTTGTCGTAATATCTGGTTTATTCTTGAGACGACTTGCTAATATTGAATTATTAGGCAACTTGTCAATCGATTGTCCCAAAGCTCCCACTTGTTAATAAAGTCCCGACGCTAAGGCCCATTTTCACCAACAAAATTGATCTCGTTAAAGTTGATCGTGATTAGTTGCCAATAACGACCCACATGAATTCTGATATAAGTTTTTACACTGTAATCGTGATTAGTTGTTGATCGTGGTTTAAGAAGTTGGTGAAATCGAGGCTAAGAGTTCTGTACGTAAAAACAGAAATTGTGAAGCTAATTGTTTGTCATGAGTCATCTCCTCAAGTCCAATTTCTTCTTGCCGAGAAATGTTTTCTCTTTCCGGAAAACATGGATAAAATGTGGAAGTGGATAGTACGCCACACTCAAAGTATCCCTTCGAAATTTTATAGTGAATTTAAGCCAGAACCAATTGCTATTGAAATACCTATAAGCTCTCCTATTATATTGATTATTGCTATTTTTTCCTCCCTTTTGTCCTCGAGGTCCTAGCCTAGCATACTTTTTTCTCGGTCATGATGATCTTACAATGACCTTCACGACAAAAGATTTGTCTGTAATGCCAAGAATAAAAAGTAACGTAGACTATTTTGAAAATGTTCACGCATTTTTTTTTAAATTTTTTTTTTTTTTTTTTTTTTTTTTTTTTTTTGCGGAAACTCTGTTTAAACTTGAGTGATTTAAACGATTTTTGCGAAATGTACGGAGTCGACTGTTGATCTTTAATTTCGTCAAAACAGGTCCAGCGATCTGGGGCAACTGTTTTACCGCATTGTTATAATATGCTAAAATATTGTCTCCGTACTTCAGCCGGCGGCTGTGGTGGGAGTAGATCCGTGAATAAGCGTCCTGACGAGAAGAAAGCTTAATCGATACATCACTTTTCCCCTTAAGAGAGACTATAAATTACATACTGATCAACTCATGATGCCTGTAAAAACTGCGGAATACTTGGTGCTTTCGTTTTTATTCTTTTTATAATACACCATTTATAATGCAAGATCAGTTCAAACTGGAAAAAGGTGGTTTCCTCTCAAGGTAAAGGTGGCAATTATACTTCAAATACAAGAACATGTTATTTTAAAAAATTATTTTCTCTCAAATTTAACGGAAGTATTTAGCACCCAGAGCAGGTAACCTGGGTCTCGTGTCTTTTTAAATGAAATGGTGGACAGGGGAGGGGGAGTTGAGGGGGAGGTATGAATGTGACTAATACTATTTTGATGATCACCAAAAGGAGAAGAGGGGAACCTGTCCACGTGCTGCATGCTCTCTATACATACATACATATATATAAGTATATAGTCTGAAGCTTTTCCGTTGTACGTAACGAAGGAATTTTTTTCATCATGAAGTCCGTAATTATATTTTCTCCCGCTAGCATTCCAATCACTGATCCGCAAAACGTAGCTCTCTAAATTTCTTGATCTTCCAAGTGGGCGGGTCGTCGCTCCCGCGAGACCTTTCGGTCGAACGAGGGTCTTTTGCAAACATAACGCTTTTTGATACTCTTAAAAAAATTGGGCGGCATTCCAAAATAAGAGGGTTTGCATTCGAATTTACAACGAACTGCTTCTGCCTCATCATCTGACTTTAAATCGACGTACGTATATATATAGCCGAAATGAGAAAACAGGAAATGCTTGGAGAGCTAGTTGTTCCTATTCTGTGACTTCTAGGTTTCTACTCTATAAATCATGTCTCTTTTGACGAAGAAATCAAATTTTATGGTGAGGCCGTCAAAGAATTTTCTCTGTGTTCTGACTGATCTCATATGCATATTTATGTATGTGTTAACGATTTCGCGCTCCTCTCTTAACAAACACACCTGATTATGCGCTTCAAACCACTTTCGCAACTTTACTAAATTATTTGTATTCTTTATTTCCACGAAAGCGCAGTCAAAGACAATTAGTTTAAAGTCAAAGTCGCGTCACTTATATTCTCAGGAGAGTGGGGCAAGGTAAGGATGTAACGGAAGTTGTATACATAAGACCATTTAATGTTCGTCACGCTTCTTCATAAAAGGCTTAAATTGTAATTAAGATTAGATTAAAGAACTTTTGATAGAAAATATCATAAACGAAATATCGTCACGGTCATCCTATTCCTCATACACTTTTTCCTCCTATAGACCATCGCGTCTCTTCTGTTTCTCACTCTTCTTCAAAACTCATTTCTTCAACAGAAAAAAAAAAAAAAAAAAAAAAATCGCGAAAACCGGCAAGAACTAGCTCCATCTGGCTCATTTACGCGTGCTTTTTTGCGGAGGTAGAAGATAGTGGACTTGAGAACAGCACGTTTCTTATACCCATGGAATCGGACTAGGAAACTTTCGGGTTTACTACCTACTTGAGGTCAACACCTTTTCTCAATGAGTATTTCTTTTTTAAACCCAAGGTAAAATAAAGCCATCATTTTTGTATCCTTTGGCTCAAGAAGATAAAGAGGAAAACAAACAAAAAACACACTTTGGGTTCTATGCTCTACATTTTTGTACATGTATGGAGGGAATTTCTTTCCCAGTCGTTGGAGGGATTTATTGTGTGATGAACGTACAAACACCGCCTTCGAACGAACTGTTTTTACGGCGTGCTTTCATGACTGTTTTCTTTTCATTAGCTTGGGGACTCGAAGGTAGTTGACACTGAAGTAGAAGAAGAACCGATGTTCGGAATATCGATGGATATAGCTGAATGAAAGCATGCCATGAATTCTCTATTTCTCGCACAGTCACGACGCCGCCGTCTATCAATAATAATTCAGAACTTTATGGCTAGCAGACGAAATTTCATAGGTTTTCCTCACTCAAAAAGCCAATATCACATGCATGATTGACTCCATAAAAATCCAATTGTACCGGGCTGACTAATTAAAAAATGCAATGCCCTTGGTTAGACACATTCGATATCCAAATTTCACGTATTTATATGCCTCACCAGAACCAAACTTCGTGGTGTTGGCTAATTCAATATCCAAATATCGCGTTTGCAAGCGTCTTAAAAAAGAAGCAATTAGCCGGTTTGACACTTTCTAAGACCAAATTTCGCGGATTTTTCCCGTCGATTTTGGATCCCTTAAACGAAGTCAATTTCACGCTTTTTTTTCCAAAGGCGAAATTTCCAGCGTTTTGGCACATTTCAAAGAGAAATTGCACTGCTCTCTGGCTCCTTTTAAAAACGGGATAGCCGTTTGAAAATGCAATTTTGCTGACTTGGCTCACTCAAAAGTAATTCGCGGGGCGTAAAAAAAAAAAAAAAAAAACAATTTTACAAGGTTAGTAGATTGGATCAACCCTTCCTCAACAATTTTGCGAGTTTGAGCCACTCAAAAACCAATTTGGTGCGTCAACAGTCCAAGGGAGGGGCCACAGAGGCCATGGCCCCTCCCTTGGAGTCGCGAGTCACTTACGCAAAAACATCTTCAAAATCACCTCCCACACACTAACGAGGGATTATCACTTTCTTAAATTTTAGGGTCGAAGGTTCTGGTCTGAAGCGGACGTGATTTACAAATCCCCAAACAACGTTTAGCCGTGAAATACAGCCCCTTAAAAACGGTCCAGAAATGAATGTTTCTGGGGCCACCCATGGCTTTCATTTAGCCGGAAGGTTTAGGCCCTCGTGTGACTCCTGTGGTGAGGCTTTAACGGTTGAGCACATTGTCGCGCACTATCCGCGATGGGAGCCATTCAGACGCCGATTACAATTGCATGGCGATTTTATCTCTCTGGTACAAATTAACTCTCCCTACCTAGATAGTATACTACAGTTTCTGAAGAATATACAGGTATACGATGATTTATAGAATTAGGTAAAAAAAAACAAAATTGAATAGCATATCTATAATTTTCATATAGACTTCGAGAATTGGTTGGAACGGACATAACTTAGTAGGGCTAATAACCGCAGAAGTTGATGCCCATAATAAAAATAAAAAAAACTGGCTTGACGGAACACCTTCGTGTGACCCAAAATGAAACGGTTAAACTGACTGTTCGCGCCCTGAAAATGCCTTAACAGATGATTCCCGCTCTGAAAAGTGTAAAACAGATCATTCGCGTGTAAAGAATGGCAAAACTGACGATTCGCGTCTTGCCACGAATTCGCGCCATAAAATGCCTGAACAGGTGATTCCTGCCTTTATAATGGCCGAAATTGGCCAATCGTGTGTATGAAATTGCTAAAAATGAAGTAAAAATGGCCAAACTGGCAAATCCCTCTTCAGAAACGGCAAAACTTACGATTCCTAATATGTTAAAACTAATTAGTAAATTAATTAAACTGATATTATCCGGACGACGATGGAAGGGCATAGCCCAACACGATTCGAGTTTCGAGAAAAAATGGCTCTCCGGCGGAATTTGAACCCGCAACCTCTGGATTACCAGTCCAGCACGCTGCCATTTGCGCCACGGAGACGCCTATGGGAGTCGTACTCCGAGGGATAAGCTAAGCCAACTCGAATCGTGTTGGGCTATGCCCTTCCATCGTCGTCCGGATAATATCAGTTTAATTAATTTACTAATTAAAATGCCGGCGACAGATTTATTCATTATATCAATCTAACAACATCTAGATAAGATTAAATTCGGCGTGGTTTACCGATCAGGAGAAGCGCCTAGAGTTTCGAGAAACAATGGACCTAGTTGGGGTTCGGCTTAGCTTATCCCTCGGAGTACGACTCCCATAGGCGTCTCCGTGGCGCAAATGGCAGCGTGCTGGACTGGTAATCCAGAGGTTGCGGGTTCAAATCCCGCCGGAGAGCCATTTTTTCTCGAAACTCGAATCGTGTTGGGCTATGCCCTTCCATCGTCGTCCGGATAATATCAGTTTAATTAATTTACTAATTAAAATGCCGGCGACAGATTTATTCATTATATCAATGTTAAAACTTCTATTTTTGCCTTGGCTACTATTCATTCCTTATATGTATAAATGACCTGACAATTTGCACTTTGAAAATGGCAAACTGACCATTCGCAATCTACAAATGGTATGACGGACTATTTGCACCATAAAAATGGCAAAACTGACTGACCACAAAATGGTTAAATTAACAAGGGACCCCCTGAGCCCCTCCCTGGATCCCCGCATGCTAAGGTTGAAGCTCTACCGTGAACCGTGGCTTGGAGTTGGAGCTTTGCTGTTGAACGCGCAGATTATTGGGTTCGTCGTGTCCAAAGACGTGTCAGAAGTTCCAGCGGCAGGACATGGAGAGGCCATGCCTTCCCTCCTCCGCCCATAGGTTAAGTTCACTTCATTCGTGACGAGGAATATTTTGGCCAAACAGTTATAGCACTTATAGTTTCATGAGGTCATGGCCCCCTCCTTGAGCCGACTCGGGATCCGCACCAATGCGTCCAGCATCGTTAAAATGCCCCGCCCTTGGGGTTGAGGTCGATGTCACTTGGGCCAAAACCACCACGAGGGGTGGTCACCTTCTCTTAAGGTCATTTTCTCACAGGTACTGGTTTGAGACAGAAGTGATTTATGAGTGCCTCGAAACTCTCACGACTGAGAAATATAGCGGGTTCCAGCCTGACGCGTAACAGTGGCCAGCACAGTGTTCCTTAAACTGTCCAGAAATGAATGTTTCACGTCACGAACCTTGGTTTTATTGAAATGAATTACGAGGACCTTTTAACGAAGAGAACAAAACGAGAAGTGAATTTTTATTTGTACACATATGAGATGATTCATTATAAGAGAGGTTGGTGATATTTTCCAACACCCCCTCTCAACCGAGCTAGGTTGTAAGGATCATCCCAATCTTCTGTCTCGAGATTTGAAATTTCTCGCCTTGAAGAGGTTTTGTGAATGCGTCAGCTTCCATCAATGCGGTAGGACAATATTCAATTGAGATGGAGCCTTGATTCAACTGGTCTCGAACGAAATTTCTCTTGACTTCAATGTGTTTCGTCCGAGGGTTTCCTTTTTCTGAAGCAATCAGTTGAATACAACTTTGATTGTCTTCGAAGAGCTTTGTCGCACCATGCTGAGGATAACCATAGTCATGCAATAGATTTTTCAGCCAGATTACGTCTTGGGTTGCCGCGGACATAGCGATAAATTCTGCTTCTGTAGACGAGAGAGAAACACAGGTCTGTTTCTTTGAGCTCCAAGAAACACTAGACGATCCGATTTTCAATAAAATTCCTGAGGTAGATTTTCGGTCCGTCGCATCACTCGCCCAATCGGCGTCTACAAATCCGTGAAGGATTAGGTCGTCGGCTGCTTTCAAGAGAAATCTGACCGACAAAGTCCCTTTGAGATATCTGATTACTCTCTTCACCGCATTCCAATCTGATTGTGTCGGATTTGACACTCTGCGGCTGAGAATGGCGACTGAAAAAGCGATGTCTGGTCGCGTATGGTTTGCGATGTAGAGAAGAGAGCCTATTGCCTCCCTGTAACTATCATTGTTCGGTAACTTTTGACTCTTTTCGTGTTTCGCCTTCAAAAAACCAGCTTCCATGGGCGTTTTACACGGTTTAGCGTCTTCTAGTCCGCAGTTTTGTATAAGTTTTCTGATTTTGTTATTCTGATCCATTAAGAACCCGTCTTCTGTGCGTTCTATTTTAACTCCCAAATAGTTCGTGGGCTCTCCAAGATTTTTGAATTCGAAGTTTTGGTTCAAAAGTTGAGTAATTTCTTCGATCTCCCTTTTCTCTCCAGCTACGAGGAGATCGTCGACGTAAACGAGAATGTACGACCATTTTCCGTTGATGTATCGAGAATACAAACAGGGGTCGCTTGATGAACGTGTGAACCCAGATGATTGGAGAACTCCATTCAATTTCGCATTCCAGCAGCGAGCAGCTTGCCTCAACCCATAAACGCTCTTGCGTAGCTTGCAAACTGCTTGTGGATTTGAGGGGTCGACGAATCCTGGGGGTTGGGACATGTAGACTTCTTCCTTCAAGTCACCGTTTAAAAATGCGGTTTTAACGTCCATATGTCGAATTTCTAATTTCTTTGTTGCTACAACAACGAATAAAGTTTTTACAGTGGTGTGCCTGACTACCGGAGCGAATACGGCGTCGTAATCTTTTCCGTATTTCTGTGAGAAGCCTTTCGCAACTAGCCGGGCTTTGTATCTTGTTACGTTGTCGTGTGCGTCGCGTTTCAATTTGAAAACCCACTTCGATCCGACTGGCTTTCTTCCTTTGGGTAGAGTGACTAAATCCCATGAGTTGTTTTCATGCATTGAAGCTATTTCTTCTTTCGCTGCATTAACCCATTTCACCCTCTCGGTTTGCGGAAGATTCATTACTTCATCCCAGTCTTCAGGTTCTTTGTTCGCGTCGCTCATTGAATGGTTTCGAACGAGGTTGAAATTTGTCCTTATTCGGAGTTTTGTCCAACGAAAAGGCTTCTGTTCCGAATACTCTGAAATACGAAACATCAGGTCGCTTATTGTACCAGACGGCGTACGGAAGTTGGCCGTTTATAGCCCTAGATGGACATCGATTTCGAATGTGACAAGCGGTCGAAACGGCTTCGGCCCATAAAACGTGTGGTTGTTTTGATTCGTCGAGAAGACATCGGGCCATTTCTTGAAGAGTGCGGTTCATTCTCTCAGCTACCCCTTGTTGCTCCGGAGTATAGGCTGTCGACACTCTTCTCTGAATCCCTTTTGCAGACAGATATTGGTCGAATTTTGCGTTGCGGTATTCACCGCCGTTATCAGTTTGCAACATTTTGATCCTCCTTCCTGTCTGATTTTCGACGAGTTCTTTGTATTTCTTGAAACAGTTCAGTGCTTCACTTTTGTTTTTGATAAAGTAAACAACACACCAACGAGAGTAGTCGTCGATAAATGTAATGAAGTACCGATTGTGACCTATGGATTCCGATCGCATCGGTCCACAAATGTCTGAGTATATGATTTCTAATACGTCAGATGTTCTCTTTTCGGAATGAGCTTTAGGAAAAGGTAAACGAGTCATTTTCCCTCTTAAACAGGCTCGGAACAGGCTCGACAACGGCTCACAGCATCGTCAGTCTCAATGTATTCTAGACCCGTAACAAGCTTCTTTGATATGACGCTTTTGAGGTCGTTCAAGTTCAAGTGACCGAATTTCTTGTGCCATGTTTCGATGTCATCTGACGAATCTTTTGTCATAGCGAATGCTTTTTCTCCACTGGCCTTTACGTAATAAAGTCCATCTTTTCGATCGGCAGAAAGTACCACCTTTCCTTTCTCGTTGCGAACGATTGCTTTCTCCTTTTTGAAAAGAACTTCATAACCGTGATCAGTTATTTTTCCGACGGAGATCAAATTTTGTCGAAGATCTGGCACGAGGACGGTTTCATTCAACGAAATCGTTTGGTTTTCTTTGTCATTTTGAATTTCTAATTTGACGAGTCCTTTGGCTTTTACTTCTGTACTTGAATTGTTGGCGAGGTTCAGCTTATGATTACTAAGCTTTTTGAGATTGATGAATTTCCTCTCGTCTTGACACATATGCGAGGTGCACCCACTGTCAAGGCACCAGTTTTCTAATCCACGAGTGTTCTGAATTTCATTCACCGACAGCGAACATTGAAAACCATTCTGCTCTTGGGCATTCGCGGAGTGCAAAGACTTTTTAGGACAGTTTGACGCTTTGTGTCCCAATTCTTTACATCGATTACAGCGGAATCGAAACTTTCCATCAGTATTTTTCTTAGGAAATTCTCGAAATTTTTTCGTTTTAGATATCAACGCGTCGCTGTTTTCATTTGTAGCGTGACGAGCGTCGCTTTCTTCGAAAATTTTAATTTTAAGTGCGTCAGGAGCAGGGAGAGTGTCACGAGATTCGATGGCGCATCTAAAATTTTCAAATTCGTCCGGTAGACTGTACAAGAGCATTATGGTCAAGAGATCGCCATTAATTTCAACTTCCATTTCCTGAAGTTTATCAACGGTCTCAAAGAATTTGTTAACATGCTCTCTAACGTCTTCTCCCGAATTCATTTTGTGTAGCATAATTTTCTTCAGTAGAGTAGCTTTTCGCGCTGGTCCTTTTGATTGGTATATCGAATGAAGCTTATCCCAGACTTCCTTTGATGTTTGACAGTTCTTCACTTGTCTTACTTCAGAAGGACTTATTGAAAGAATCAAATCGGCTCGAGCTTTTCGATCTGCCAAGTTCCAATCTTGTGCTTCGGCTTCGTTTTCTGGGCGCTGTTTCGTTCCAGAAACATATTCCCATGAGTCCGATTTAATCAAGAGAGCTTCAGCTTGTAGCTTCCACGAATCGAAATTATCTTTTCTCAAACTTTCAATTCGGTATACCGACCCATTCATTTTTCGAATTTCTGTTATGCGACAATAAGTCTCATAATTAGGCCAGTCAATATAAACATCAAACATCGCAAATATGCATGTAATTTTTTTTATTTTTGCATGTTGTTAGGGCCAATGAGAGTAGTTTATACTCAAGTTTGCAACCCTCAAAACCTTGTGCTCAACTCGTGGCACTCGAAAAACCAAGAAATTTCATCACTTTTTTCTCTTTTTTAAACAAAACTACCAGAAGAAAGCGCTTTTCGAGCATGACCACAGTATACATTGTTAAAGCCAATTAAATTTGCTACAATTAAAGCCCAGCCCGAGCATCCTGGGTCTGTTAGTTCAGGAAATACAACCAGTCAACAAAATACTTAATCTCGCCAAAAAGCGAGATTTTATTGGTAGGGTAACTTTTCAAGACCCGTAGCACTCAAATACCGGTGATTCGTACTTGGTTAAAAAAAATGAGAGGGGAGGTTGTACGTCCAAAATGCAACAAAAAATGTCCTATGTCCTAAGGTCAGATTTCGATTCCTAGCCGAGATAATCAATTTGTTGTTTTTAGCACATCACGGGTTTTCACAACAAAAACAGGTGTAACATGGGAAGTAAGCGTCCTAGGTTAAATCCAACGACACCATTGAAAAGAGCACTCCTTTTTCTGTGTGAGTAAAGACATTTTGTCCAATGATAGTGAAAGATTCTTTGAGTAAACTGGGAAAATATCAGGATATTTTAAAAATGTCAGTTTTTGACAACTGTTCAAAGCTAGACTACATTGGCCATGATGCTCCCAGCGCCGGGCGAATTCCTCTAAAACTGGGTGAAGTAACTTAGTTTAACACTTCATGCTTATTTTACTCCTGTCCTTCGCAATGTTTCGAGAAAAATCCATTGTTATACCAAAAAATGAGGCAATTAAGCCCATTTTGAGTGCCTACAAGAAGATTAAGAGCCATTCCTAAAACTTTTTTTTTCAGCTTAATTCACTTTTACTACGCTAATCTATGAGGAAAGACAAATGAAAGTGGAATAAGCTGAAAAAAACATTCTTGGAATAGCTTTCGTATCTTCTTTTAGGCACTCAAAATGGGCTTAATTGCCTCGTTTTTTGGTATAACAATGGATTTTTATCAAAACATTGCGAAGGGCAGGAGTAAAATAAGCATGAAGTATTAAACTAAGTTACTTCACTCAGTTTTAGAGGAATTTGCCCGGCGCTGGGAGCACCATGGCCAATGTAGTCTAGCTTTGAACAGTTGTCAAAAACTGACATTTTTTAAAATATCCTGATATTTTCCCAGTTTACTCAAAGAATTTTTCACTATCATTGGACAAAATGTCTTTACTCACACAGAAAAAGGGTGCTCTTTTCAATGGTGTCGTTGGATTTAACCTAGGACGCTTACTTCCCATGTTACACCTGTTTTTGTTGCGAAAACCCGTGATGTGCTAAAAACAACAAATTGATTATCTCGGCTAGGAATCGAAATCTGACCTTAGGACATAGGACATTTTTTGTTGCATTTTGGACGTACAACCTCCCCTCTCATTTTTTTTTTAACCAAGTACGAATCACCGGTATTTGAGTGCTACGGGTCTTGAAAAGTTACCCTACCAATGAAATCTCGCTTTTTGGCGAGATTAAGTATTTTGTTGACTGGTTGTATTTCCTGAACTAACAGACCCAAGATGCTCGGGCTGGGCTTTAATTGTAGCATATTTAGTTGGCTTTAACAATGTATACTGTGGTCATACTCGAAAAGCGCTTTCTTCTGGTAGTTTTGTTAAAAAAAGAGAAAAAAGTGATGAAATTTCTTGGTTTTTCGAGTGCCACGAGTTGAGCACAAGGTTTTGAGGGTTGCAAACTTGAGTAATAACTGCTCTCATTGGTCCTAACAACACGCGAATAAAAAATTAATTACATGCATGTTTGCGATTTACCCAGATTTTTTTTGTCTATATTGACTGGTCTAAATCTATTGAAATGAATTACGAGGACCTTTTAACGAAGAGAACAAAACGAGAAGTGAATTTTTATTTGTACACATATGAGATGATTCATTATAAGAGAGGTTGGTGATATTTTCCAACAGGTTTTAGCTGTTCTTTTACGGCTCTAGTACACTTAGCGGTCGGTAAAAAAAATATTTTAAAAATATTGAAAAAAAATTGAGCGTGCGGCATTTTTTCGAGGCCATTCGAGGTTCATGCGAACATTATTTGCCTCCCCCTCCCCCCTTGACGGTAGCTACTTTTCACTAGGGTTATACTTTGCCACAGAAAATGTGTGGTGTGGTGTTGATGGGTGGCTGGCTGGATGGGGTCATCCCCCCCTTCCCTTTTAAGACGATTCTGTATCCGTGCCTAGTTGACCCATTAAACCAATACATTGTCGGATTTGACCACCCAAATAATCAATTTGGCGAGTTTTGGCCACTCTGAAAACCAATTTGGCAGGTCATCAAAAATAAAAGTTCGTGCAGTTGGCTCGTCCAAGAACAATTTCGAGAGGTTTTCTCCTCCAAAAAAACTACCTTAATGTTGCGGGGTTGGCCCACTCGAATATACATATTGCGCGGCTCCACCACCTTTCAAATACAAATTTCTCAAGGTGGGTCCTATGTTATATGAACACCAATTTCCGGCCGGACGGACGTAGTCGGTATTGTGAAGGTGAAGGTGTGGGAAATACACGCACACAGGGGTAACGTGGGTGACAGGTGTGTGATGAACTGATGACAATGTGTGAAACCATGAGTCGTATGAATAAAAAAGAGCAAAAATCATGACTTTCATTCGTAAATTGACTACCATTTGGTTGAAAATTTTGAAGCAAAAGGTCGTGCTTTTGTTTATTCATACGACGTACTCTATATAAGTATTTCTATAAGAATTTCCATTTACATAAAATTCTGCTCGAGAGCAATTCATTTCCACCCGTCTTCCCCATTAACGTATGTTTTAATTCAGGGAGGGCGAGTGGAAATGAACTGCTCTAGAGCAGAATTTTATATGTATAAAAGGAAAACGCTATAAAATCGGAAAGGCGCGTGATAATGATTGCCTTGGATGGGGGGGGGGGGCTAGTACGACCATCCAAATACAATCGCAATCGGTGTGATTGTCTCTACTATGCAACAAATAATGGTCGTTTAAAATCTCCCATATTTTCAATAAAAATTCAGCTCGACTCAATTTTTTCACAAACAACACACACACACTCCCACACCCACTCCCTTGTGTGCTTGCTTCAAAGTCTACTCCTCCCTCGCGATTTCTCGTTTCAAGAGCAGAAAAAGGTAACTATTTTTGCAGAAATTCCACCCGCTTGCGATATTTGGAACCATTCCAGATAAACAAAGAGTCTTTCTTTTTTTTTTTTTTTTTTTAGTCACTACAAGGCTTCTAATTCATTTTACGATTACGGAGCGATCATCCATGCTTTCAACAGAGCCCCATGGTCCGGCCCAAAATTAAGTGCCCGCCCATTTAAGTTTGTTTATGTATCGAACCGCTTCTTAATAGTGAAGTACTGCGGCCGACCAAAATAATTCGCTACGTTTACGACGTTGATCCTTCCAGTAAGCGAGACCAAGCCGCAGAAAAATGTAATTTTATCGTACCTATACTTTATATGACAAATGATTACTCAAAGCGGAGGCCTCGTCCGATTAAGGCGATTTATGAATTAACGCTTCGTTTGGGTCGCGTAACTATCAAGTATCACCTTGATGACGTAGCGAACTCATTGTTGGATGTATATCGTGATTGCTTGACAAAAAAATATTGAACTTATCACTTAAGTAACTTTAACTATAACTTTTTTGTTGTTGTTTCAATATTATTGAAAAAATGGTGGAATTGTTGGGAAAAATTGGCGTTATTTTTCTATATGAACCACCAAAATATCTAAGCATTTTACTCTGCTTTTCCTTCATAAGTAAAGTCGAATAACACGAGAGCAAGGCTATTGGAGAGCAATGAAAAAAAAGCGTATTTAGGGGGTTATTCATCCGTGTAATTTATCTGCTTCTTTATTTATCAAGTTCTCCCTTTCTTTCTTCTCAGAAGCACATTCGTACTAAAACCTAGGTCTTGAGTTTCCAATAATCATTTCCTCACAGGTAAATTTCTACTTTCTACTTGCACTGCTGAAATGAGTCACTATTAAATAGACCAGAGCTGTCAGAAAATTAAGGAAAATGTCGTCAGTCTCTCTTTAATTCACAAAGAATGACAATTTTATCGTTGTAACTGTGTACATTATTAGAACTCCAAGGCTTCAAGTATTCATGGAGAATTTCGTTGTCGAAACTGGACAAAGCTATGCTATTATATCGTGAAGGTCTCATACATGTAATCCTCACCCTCGTTGAATACTTCGGTTCCGAGCACACAAAGCATCAATGAACAACTCAAGACTCAATATAAACAACGTCGTTTACTACATAAAGATTTATCACCAATAAAAGTCAGTTACCTAGCTTTTGAAATGCTCGTCAATATCATTTTTAAAAAACACCACAATAACACATACACATACGCAACTAGGGTTGAGAGATGTTTTTCTTCTCTAATTTATAGTTGTTTATTGTTTTGTTTCACGTCACTTGCCGCTGTCGCTTTTCCGTCGAGATCAAAACATTCATCTCGTGAAAGTTGATTTTCAGGACGGGAGTAAACAAAACGAGAATTAATAATTTTTTTCTATAAAGTACGAAAAAGGTAAGATCAAAGTGACCACGACACAACATTCCACAGAGCCAAAAGCCGTGAATTCTTTTGCGAACGGGTAGAGGGTTCATTCTTTAAAACCATTAGTCAGTGTCACTACTTAGTAGTAGTTCAAGGTCACGCAAGGGTCAAGTCAAAGTCGAATCAAGTTGAATCCAACTGATTTTGATGGAAGACGAATCCAATTATTAAAGTCATAAATGTACCTATTTCAATTTTCAAATACATCAAGTTTAAATCTACGCCGAGGTCACGTTCAATTCAACGTCAAGGAAAGAAATCTACGCTGATTTCGACGAGAGTGCTTACAAAGTTACAAGTTTCGCTTAGCCTAATGAAATACCAAAACAGATCAGGTCGGTCTCAAATTGGGTCCTGGTCAAATTTCAGTCCTGTAATTGAGCCGAGTGCGCGAGCTGATGGACTGCGAAGGGTGACCAGACGTCAAAGTGATTTCCGAGGACGTGCGGCACAAAAAAGTAGGGCAAACGTAGTACCTACGCTTGCGATGGAAAGTGGGACACTGTAGTATAGGACGCCTAAAAACAAGTTATTCTATTTTTGAAAGAGCCATATTTTTTTTTCGAACAAGCTATAGTATATTGTATAAAAGGCATACATTTCCGGGCCGAGAAAAAAGTGGCCAGCCGAGAAGCAGTTGAGGATGTCCATATTTCGAGGCCCAGAATACGCCTGTCTGCCGAGGTGCGCACATAATTTTTATCCTTCGCAAGAAGTAGAAAAAATTAATAAATTAGTAATACAATTGCAATTAGTAGTAAAAAACTGGAAGGTGGAATAAAAAGAAAACGTTTTCCCATCCGTACTTGACAAAGTACAAATAAAAGTGCATCTATTTAGTCCAGTAAACGAGCGCTCAAAAAGGGGGTCTAGAAGGAATGAGCGAAAGCAGAAAGTTCGACTCCGGAATCTTGTTCGGACTATTTAGGAGGTAAACATACTAAAAGTCCCCACCCCTAGGAAGTGCCCTAGGTTGGGGGGGGGGCGCACAAAGAAGGTATCATTTTCCGGGTTTCTACTAATATCATTGAGAACGGCGCGTCATAGCCAAACAGGCAAACAACAGCGGGGTTCACACTGTTTCACTTTGGTTGTTCAGCCAAAGTGAACACGGCGCGTTCATCCAAAGTGAATTTTTCCTATACACACATTTTCATCGGTAATGGCAGTGGTGCCCACAAGGGGAGGCAATGGCGCGGGGTGCGCCATGAAAATGGTTTTTTCAATAACCAGAGCATAGTCCCTCGCTGGCCAAACGAGTTTTCCAAGGTCTACTTCACCTTTGAGAGGGGTGAATTTGAGTCAAACACAAACACTAATGCTGCAGCTAAAGTAAAAGTAACTCTCTATATGAATGCAGTGATGGATAGGAGTTCCGTTCGAGAAGGTCAGACGATACTAACGACATCGCGATACGTTCATCGCTCCCATAGGTGAGTTTTAGCCAGAACCGACTGCATTTTCGCGATTCACAACGGTCTAAAAGACTCATAAAAGCACGTCCAGCTCAAAACAAAGCATTGGAGAAAATCAACTGCTGATTTTCGACCAGACGATCCGTTGAAACGGGGTATTCCAGTGTTTCAAGCGTTTTTGACCGCATTGGCCCGGTTTCAGCGGCCGCTCAAAACTTTTTGCGGACGGTGGACACGCTAAATAATCGGAGCTCCTGAAGTTCAAAGATGAATGAGAAGCCTCGATGAAGGTGGACCTCAATGGCCCACTATAGAGACAAGAATGTTGGCTGATGTCAACGACATTGCGGAACGCTGAGTTTTGCTTTGGGTTGCTAACGCAATTAACAATTGTCAGAGGCACTTATTATCCACGTCCGGCACAAATCGAAACAATGGCACAACATGGAGAATCACCCACGCTATTATGAACGATCTGATTTTCGATCAGACGAGCAGTTGAAGGGGTTACCCCTGTCATTTCAGCGTACTTGTCCGCATTGCCTTATCCTGTTCTCAGGGGCCCGAATTTTCCCGCGAACGAAGGTCACGGAATCGACATCACTGAAGTCCAAAGTCTCCAGAGTCCAGAGTCTCTCGAAGCACACGGACCTTATCGCTAGGCTGCTTTGGTGTCGAGGAATCAGCCCATCTAAAGCAGGATACACACATGCGGTAGGTACTTGCCAAGTAACGAGCAACACATTTTTGAAATTCTCAGCTGGTTGGTTTCTAGGCAATTGCTAGAAATTGATTGAATATTTTGCAAGTTACTTGGCAAGTTCCACGTGTGTGTATCCCACGGAAAGAAAAATGAGTTACTATACTATAGTAAAACGTTTTTGGGTTAATCCAATCTAAAAATTGGTCAAAAATGAACATCTACGTAGTAAACTTAACTAATTGGTATTTGGTTGTTGGCTTTTTGATATTTCAACCAAAATAATGGTAATATTAAACGATCCAAAAGGCTAAATTAGTCTCATGACGTTTGGTTGAAAGCACCGTGACAATATTGTCAGTTTTACCTCAATTATAGGTGCCAACGCCTTTTTTTACCACTAACTAACTAAATAAGAAAGTAAAGCTGACAAAACTACTTTGTTCGGTCTACCCCTTGAGAGATAAGTGAGAATAACGTTTCAGTAAGTTACATTCTACCTTTTCATTTTTGTTAAATAACCCTTGGTTTGGTATTACGATTACGATAAGCTGGGGGACAAATATTTCAGCGCGGCCCACCATACTCCAGTTGATTCTACCTAACCCAGTTTGAAATTCAAGTGAATCCTAACCAAACTTGAGTCAAGTCAGCTTCATCAATCCCCTCCACGTGGACGGTTGAGAGCTGAAACGAAGAGAAACGGCCTTTTCTGTAGTATTTGCCGTATTTCGGAACGTGAAAGACCGTTTTTCCCTCAACAAGTGACAGCGTGATGCCTTGTGTTGTACCACACAAACTTCCTGTGCAATGGCGGACTCCGACGTGAAAGACTAAAAAGCTCGGTACCTCAAGGAATAACATCGCTATTTTCAAGGGTAAGCAGTGTTATGTTTCAATAATACGCACAACAGGAGGTACAAAATATTTGAGGAAAATTATCTAATTCAAGGAAAAAAACAAATAAACTTTCTGATGAGGGGCATCAACCAATAAAGAAATAAAAGCAGTAAGTAATAAAAGAATCACCAACGAATAATTATGTCTTCGTTTAATGCTCTTGTTCTCATGTTCCAGATTGATTCAACAACTTTTTCGAGGATGCGAGGACTATCTATGTTATGTCAGTATCAAAGAAAAAAAGCAGCTGCGACCTTCTGATGGTATAGCCACATGAGACATTGGATTAATGCTTCAAGCAGCGAGGTGATCTGACCGAAATGGACTCGAAATTAACAGTGCTAACCTTGCTTGATAAAGTCATGGAATCAGCAAAAAATGTTTTGGCATGGTTACCAGGACCATACAGCCAAATAGTATGGTAAAAACAACTAGATCCTAACTATACGAAGTAAAAATAGCAAAGTTCAAGTTAAATCAACTGATGACTACATGCTCCTTCTACTTTTCAAGGGGTAATGTTAACCATACTTTTACTGTACATTCTGGTTGAAATAAAAAAAAAGGTTCATTGTTCCGAAACGGTATTGTTGATTTAACCTAAAATCTGATCTAGAACAACCCTGCTTAAAACTTATTGGTATCAGACCTCATGGTTACTTTTACCATTCTATGAAGTTGAGTGTACTAGTAGGTTGGTGTTTAAACGCGCGTTCTTAACACATTAAACGAAAATGGTTATTTTATTTTCCAACTATAAAGTAAACAAAACTCATGTGTTGTAAACTTGATTCCAACACATTTCCTCTTCTTGAAAAGTTCTAAAGAGTAACGTCCATGCTTTTTCGAAACTTCCTGCCGCTTCTTGTCCTGCCAGTAACAACTGTCCATCCGTCATCCACTTCAGAATGATTGAGAGCCGGAGGATCTTCTTCTTTTCCCTGGTTAAGTTGTGAATCATATTCCACAGTTTCTTGACGAGGCGGCGAATTATGATAATTTTGGTAGCGAAATGTAGGGGTTTCAACAGGATCTTTCTTCGCTTGGTTATCTTGTGGAACGAATAACCGCCGATTCTGAAATTCATCAAAGGAGCGTCTTTTCATCCATGCCTTTGTTCTTTGAGCATCCTGATTCGAACGAATTTTGAATGAAAGTTTTGGCCCAGAAGGAATTAAATGAAATCTATTTCTACGAATTATTCCAGTATCAGTTTCAACCTGATAACGTCGAGGAGCGTCGTTGCTTTTTGAATTCACGGTACCGAATTTATTTTTATCTCGGATGAAAACTTCTTCACCGTCCTTCAACGGTCTCAAGGGGCGGGAAGCATGTCGTTTGTCAAACCAGATCTTTTGATTTGCAACTTTCTTGTCATGGATCACTCTGTATTTTTCCAAATCTGGCCATTGAGGCACTAACGACTCTGGATCAATTGGTAGTGTGCCCCGCATCCTGCGACCCATCAAAAGTTCCGACGGTGAATACTGTTGGACTTGAGGTGAAGAACGGTAGGCAAGGAGAGCTATTTGAAGATCATCAGATTTTATCACCATATTTTTCGCTATTTTGACCAAGGATTCAGCAAACCCATTCGCTTGAGGATATTTTGGACTGTGAACTATTAACGAAAAGCCCATTCTTTGAGCGCATTGTTTAAGTTCAAATGAACTTAAATTTGTCCCCGGGTCGCAGCGTATCTCTTCGGGGATCCCAAAAGTAGCGAAAATTTGTTTTAAATTTTCAATTACATCCAATGATTTCATACTTTGTCGAAACGGTTTAATGTCAATATATTTTGAGAAGTAATCACCCACAACCATGTACCATGTACCTTTTTCTTTGAATAAATCCATCCCCAAGGTTTGCCATGGTCTTTTCGGAAGCATCGTCGGTATCAAGGGCTCTGGCCGCTGGATTCTAGTAGTCACACATTGCCTGCATCGGGCCACCCTTTCTCGTATTTGTTGATTTATGCTAGGCCACCACACAGTTTGCTTGGCTCTCTCCACGCATTTACTTTCACCACCATGGTGTTCGTTATGGAGCCTGTTCAACATATCATTTTGAAGAGCAACTGGAATAACGTATCTATTTTTATACTTCACAGCACCGTTGTACATCCATAAATCATTTTTGAATTTAACATAAGGAATCAAGTGGAAATCAACATTTTTAGGCCAGCCGTCGCTTATGTAGTTTTTCAACAACGAAAAAGAACTATCCTGGTTTTGGGCTGTTTTGATGGCTTCAATTCTGACATCACTGACATTTGCACTGTAAATGTGATCGACAAAAACTGCAATGTCTTGATCATTGAGTACATCGACATTATCTTGTCTAGTCGGAAGAGGAGCTCTCGATAACGTATCCGGAATAAACATTTCTTTGCCAGACACGTATTCCATCCGATAATCAAACCTAAGTAACCGCATTTTCATTCTCTGAATACGAGCAGTTAATTCCGAAAGAGGTTTTTTGCCTAAAAGCGAGACAAGAGGTTTGTTATCAGTTCTCAGTATGAACGAAGTCCCGATCACAAGATCTGCGAACTTTTCACAAGCAAAGACAAGGCCTAAGGCTTCCCTCTCAAGGTTCGAATAACGTTTTTCGGTGTCTGTTAAACTTCTTGACGCATACTGAACCGGCCTCCATGAAGTTGGGGACACTTTTTGCTCTAATATGGCACCGACACCATGCAAGCTGGCATCGGCCGTTACTCGAATTGGCAATTGGGGATCATAAAAGGCCAGTAAGGGTTCCGAACACAACAGAAGTTTGATTCGGTTGAAAGCTTCGTCATGACTTCGGTCCCAGAGCCAAGTCCTATCTTTTTTTAACAAATCTCTCAAACCGTCGGTTTCCTTACTTAGACTAGGAAAGAATTTCACATGATAGTTGAGCATCCCTAAGAAACGTCTTAAATCACTCAAATCCTTAGGAGGGGGCAGTTTCTTAATTGCTTCGAGTTTAGATTGATCTGGCTTTATGCCATCTATTGATACAATATGACCCAAGAATTTCACTTCCGTAACTTTGAACACACACTTTTCCTCATTCAACGTTATTCCTTCATCGTTCAATCGTTTTAAAACCAATTGAAGTCTTTCGTCATGTTCGGATTCTGAGGATCCGTAAATTAGAGAATCGTCGAGAAGTGTTACAACTCCTGGGATGCCTGCAAGAATTTTAGTCATAGTTCTATGGTAAACCTCTGGCGCACTATTAACGCCCATCGGAAGTCTATTAAAAACAAATCGCCCAAATGGTGTTAAGAATGAAGTTATTTTCCTTGAATCCTCATCAAGTTTAATCTGATAATATCCACTACGACAGTCAATTTTTGAGAATAATGTGGCTCCAGAGAGCTGATGTAAGATTTCGTTCACTCCAGGCAACACAACCCGTTCTCTTTTAATTGCATAATTAAGGTGGGTGTAATCCACACAAATTCTGACCTCTTCAGTTCCCGGTTTTGGTACAACCACTATTCCCGCTACCCAATCAGTCGGCTCTTCTATTCTCGAAATCACTCCAAAAGCTTCCATCCTTTTAAGCTCCTTTTCAGTTTTGTCTCGCAAGGGAGCAGGAATCCTTCGAGGTGCCCCGATACTGTACGGGCTAGCTCCTTCATTTAACTGAATCTTATAGGTATAATTCATCGTCCCAATACCATTGAATAAGTTTGGAAACAATTGTTTGATTTTTCCTTTAAAATCATACTGCGAAACATTGTCAATTCTTCCTATTAGTCCCAATTTATCAATAGCTGGACGACCTAATAGTGGGAACTCTTGTGCGCCCTTCAAAACATAAATGTCTTCATAAATGCATTTCGATTTGTAAACAATTCTTTCTTTAAATTTTCCTAAAACCATTAGCGGATTTCTTCCAGCACCAAAAAATAAATTCTTATTAACCACCAGTTTGTGGTGAGATTTAAAGTGGCGATTGAAACATTCTTCAGAGATCAATGTCACATCTGCACCAGTGTCAATTCGAAATTTTAGCTTCACTTGCCCCAAATGCAAGTTGACTTCCCACATCTTGTTTGAAAGGAGTTTGTTATCACCAGATTTCACACATCCCATGTGAAACCCAGTTTCAGCAAGGGGTTCTTGAGCATCTTCTCCTTCACTCGAACTGTCATTTACTATGTTTACTATCTTTGACTTGCACGTACGAGCGTAATGTCCTACTGAATTGCATTTAAAACACCTGATTTTGGCAGCAGGACAGTCCTTATTGAAATGAGAAAAATTTCCGCACTTACCTCAGGGCGTATCATTTTCTCTCTTCATCCGTGCTTTATTTTGGATCGAATGGACTTCCTTCTGTGAAGTATTACCTCGGATGATCGATTGTTGCTCACGAATACGCTCGGATTGCTTCACTTTTTCTTCCACCACTTTCAAATTTACAACGGAATGAGAGCTTTCAATTTGTAACATTTCTGACAAGCGAACATCAGTCATGCCCTGCAGAATTTTGTGCATTATCAAATCGTCTGTCAGCTTTTCAAAACTACAGTTACGTGCTAAACAGTGTAAATCATTAATAAAGTTCTCCGCTGGTTCTCCAATTTGCTGTTTCCTGTCAAAGAATTTAGCTCTCTCAAAAACTAGGTTAGTTTTACCTTGAAAGTGGGATGAAAACTTGTCAAGTACGACGGCATACTGACTACTCTCGATGTCGGTCAATCCAAATCTTACGAAAATGTCCTCACAGTGATCTCCCAATGCCAATAAAAGTTGATTTATTTGATATTTTTCTGGCATCAGGGTGAGAAATGTTGTTCACGATACCTCTCCCATCTGAGCAACCAACGTTGCCAGTTAGGATGGTCGACATCAATGGCTTCGGGTGGAGAGGCCGCATTCGGACGGTACAACGAGAGAACTTCCATTCCTGGCACTCCAGTCTCGTTTGATCGACCTGGCGCTCTGGTCGAGCCCGCTTCGTCCAAAGACGCAAGGTTCGGTAGATTTTCACCTGGCATCATGTTTAAACGCGCGTTCTTAACACATTAAACGAAAATGGTTATTTTATTTTCCAACTATAAAGTAAACAAAACTCATGTGTTGTAAACTTGATTCCAACACAGTTGGTGAACCGCTTACTTTTGGGTTCTGTAAATCTAACAAATCTAACTATATTGGAAGTTGGTTTTACAGCACACAGATGGAGTAAGTCCTACTTCCTGACATTGTTGATTTAAACAAAACCCATTTACTATACTTGGTGTGGTAACATTTACTGGGCTATTGAATAGTCACTTTTTTCACCATATTTTTGGGTTAGAAACACCGAATTTTGGTAATATTTACCCGAACATTTTTCACCGTGCAACCATTATTTGAAAGGACGAAAACGCGTTCATCGTTCAATTTGGGTGTTCACTACGGATGAACAGTCCACACTTCCCACTTTGGATGATTCATCCATGTTGAACAACCAAAGTGATAAGTGTGAATGAGCCTTTTAGGAATTATATGTAAATATACCAATTCATCATGAACAGTCAAAAGTTATGCGAGTTTCACAAATGTTATCAAAATACAACTTTTTTAGTGGAACTGTTTCCATATACTCCACCTCCTTTTTGTTACTCCTATACGACCTTCCTCTTGTTCTTAGGAACTAACAACAACCTCTTTGTGCAGTTTTTATTGTATAGTGGTGAGGCCCCGATTGATTGTGTTTTTTGGGGTTTTCCGGGAATTAAAGGGATGTGACTTTAGTTGGTCTCAGAGTATAGTTCAAGAGTAAGGATTTTTATATTTATATAATTTTGTACATTGGTCTGATTTAAGTTAAAGATTGCTACTCTTTCTTTTTATGGTGTTAGCGCTGATGGGGGGCTACGGTCTGTGCCTGAAATGCGTACAATAAAAACTGCAAAAAGAGGTTATTGTTAGTTTTTAAGAAGAAGAAGAAGAAGAAGAGTAAGGTCGTTTTCCACATAAAAACAGACATTTCATCCCCCCACCTGTGCACACGCATATAGATCCCGAAGAAAATTTAGTCTTCTATAACTTTTCTTCCTGGAGGCTTTCTTCTAGGATGAATGGTTCAGAAGATATAAAGGAATGTTTATTGAAAAACGCGAGGTAAAAACAACTTTTTCGGAAATATTCACTTTTTCGGGGCATGTATCTCGAAAACGGTTAGGAATTAGTAAAACATGTATGTGTAGAAAGTTGTTGGGAATTGTATGAGCTTTCATTGGCTATGACTAAATGTTCGCCTACGGCGCACCGTTCTCGAAATATTAGGGAAAACCCAAAAAATGGTACCATCTTTGTGCCCCCCCCCCACCTAGGGCTCACTTCCCCCCCACCTAGGGGGGGGGGGACTTTTAGTATGTTTACCTCGTAATAATTGGTTCCGGAGTTAAACTTTCTGCTTTCGCACATTCCTTCTAGAATCATTCGTTGACTGGACTACTAGACCAGTGAGTGGGAACGAGACTTCATGGGAGCGCCGTACACGGTGAAGGTGAAACACAGCGGAAAAATAAAAATTCACTTAACTGACCATGATTGACTGGACTATTTTTAAAGAATGAAAATACGTGAAGTTATGATTTGAAATAGCAAAAATTCGTAAAAATAGTTTTGAAGAAGCAAAATCCGCGATATTGGTAAAGCCAAAATCACGAATGTTGTTTTTTGTCATTATTTTTTCACCAATTTTGGTTGTTGACTTAATCGAACCCGCGCGAAACACAAACGTTTTGCGAGCATCATAATGCGCGTACAGTGGAAAAAAGCGCGCCGCACATTTTTCGTAAAACGTGATTATAATTCAACAGTGTTTTCAAACCCTGTTCGCGAAAATTGTTTCCGAAGGCACTTTCGGAGCTGAGCATAAATGGCGATAGGTATGCTGTTGAGCACCTGGTATTTATATCGCCCTGGTGAATCCTCACACGCATTTTTAAGGCTTGATGCATATGCCTGAAGAATAGATATATTTCACTACCATTTCGTCAACCTAGTTCACTATACGCGTCTCAAGTCTTACATGCTTGATTGAATATTTTGCTTAACTTATTTTTCGTTTAGGAATGTGCATAGGTGCATAGTTCACCTGAGTAACCATAATGCCATCCAAAAGCTTCCCGCCCGTAAGTTCAAATAAAATAAAAAAATGAATCAATATACATTTAAAGAAATTAAGCATGATGAAGTTTTATTCAGAATAATTATTTTTTAAAGAGCTGATTATTTTTCTATCTGTAGGCAAGAAACACTATTTCTTGCTGTGACCGCTGACCGCTTTTCTTGCGGTCTTCAAGCTTTCCTTCTTCAATTATAACTGATAAATCAAATTGTGGTTAAATTGCAACCCGAAGGGATCCTGAAAAAATGCAAGTTTTGTAATTACATCACCGTCAACCTGGGACCGGCACCCCCTCACAATACATTTCAATACAACACAACGAGAAACTACTTAATTATATAAAGGTTAATGTGAGTAAACGGTAAATGTACACCTTTTCTTTGGTAAATGTGCACATTTTCACGGGTGCATTAACCGGTAAATGTGCTCATTTACCGTTTACTCACATTAACCTTACCATACTAAATAATATGTTTCTTAGCTTCACTATAGTGTTTCACCAGTGTAGAAAATCAACTGAAATCATTCTTTCGAAATTAATCAATCAAATCATTGCTTTTCTACACCAGTGTAAGTGCGACACTTATTGGCGAATACCATTCCGAGCATTTCCTCCCGTCTTCTCTGCTTTATATCATACAACAACGTAGAAGACGAGTGGAAATGCTCATGAACAAAATTTATTGGAATTCCCTATGAGTGAAATTGGGTTCTTTGGGAAGATTTCCCGCTCACCACTACCGGTGGGGCGGGGGTCGGGCTTTGATTTACACACACTACTGGTACACTGGTCCTAACGAATTATTAAAAAATCAGAACCAGCCGTTTAATTGCGATTTTAGACTGGCCTACGTCTGATTGGTTGAAATTGAAGGGTGCTATAATTCCCTACAATGCCCCCGTGTGTACGGGGCTTTAGCCTATTGGCTAGACACTTACGAGAATATTGTAGCTTTGTTTCTTTGCTATACACCAGTGTAAAAAACCATAATGATTTTATTCAATTTTTCAAAATTAGTCAATGAGATCACATCATGGTTTTCTTTACTGATGTAGCAATAACGGTACAAAGGAACAGAAGTTGGTCGTCAGGCATCTTCACGGAACCCCAAATGTGAAGAAATTTAGCGCCATATTTTGCCACAAATACAAACGTTCGATTTGCCAAAATCTTGTTTGGTTAGTTTGTTTAAATTTTCCTATAAATTTTTGTTTTTCCAAAAAACTGAAGAACTTTTCGTGTTTAGAGTATTTTATGTTTGGAGCTTTTTGAGGTTAGACATCATTTTAGTGGTAAGAGTTCTTATGTGGTTCAATCTTTTAGTGGTTGAGGCGTTTTGTGGCTTGTGCTTTATTTCCACCCGTCCATATACCTATGTTAAAGGAGAAGACGGGTGGTAATGAACTGCTCCATTGCAGAATTTTTTGCAAATGGAAAAGGCTGTGAAACACATGCAACCAGAATTTAATTGCCAAAGTCTAGTCGTGAGATTGTCGGAGGGGAGTCGTAAGATTGAGGAAGAGGAGGAGGAGGAGACAAAGGTATAATAGGTATAGCGCAGGCTGATGAAACATAACAACATTAGTGAGTTTTAGCCATCTCCCGTTAAATCCTCCGGAAACTTTATTTTCCAATTTCAACCAATCAGATGTTTCTTAACCAAGAAACAACGTTAACGTTAGCGTTAGCGGTGGTATGGCTAAAAGTCTCTATTTTAAAACACGGTTTACTTACACCTAATTTTAGTCTTTACGCGTGCAGCTGAAAAATAAAATAAAACTCTCGGAATTACCAGTGTTTAGCTTGACGAGAGCCAGAAAAACAAATGCCACAACGCTTCGCATCGGTTCTGTCCAGCAGAAACTGCTTTGAAAGTGCGCTCTCTTAAAAGAGTGCAATTAGAAGCCACTTATTTCTCACGCTACTTGGAGACTTTTAAATGACAAAGCAATGACACAACAATTAAATGTAATTCTATGAACCTCAATTACGACCTATGTTCTCCTCTCTGAACGCCTCCGCGAAACTTTTAGCGCGTCATATACCAAT
This sequence comes from Corythucha ciliata, assembly GCA_038030265.1. NCBI lineage: Eukaryota > Metazoa > Arthropoda > Insecta > Hemiptera > Tingidae > Corythucha > Corythucha ciliata. Next base: position 21,806,548 of record CM075943.1, read on the forward strand.
TATTGTGCTTAATCCTGTCCGATACGAGTCGAATTTTTCCCACCGTGAGCAATGAAATTTGAGGGTTGAAATAATCATTCGGGTGGAAAATAACGTTAATTAACGTTAACGTCAACGGAAAATAGCGTTACAAATTTCACGGGTTTTTTTTTTTCAAGTTTTCGTTGCTCCATAATGCTTTTATACGAAAACATTAAGGCGGCGTTCATATTGTGGCGATGCGATATCGTTTCTACATCACTGTGATACATTTCCAGTTGTTTCTATCTGTCCTAGGCGCTGTTAATTTCCCAAACGATATCGTATCGCTCTCGTGTGTTCGCCATCCTTAGTCGAATCATCATCGATAAAAATGCGTTGAAATTTTCGGGAGATGATATGAAGGTAGTCGTGACGGACACACATCACTCCGAAAACAAATTTTCCCCCGTTTTTGAGGTCGCTTGGAGGAAGTGAGAAACTTTGAACTTAGAAGGTCAATTTTCTCTACAATCGTGGAATTGAGTACAATGGGACAGTCAAGTCTCCCCCCCCCCCAATCAGATGGGCATTCGGTATTTAAGACGCCTGACCTTGCGTACCCTGCCAGGCAAAGTGAGACATTTTTCGATTATTTCTCACATTGACTCAGGCAAAGTGGTTTTAGTGAGGTGCTTGCTTGGAAGGTGCCGAATGAGAGTTCGTACTGCCAATCCCCCCAGCCCACCTTTTTTGGTCGTGGGCGATAAACAATGGATGTACGATCTCATCAGGAGCGCCATCCCATACCCCTCCCGCCCAAAAACACCATAAAACAAATGCTCTGGGGGCCAGTTCAATTATAACTATGCAACAACAGTATAGTTGACGACCATTACCAGTACCGACCCGGACATTTGCCGCCCCCGGGCGAGTCTTTCCCCCTCCCCCCGCTGATTAAAACTGCTAATTACGAATTTGTCTTTATTTTAGCCGCGAATTAGAGTTCTTCCTCATTCTAGCCGCTAATAATAAGGCACCGATTTTTCCACATTTCAGCCGTGAATTATTCGTATTCGTCACTCGTCAGGCTGAGCATTCCCTTATTTCGGCTCATATAACAGATGTTTCACTAATTAAAACGACCGATTTGAAGGCGCTTAAGCAAATGCTCAGCTTGAATGACGACTATGAATACGACCATTTTGGACTTTTTCCTAAATTTTATCCGCCTAACAGAGAGCTCATTCCCCATATTTTGCCGCAGATTAGTTCCAATGAAGAAGCCACGAATTGGCGTTTTCTTCATTTTAACCGTGATTTAGCGTTTTTTCCATCCTTCAGCCTGCTTTTTCTAAATTTCATCTATGAATTAGCGATTTGTCTCCATTTCAGCCTCAAATTGGAGACTTTTCAATTTTTGCTGTGAATTTGAGTTTTTCCTTGTTTTATAGCCGCTATGATAGGAGCTAGTCCAGTCAAATTATCCGAAAAAATCGGCTTATCTTGCAAAAGGTCCAGCATCCTTTTATATTTTTTATCTTGTATATATAGGTAAGGAGTGTTCGAGAAAAAAAATGTAAATTCTAAAACGCTCGGCACAACTTTTGGCTGCCCAAAAACCACGATTTTTCGGCATTTTGTTTAGTTTTTTTCTAAATATAACTAAAACCATCAGCTTTAGAGGAAATTATCCCTCACAACACGAAAGGGCATTAAATTTCCTACATCTTTTGCATTCAAAGTATTTTTCTACGACCAATATGGAGGGCTCTACAACCTCTCGGACAATTTTTCCTGTTATGGTTGAAAGTTTTAAAATCGCACGTTTCCGACCAAAATATGTTCGGAGGATTCATTTCTTGCCGCAACCTTCATCCCTCAATCACTACCAACTTTTCAAGCCTCCCCCCCCCCCTACTCGTTTTAATATTTTAAAATCACTTTTTTCGGCCAAGCTGAAACCTTGGCATGTCGGGTCCTCGATGTAGTGAATACTCGACACACGAGTCGAGGGTACCATGACGCTTGCTTGCAAGTGTTCATGTGCGTGTGTGTGGAAGTGTGTTGTGTATTCAAAATACTTTGAATACACAAGATGTAGGAAATCTAATGCTCTGCCTGTGTTGTAAGGGAGAATTTCCTCAAAAGCCGATGGGCTTAGGAATATTCAGAAAAAACGAAAAAAAAGTGTTTAAGATAAATATGTACAAGGTAAAAAAAAAAAAAAAAATGACACTGGACTTTTTGCAAGGTAAAATTCTAATTTGACTGGACTAAGCAATTTTTCCTAATTTTATCCGTGAATTAGTGATTTTTTCAACTTTTAGGAATGAATTAGGGCTTTTTATCACTCGAGCTCATGAAGTCACAAATTGGTGCTTAGCGGCGAATTAGCGTTTTGTCTCAATTTCATAGGTGAATTAATGATTTTTCTCCAATTTATCCACGGCTTTTAGCTTTTGCGTTTTCGTCATTTTAGCCACGAATTACTGCTTTTTCTCAACTTTATCCGTGAATTTATCTCTTTTCCTCAATTTTAGCCGTGAAGTATCGTTTTATCCAGTGATGTGAATTAGCTATTTTTCTCAATTTCGGTCTCGAAGTTGCCTCGAGTAACCGCTGTAATTGGCGTTTACTCAAGATAAGCTGGGTCTGATGAGCGCTTTTTCACAATTTGTTGTTGCAAATTAAGCATCAATTTTAGCCGATAATTACCGCTTTTACTCAGTTTTAGCCGCGAATAAGAGGATTTCCTAAAATTGATCAATGGGCCAGCGTTTTTATCTATTTTAGCTTTTTAGCTGTTTTAGCTTTCTTTCTCAGTTTTAGTTTAGCCGCCTATTTAGGGCCTATACCTACTTATAGAAACTTGCGGGGTTTGATATCTAGTGTATTTTTCTTAATTGTAGCGGCAAATGAGAGCCCGTCCTCACTATTAGCCGTGAATCAATGCTTCAAAACCTAAAAATTACGACGTGAATCTCAGAGCTCCAACAACGAGAAGCTCCGCGTATATAGTTCCCCCTCTGAATCCGGTCGCTGAATACATGTTTTTATATATACTAATTCTTTGTTTTTGTTACGCCCCCTTCGTCGTCATTTGTTTCAGAGAGTGAATCGACCATTATACACCCCCCTACCTACCTACTTTTCTGGATCAATTGGGTGACCAATCAGGGTCCCGGGGCAAGCTCCTCGGGGGCCCCTGATCTTAGTCTCAAGGGCTGGTACTGCCTCGCGATTTTTCTGGGTAAGCACTTCGCATAACGGCTTGACTCACGAAATAATATGGGTAAATTAAAAAGCTGTTAACTGTAAGTAAATGCTCACACCTCACAAGTGTGCTGTGCATCGAGTACAAGAGGCCATGGGTGTCCCATGAGCACAGGGGCGTAGCGTGACATTTTGATGCCCGGAGCGGTGATGTCCCCCCCCCCACTATAAAAACGTATCACGCTACTCGCCTCAATCGGAAATCATCTAGGGCTTAGAGTAGGGGAAACTTTCAGGGTTCTCAGGGAAATTTTCTCCCAAACATCGTATTCAATTTACCAGAGACCGGGGAAGGACCATGCCCTATTTATATACCTATTTAACATTATACGCCTTTTTTCGGAATAAACAGACTGTGGTGTCAGATTCTTGGCGTGTGAATGTTTCTCGGGGCAAAAATCAGCAGTTTCATATAGTCTCTGTGAGCTAGATTTACCCATTTGTAATAATTAAACAAATGTGATGAACGATCAATGATGGGGGGGGGGGGTTCCGGAGAGAACCAACTTCACGATAATGGGTCTTCAAGAAAACGATTTCGTGGGGTTCGGCTTGGCTTGGCTTACATGAAAAACACAACCTTCGAGGGTCCGGCTTTTCAAAAAACACTTTCGCGGGTTTAACTCCTGAAACCCCTAATTTCGAGGATTGACTCTGAGTAGAACCAACTTCACAGGTTTTGCGCTTCAATAAACCAATCTCAAGGGCTTTAGTCGTTCAAAAAACCAGTCTTGAGGGTTAGTATCTTCAAACAACAGAATTCGCGGAACTTGGCATACTCAAAATACCAATTTTGGGGGTTATTTGGTTCAATAAAAAACAATTTTACGGATTCGGCTCTGCATAAAAACAATTTTTCTTCCAAGACTTCAATTCCGTGAGGTTGGCTCTGTCAAATTCTGCCAGCTTACACTTGGCGTGCGGAGGGTCGGAGCGTGTTTGCGTGGAACACTGACCGGGTGTGGGATGCAACCCGCAGCCCCTAGCACGATCTAGCCAGTTCTTTAACTGTTTTGCCTCCAAAAGAGAGCCATGGCATCGCTCAAGACTCAGCTTGCGGTCAACTTCATTGTAGTTTTTACGCCTCCTCCTACCAACTCTAATAGTCGTTATACTGTTATAGATAGCTCTTGGGGGTGCCCTGGTCTGCAATGGACCATTTTGTGCGGTTTTGGTGCCTCTTGCAGTGACGAATCCTCAGAGCAAGCGAGGCAACCCTAAATTTTTGGGGCGATTTTCAAGTTTTTTTCGTGGGTAATTTTTTGAATTTGGAACGTTTCGTCGTTAACTAAGAACTTTGTTTTTTGAAATATTAATAATTAATTGTTAATTATTATTTTTGATTTTTTTTTCAAATTCCGTTATTTTATTTTGTTTACAAGCCAAATAAAATAATAGGAAGGAAGCAATTATTATCCCTCTCATCATAAACAAGAAAGATGTGAGGCACTTCAGAGCGATCGGCAAACCGACAATTCACGAAGGCAGGCCTTACCGTTGGGAGAAGCGGTTTGAATTCCGCTTGCAGGGACGATGCCAGTATAAGTCCAAAATGCTAAATTTCGGAAGTTTTACTTCAACATTTCTATCCCAATTGAGCTCATTAATTGAATTAAAGCGATAAATGAGTCCAATCGTCTTTCTTTTAATGCCAAAAATTGGTTTTTATTCATCTCAGATCTCAGATTCTTTTCTCACAAACCCCTCAAGTCCTCTTGGTAGACCTGAAGCCACGATTTCTTTCACGGAGCACCTAGCAACTATGGGGACTGGGCAGTTGAAAATAGATGTGGAGTGTTTTGTACCGGTGGTGCGCAAAAGGAGTCAATATTTACCCCAACTGTGCTCGGTTCTTTAACTTATTCACGTTAAAATAAATAAAAGCCTCCGCCGGCTGATGCCCTATTTCGAATGATGCCCGGGGCGGGCCGCCCCACCGCCCCCCCCATACGCTACGCCACTGCATTGACTGAGTGGAAGTGTTCCTTTTCCTCCCCTCCGCCACGCACTTCTTCTTCCTCTATCCTCCGGCGAGAACGACTTCTATCCATTCTTTCTCTTCTTGTATTCCCTCTTCACCACTCGCCCTCAAGCAGTGCAATGACCGTGATCGCGCCGGTGTATCCTGTAATCACGTGCCTGAAAAACCTCTTTCTCAAAGGTATATACGTAGTTGAAATCTACCATTTCTTCAATGTCTTGAGCATTGTTTTTTTAAGTGTAGGCTCTTACTAGTCACTACATATAGGATATCCTTGGTGTCTGAGGCAAAATTCTGTAATACTGAACCACTGTTATGTAGGATATTTAGAGCATAGGACTGAACATGGACCCACCTTTTCCGCTGGACGATTTCTCTTCAAGCAACTCAAGGAGTAAGCCAAAATTAGAGTTTTTTCCGCCTGCACCTTACCTTACTTGCATTGTTTTGTTAAGATTATTATTCGGAAACTACACCTCTTCAGCGTGACAAAATTAGAGACAGCAGTTTTAACGTCATTAGTGGTTGTTTCGCTGTTCTAACTGCCATAATTTCGGTAGCGCTTGGGATTCACCTCTATTCTGGGAATCAGCAAGTACAATGTTACCCCTCCCCGTCCCCCGACCAACCTAATACACCACAATGTCAATAAGGTTTGAGCTCTTGACAAATTATTTCACATAGGTAACACCGCACGGAGCCCTTGTCTCCGACAGCTCGGAATGCACCCGACTCGGCCAAGAAGTGCTAGAAGAACGAGGCAATGCGGTCGATGCGAGCGTGGCCATCACTTTGTGTCTTTCAGTTGTGAAACCCCACTTGAACAGCATTGGAGGGTGAGTATCGTTTAAGGTTTATATTATCCTTCAAACGTACGGTTTTAATATTTCAACTATTTCGCCGAATAATTTTTAATTGTTCTTTTTTCTTTATGTGTCCCAGCAATTAATTAATTGCAAATTAGACGACCCTTGTCTTAGGACTTTTCAACGGATTACTCCCCCCTCACCGCACTCCCTCGAATTCACTGCAGGGTGACTAGGGTGGTGCGGTGAGGGGGGAGTAATCCCTTGAAAAGTCCTAAGACAAGGGTCGTCTAATTTGCAATTAATTTTTAATTGGTTTTGGTTACAGATCAGGTGTAATGCTCATATACGATCATAGGATTGGCAATGTCGTCGACTGTTTGGATTTTAGACCGGGTAAAACCTCCCTTTATCCTAACATTGGAGTGCCTGGCTTGTTGAAAGGTTTGTACGTCGCCCACGAAAATTATGGCAACATGAAATGGAAGCACATCGTTAAAAGAGTAGCCGCCTTGGCGAGGTGAGAGATATTAATTAGGGTCAACTCTGGAAAACCTAAACGAGATTTTCCTTAGGAATGGATTTGTGGTTTCAGAAAGTTTGTTCCTGTCACGTGCAAATATAAAGGCTTCAAGCCGAGTTAGTAATTTAGATCAATGGATGCACCAACTTAATCTCGGCAGCATTTCAAGAAATCTACCGCTGGCATCGGCTCTTGATATTATTGCAGAAAGAGGGGCCGTAGGTAGAAGAAAACATCGTGTAGATTCACAAGTGCTGTCTCGTAAATTTGTTCACTTCAACACTTTCAGAGTTTTACAATGGAGAGATTTCAAAAGACCTCCGTGATTACTTCTCGGAAAGGGATCTGAAAGATTACACAATTGGTCGAGGAGGATGCCAAGAAAAATCCCGTGAAGGATACAAGTTTTTCACCACAGGAAACTATTCAGGTGGACCTCGTTTGATCGACGCCCTGTCTTGGGTTAAATTCGAGCCAAACGCAACCCCGCTGGCATCTCTGCTAAATCTGAGAGGTTGGCGATGTCCTAGCTTTTCTAAAAACTTCTCTTCGGAAGCTAGTTCAATGCTGGAATGACTTCATGACTTGCTTTTATTTCCATAAAGATGTTGTTCACGTCGATGAACCTTATCATGCGGGAGTAGCAGTGAACGTTATGGACCACCAAGATCTTTATGTTTCTGTAATAAGGTGCGTAACACATATTTCAATGTCGAAGTATATTTCATAATTTACAAAACTGTCATTTAGTGGACTCGGTGAAGTTCTCGGATCTCAAATTTTAACATCAAGAGGTTTTATATTGAATTCTTCTCCAATCAATTCATCGAGGAGGGAAAGTTATTCTGTACCGTTTACACCATTGGTAGCAGTACAGAAGGACGTGTGCGGTGAAAGACTTGTGCTTGGTTAGTGATCGTTTTTTAAAAAAATGTTGGGTTCTCTATTTTTATGTCCTATTTTCAGGAAGCACCGATTACCGGGATGTTCTCCAGTTGATCATGTTCAAGTTGGCCTCTCAAGTGGATTTGCAGACAGCCGTCGAAAATCCGCGAGTGCGTCTAAAAAGTAACCTTATTGAACTAGAAGAGGTCCATGCTCCGTCTTTCAGTCTTGAAGACAAAGAACAGTTAATTGACCAAGGGAACAGGCTGTCATCGGCTACGCTGCCTTATCCAAGTTTGAACGTTGTTCAAAGAATCAACGACACATTCTTTGCATATGCTGATTCGCGAGGTCAAGGCCTGGCTCTGACGTTATAACCGTGATGTCTTTTTAGAGGCGCATGATGAGAGAGTGTGGAAAAAAGAAGCGATCTACTGCAGCTGACAGTGAATATAATGGTAAAACTTTGCGTAATTCGTTTGAAAATCTGAAACATTTTTAGAGGCAGCATCATGATGAAGGCAGCAACCTTATTTTGAAATTTTCGACTACCTGCGCCTTAGCTTTTGTATTTCAGCCGTTCTCAAAACCTATATTTATGTTAGGACATCAAATTATTTATTTGGGGTTTTTAGTTTAATTATTGTAGAATATTACAATAAATACAACCCTAAAGCGGCCCATGCACGTACAATAAATATTGCGCAAACTAGGGGTTGTACAATAAAATTGAACGCCGTTTGTTGCACAATATAATGAACAACCTATTTTTTATCCGTAAACATTTGGAAACAAAATATTCTACAAATTTATCGTGCAATAATTATTGTACGTCTATGGACCCCTTTAAATTACCTGGAATTTATTTTTCTGACTGATTGTGATTCACTAGAATTGGTGGGCTGGGCAATTACGAAACATTTTCCAGCGATGGGCAAGATATCCTCCCACCTTCACCATCAATGCCACTACCAAAACCATATTAAACACGTAAGCTTAAGCGTGACTCGTTGTAACCGCGGAGACGTAACTGACGATTCCTCGCAGTCACCTCTTCCTTCAGCTACGTTTTCGGGGGGTGCCGGGTGATTTTTTTGTGTGTCAGTAAATTAGGATGTCCCGAACGTAATCATCTAGCAAAATGTGAACTCAAGGCATGAAGTCCAAATCGGTTGTCTTCTTATTTGACATTTCGAGGGGAAAAAGGGTTCATTATTCTTCAGAGGCGTAGGTACGGGGGGGGGATATGGGGGATAGATCCCCCCCCCCCAGAGCTTCAAGTATACGAACGAAGGAGCACTAGTACCATAACGAAGAGCCCCATACAATCTCCAAAAATGAGCGTTTCACGTTGAAGTTAGGTTTAGCAGATTTTCTGGACTTGAAGAAGCCCAAAAAGGTCCGAGTACCTCCAGCTTTTTCCTAGGACTTCAGACCCAACGCATTAGTGTCCCAATGTACGGGGGGGGGGGGTCGACCCGGACCATCTATCAGACAAAAATCGGTAATATTCGTGGCTATAGCTGCTAAAAAGCGCTGATTCATGGTCTCACGATGAAACTTCCAGACTAAAATTAAGAAAAAAATTGCTGATTCGCAGTACATGGAGGCAACGCAAAAGTGTTGTACTTGGGGAAACCCGTTGGAAACGCTACTAATTGAGAAACATCACTGATTTATAATTTAAAAATGATGATTTTTTGACAGAAATGGATGGATAGATGTAAATTTTTTGGTTTGAAAAAGGTTTGAACAAAAAAATTTACAATCACAATTTAAATGGGGAACTTGCACATTTTTCAATCACTGGTGTTTCTTGAAGAGGGCTCTTCAACAAGACAATTGCCCACATTAAACATTGAAATCAATAAAAGGTTTTTTTTAGGCGAATTTTTAAAAAATTTGAGTGAGGGTTTGATTACGTCAAATGGCAGTCACTGAAATGGATGGTGTGAGGAAGAAGGAGGAAGACGCGTTTTCTGGGATTTAATTTTTCTTGTTATTTGTAAACAAAACATTTTAGAGTCCTCAAATGCTTCAAAACTGCTCTTTGAGGTAACTTTTCCCTCGCACTATCCATCCCCGCCTGAAGAACTTTGAAATTTATTTTAAAACCACCAGACGCACCAATCGGGCTGCAACCACCGTTGATATCGTTGTCCGCATGGGCCAATTCACTGGTATACTCCCCCCCCCCCCAATCGGGCATTCATGCAAGTTCCCCATTCGCACCTTCTGAAGGCATTATTGTGGCTAAAATTCAGAAAAATGGAAAATTTATGCATGGCTATAGTATAATGTTAAAAAATACGCTGATTCACGGCTAGAACTGCCGTGAAGCAATAATCTATACCCATAAAAGTTATATAAAATTGCTAATGCGGTGGTAAAATGTGAAAAACAGCTAATTTGCTGGTAATACATATTTGGAAAATAATATAATCAGCCTGCCCCCCCCCTATTCTGTAACTCATAACGCGTGCGTTAGAAAAATTTCTCAGCTGATTTCTTTCATTTATTCTTCTTGTTAATTTCGCTAACGCACGCGTTAAAAGTTACAGAATTGGGGGGAATCAAAATTAAGAGAAAGGTTAATTTTAAGCCTAAAAATTGAGAAAATTGCTAATTCGCGGCTAAAAATGGAAAAACTCGCCAATATACTGCTAAAATTGCGCCAAACGCCAATTTGTGACTGAAATTGAGAAAATTCGCTAATCACCGGTTTGAAACGCTACGACGCGTCGCCACTACAATTTTAAAAAAGCTCTAATTCGCGGTTTAAATTGAGAAAAATTCTAATTTGCGCCAAAAACTGAATATACGCCAATTTGCGGATTCATTTTTCCAGGCTGAAATTGAAAAAAAGTGCCAATTTATGGCAATAGGTGAAGAAACCGCTAATTCGCGAGTAAACTGAGAAAAATCGCTCATGCATTGCGTATGGTGAACCAAAAAAATCCTAATTCGTGAAAAGTCCCTCTATTTTGCGGCTAGTATTGAGGAAAACACTTGAGAGAAACGTTAATTTCCAGCTAAAACTGAGAAAAGTGATAATTTCCTGGTAAAAAAATTTAAAAAATAGGTAATATGCTGCTAAAATTGAGGAAAACGCCAAAACTCGTGGATAATTAAGAAACATCGCTCACGGGATAAAAACGATACTTTGATGCTAAAGTTATTGAGAAAATGCGCAAATTCATGGCTATGGGAGGGGGTGGGGCAAAACCGCTAATCTGCGGCGGAAATTGAGAAGAACGATACACTCGCCAAAAATTGAGAAAAGCGCTAATTATTTGCGGGTAGAGTCCAAAAATCGCCCTCAACTGAGAGATTGACGCTATGATGAGGCCACCAAGGTGTCCAGATTGAAGAGTGTTCTGGCTGGGTAGAATGATGACTAATATGTGAAGTTACCCCCCCCTCCTCTCACCCTTACGAGATTTCAATCTGATCCCCCCCCCCAGGACAAATTCCTTCCTACGCCATTGTATAAGGGACCGAAACCGGTAGAACAAATAAAATATCTTGGAGAGTACATCCATTCTCGTCGCATTACTCATTTCGTGGAGTTGACAAATCTCACAGAACTTTCCTCAGAAGAACGATTTTAGCTGGCTTTGCTCTCACCAGCCAACATTGGCGGATTTTTTCACCCAAAAAAACAATTTCTTGGATTTTGCTCATACGAATAAAAGCAAATTCCACGATTAAGTAATGTGAAAGTAAAAGTACTCAGGAAATGATGTTTATTCCGAACATTGTAAAATTCTATGATCTAATTTCTTATATTAAGGGGGTAGGGAAAGACTGAAATGGAAATCTTTACAAAAAGTAAACAATAATTATTGAAATTATAGCAAGACGCTTCCCAAGAATTTACTTTGCATTTAAAACTACTGATGACTTAATGATCAGATTACAATTAAAATGTATTGTATCCGAAATATACATGGTAAAATTACGTAATAACAAACTGTTGCTTTAAAATAACACTTAAATGTTCAATTAAAGAGGGGGGAATCAATTCGTCACCGCCATATGTACAATAATTTTACAAATCCGAAAATCCGACTTTATCGGTTCTTTAACTAAAAATTAGCGTATAATTCAGACATATATCCCGCCATTCAATTCGATGAGTCAAGGAGGGGGAAATTAAACCATGACTCTATTAAAAATAAATAATAGGGTCTTTCTTTGTTTTATATTTGCCTTCAATCTACAACAATGATAGTCTATAAAGATAAAAATAGCAATTTCTTGGGTCCGGGGGGGGGGGGGTTATTTACAAAGTTGTCAAAGTCTGTACAATTTTATTAACCAGCGTCTGGCGCTGCACTTTACCTCTGATCTACGAGAGAAGAAGATGTGGCAGAGGTCGGAGAGGGGACTGACACAGACTCGGGTTGCAGTTGAAAAGATGGGAGAGGAAGAGACTTTTGGCTGATCGAGACGAGAGGAGGCAATTTAGATTGGACTTTGTTAATAGGACCACTCTGAAGACTTCCGAGTAAGAGAGTCGACGAGTCGCCTCCAGTCACGGTCGGTGTGGCGATTATCAATTGGGTCTGACCCGAAGAGACGGTGTTCGAAGAAGAACTGGTGATTACTTGAAAAGTGACAGGTTGCTGACTCCCCGACGATGTGGTGGTAGTGAGGTACATGGCTGACTCGGACAGGTCACTTTCAGTCAGAATGGACACCTGTGAGGAACTGTTAGGGTTGGTCGATTGTGCGATCGAAGGCTGTTCAATGGGAGTCATGATGGGCTGATTGAGCGTCAACGATGTCTCTAGAACGTTATGAGACAACGAGGCGATCGGATATTGTTGATCGATATAAACGGGAGCGTTTTCTAGGCACTGAACATCGCTAATATCCGATTGCAAAACTTGAGTGTTGGCGAGAGCTTTGGCTAAAATGTCATCGTTTTCACTGACTGACACAGGTGTCGACTGAGTATCTAATCCACCGGAGCTATTCACCACAATCAAGTCGTTCGTTTGATTCGTGTTAACTGTTTGATGGTATGTTTGTTGCGAGCTGCCATCGAGGGTCAATATTGAGCTGGTCTGGTCATCCATCGCAAGGTACAAAACCTGATCGCTACCACCAGCGCTTCCATGGACGAAAGATAGGTTGTTGAGGGTTTCAGTGCTCGACTCAGAGCTTGGTTGAAGCTGAAGCATGATAGGAACATTGGTGGGCTTCTGAGATATCAATGTTGTAGGGCATGGAGCAATGTTTTTGCTAACATTGGACTGAATTAAGACGGGCTTCTTCGCTGGAATCGGTTTTTGAACTGAATTCTGATTGGGGGTTACTACAAGTTTGACTTTAGAGGTAGGTTTGATGAGGCCACTCAGAGCTGTAGACGATTTGGTTGAAGGAACAAAGAGCATTTCTTTCACGTTCTGGTTGGTGGATGTTGTTGAAGGATTCATTACAAGATTCCCTAAAGTCACGGGTTTATTAGACGACATTATTACCATCTTTGCCGGTCCACCTTGTTTACCAGCGACGAATTGTACAGTGGGACCAGACGGCTTTGGTTTACCAATCACCTTGGGAGCAACAGGCGGAACTTTTGAAGATGTGCCTTTGACGATGCTTTGAGATAAAGGGCTTAATCCAGGCTTTTGTTGGGTTTTCATCAAAGGAGGTAAGACGACTTTAGATGATGATTTTTCAAGGGATGGTAATTGCCCTTTAACGCTGATTAAGCGAGGAGGAGGAGACGGCTGAGGATTCGTACTCACAGTCCTTTGTCCAGATCCCGTAGTCGTTGCATTAGCTACGATAAATAGTTTATTTGGTGGTACAGTTACTTTCGCAGCCGATAAAGTTTTATCCATTGATGTTTCGCTTCGAGAACTCGAAGACGCAAGAGAGCTTCTCGTAGATGAGTGTCGACTGCTGTGGTGTCTGTGGTGATGGTGTCGATGATGGCGGCTTTCCTTATGGGAACTCAGTCGATCGTCTGGTCTGAAAGCGGGACTTGGTATATCGAAGATGTTGTCCGCAATTTCGTTTGTTTTCTGACGTATAACAACGAAAATATTTCTCACCTCCGGTTTCTTCTTGGGAGCTTTAACTGGGTTGGGGTCTGGCGAAGCGGGACTGTCACGATAATCAGATGATGTGGATACCACTGATTGTTCTTGAGAAATCGGACCAGTTGAGGAACTGCTGTCGACCCCAGCAGTATTCAAATCTGAAAGGAATTCGTCGCCGTAGACAACTGGCATGGAATTGATGTCAAAGTCCATTCCCATCGGGTCAAACGTGGTTGTCACCGGTTGTGGCGGCTCTGTTTTAGAATGATCCTTTGCTGGAGGTTGGGCGACCGTTTCTGCAGCCTCATTTATAACAATTTCATCTCCCCCTCCAATTTCCCAGTCATTAGGATTTTCTATGATGAGGCCTTCGTCTTCTTCATAGACAACTTCTTCGTAGATATCAGTCTTATCCTCTTTATCTTCGACAACTTCCTCTTTATCTTCAATAGTCAGTTCGTCTTTATTTTCAACAACTTCTTTATTGACAACTTCCTCCTTCCTTTCGACGACGACTTCCTCCTTCCTTTCGACGACTTTCTCCTTCCTTTCGACGACGACTTCCTCCTTCCTTTCGACGACGACTTCCTCCATCATTTCAACGACGGCCTCCTCCATCATTTCAACGACGGCTTCCTCCTTCCTTTCGACGAAGGCTTCCTCCTTACTTTCAGCGACGACTTCCTCCTTCCTTTCGACGACGACTTCCTCTTTCTTTTCGACAACGACTACATCTTTCTTTTCGTCAACGGATTCAGTCTTTTTTTCCATGACGGCTTCCTCAAATTCAACGACTGCTGCCTCCTTACTTTTGTCACCAACAACTTTCTCCATGCTTTCGACGATGACTTCGTCCTTTCTTTCAACGATGAGTTCGTCCTCTGTTTCAACGGCGACTTCGCTCTTTTTTTCTTCTACGACTTCGTCCTTTCGTTCAACGATGATTTCAGCCTCATCTCCAGCAGGTGCTTTCTGACTGGAACATTCAAGGTTGACTTCATCTTCTTTTCTTCTATGTGTTTGTGGCTCTGGAGGAAGATCAGGAATAGGGATTTCATCCAAATCGATCTCCATTGGAACTGTGTCTGTCGGTGTTGCCTGAGCAGGGTCCTCTTGTCTAGTGGTCTCACTTGGTGGTTCTTCAATCTCCATTTTTTCACTTTTCTCAATAGCGGAAGAAGAAAATTGCTCCTTAACTACTCTGTTTTCTTTCGGCATCGCCCAAAGTGGAGATCTGGCGGCTGGTGGCGCTGGCTCAGGAGGGAGAGGAATCGATGCGACATCGTCTATCCACACAGGTGAAGTTGCTGATAGTTCAGAAAAACGAGGAGAGAAGAGCTGTTCCTCGAAGCCTTTAAAGCTTTTAGACATCGTATGAATTCTGTCCTCTATCGGAGTCCCCAAAACCACAGGAGCCGACTGCTCTTCAACCGGAGTAGGAGGAGTTGTGAGAGATGATTTAACTTCGTGGGTGTAGGGTGGCCGAGGCAGAGGTGGGGTCAAGGGCTGTTCCACTGGTAGTGGCGCCCCTAGCGGAGGCAGCGGTTTTTCAGGAGGAATAGGTGGTAGCTGTAGTGCACCTACTGGCGGAACTGGAGGAAAATCTGTCAGGTTTTCCGGAGGTGGTGGAGGTAAGTCGGCAACCTCTTCGACGGGAAGCTCAGGAAATCTGGACATTTTCGCTCGTGGCCAGTCCGATTCAAGCGCATCAGTGGGTAATTTCCTTTTAACGTCGCCCAAATCTATTTTAACAGTTGATTCGGGCATTTTCTTCACTGGACTGGTTTTCGTCCCATAGTGAACTTCCACTGGTACTCGTGTCTTTTTCAACCCCACCTCAGCATTCTTGTCTTGAACATCTACAGGCTCCACAGGAGCAGCGACGTATTGCGACCAACGACTTTTGGGCCGAACAGGAGACGTCTCGGAGGATGAAGTAGGAGGGCCCAGGAGAGGAGGAGTCCTCGGGGACTCTAGAGTTGAAGGGGTGGGTAGAGCATTGAGAGGTGCCGGCAAAGACTCCTTTTTGGAAAGCGATACAAAACATTTTTCGGAAAATTTAATTTTGGGCGTACGCGGGGCTAATTTCGTTTCCAAAGAATCTTCATAGTCCTCTGGATCTTTGCGTCTTTTGGGAAGCTCTAGATCATCCAGCGAAGGCGGAGGTGATACAGACTTACGAGTTCGTGATTTCTCTTTGGCGGGTGTTTCAGGTTTGTTGTCTTCAGGTCTCAACGTTGAGGTTGTTCGAACGGAAGTTCTAGAGATATCCAGAAGCGATTTCTCACTTAAAAACCCGAGGAAGTCTTCTTTCAGAGATTCGGGAACCGAATCGATTTCAGAGGGCGTGATGTCACTCAGTTTCGGGGGTTTTGGAGGGGTTGTTGTGGGAGTGGTGGATGGTGACGGTTCTTTGGCTCTAAGTGGCGAAGATTCAAGAACCGGTGAAGGGACAATATCCTTGATGATAGGAAGCGTAGAAATAAATGATCCTGGGGCAGTCATCCCGAGATCGCTGGATTTGCCCAGAGTTCCCACCACTTTCGATTTCGCAGCGAGCAGAATTTGTTGCACCATATTTGACGGATTAGAGTCATCAGATTTCGAAAAATTCAGAGAAGTTGAAACGTTCTTGAGAATACCTTTCTTCAGAGGAAGGGTGTGAGACGGAACAAAACTTTTATCGCTTCGAACAGGTTCAGTCGGCTTTGATTCAATATCAGGAACATTATATTTGTCTTTGCCCAAGTCAGAGGTTTTTTCTTTGAATTCATCAATCCCTCGGAGCGACGCAATGTTTTCACTCGGCAAAGGAGGCGTCAGGCTTCTTGATTCGACTTTGTTCTTTTCTTCTGTGGCCGCTTGTTTAGCTTGAAGCCTCTCTGTGTAAGACGAAAACTTGATTTTTTCCTTTTCTGGCTTTTTAATCGACGCTGACACATTTTTCGACGCCTCTTTCACTTCAATTGAACTTCGGAGCAAGTCCTTTTTCAAGGACGCTTCTTCAGCTTTAGCTCTGTTTTCGGGTAGCCTTGGATCTTTCGAGACAGGAGACTTCCTCTTCGGGGGCGTTGGTTTAACCGAAATAGTCCCGACGGAGGGCACCGGTGGAGTTTTGGTGGGGGTCAATGACTGAGCAACGACGTCGTTTGAGTGTTCAACTGCCCGCTGAGTTTCTGATCTTTTGGGTTCTGCTAGAACGGGCGGGAAACCGACGTCCGTTTTTTGAGGTTGCGGAGAAAACGGTTTCACAACGCCAGCTGGGTCTTTGATAAATTTCTGCACTGATCGTTTCTCTTTTTCTTCTAAAAAAAATTGCTCCCCCTTCCGCGAACCTTCGACTTTAGTAGTTTTCAGTAAGGAACTTTCAGTGGGCTTCTTGGCCTGTTGATAATGAGTAGGTGATTTCCCTTTCACTGCGTCAACCTTAAGCTCCTTGTCTGTAGTGAAATTCTTGTCGGATTTGGAGACATCTAATTTCATTTTTTTCGGAGGAGACTCAATATCGTTGGCTGGCCCTTTTCCAGAATAATGTCGTCGAGCCTTTTCTGATGACTCAACTGCGGTCTCACTCTTTGCAACAGTTTGCTCTGGAGATCTCTTTTTAGCCGGCACTGCATCCGTCGAGGACTCCACAACATGCTTTTTTTGATGAGAGGGTTCCACAGTTTTCTTCTTCTTTTTCTTTATCGAAGCAGGTGATTCTGATGTTTTGTTTGAGTCACTGACGGGGGATTGAGTCTCCTTCGAGTCTCTGGAAGGGCGAGATGACCGGATTACTGAAAGGCTCCCTTTGGATTTCTTAGACTGTTCAGCGGTCTTTTTGCTAGGAATAGGATCACCTTTCTTCATACTTGTCATGCTCGGTTTGACTTTTTCTTGGAACATGTCAATTTCTTCGATAATCCTTGTGGGAGCCAACGGGGTGGCAGGTTCATTTTTGGCCTTTTTAGCAAATTCATTGTCGCTATGCTCGGCTTTTCTTTTATTAACTTTTATCGTGTCTTCTGTCCGTCTGGATGAGAGTTCGTCTTTGTTTCTAGAATCGTCGCTGGTCTTGACTTCGGATGTTTTTGCGTCGGCGGAAATTTTCCTAATTTCTAAGATCGGTTGCTTGTCTTTTTTTACTGATTCCGGTTCCTTATCCAATTTTCTCTTGTGAAGAGTCTGCGCGACATCACTGACGAGGCTTTGGTCTACCTTACCATCTTTCCGTTTTACTTCATCGTCAATATCCCTGATTTTGTTTGACTTGGTCACATCTTTTTGCGTCACTTCATTTATAACTTCCTCCATCCTTTGATCTTTCTTGGTTTCTACTTGAGCACGCTCCTCATCCGATCTCTCCTGACTTCGTGCCGAGTTCACAGATGAACGTAGCCCTTTCCCAACTGGAGTAGCCCCACGAGTAGAAGATCCCTTCTTGGATTTGAAAGACCCCGCATGCGAGTCTTTGGCAGCTAAATCTCCTTCGGTACTTTTTTCTTCGACCAAGGTATCTGATTCACTCTTCGAAACAGGGGAGTCGAGTTTTTCCGAACCGATGATGGTATGGGATTTAGGAACATCACCAAGGGCTACAGCGGCTTTTTTAGAATCAGAGCTCCTAGTCAAGGCCCCTGAACGGCGCACTGGTGGAGTCTCTGCCATGAGGACTTCAGACTCCTTGTCACCGGATGTAGTGGTCAATTGCTTCCTCGGACGGCCTCCTTTACTCTTCGTTTTCGAAGAGTTTACACCTTCCTCCGTCTTTTTGTCGTCAATGACGTCTGACGCTGAAGATTCGGGTTCTGACACTGGCGTGGAGACTTGAGGAAAAGCTGTCGGTGGCTTCAGCTTTCTTTGGCGGCCTGCCTTGCCCTTAGCCGGCGTTTTTATTTCGTCACACTCTTTTTTGTCAGGTGTTTCAATCTCGTCGCTCACTTTTTTGGCTTCACTTGCAGCCGGTATGGGTTCGACGTTATCAACTTTGACTTCTGAGGCGGAGGTTTCAGGTTGCGTTGTCGGTGATTTCTGCCTTCTTGCTCGGCCGACATTAGTCCGGGACGGAGTTTCCCCAGCATCAACCGGCTTTTTGGCATCCATCGCGTCCGACAAGATCATCGTGTCACTGGCGGGAGTGTGGGGATCTGATGATGTTGTGGATACTTCAGGTAGTGCAGTCGGTGGTTTCAGCTTTTTTGCTCGGCCTCCTTTTGTCTTAGCCGGCGTTTTCATCTCGTCGTCCTCTTTTTTGGCTTCACTTGCGCCCGACATAGGTTCCACGTTCTCAACGGAAACTTTTGGGGTGGAAGGTTCAGGTGACGTTGCCGGTGATTTCAACCTTCTTGAACGTCCTTCTTTAGTCTTGGACGGTGCTTCGACTGTATAAACCGGCTGTTTGGCTTCATCGGCTTCCGATATGAGTTTCGTGTCGTGGCCGGAAGTTTGGTATTCTGATGCTGATGTAGAGACTTCAGGTAGTGTTGTCGGTGGTTTCAGCTTTCTCGGGCGACCTGCCTTGCCCTTAGCCAGCGTTTTTATTTCGTCATCCTCTTTTTTGTCTCCACTTACGGCCGATATGGGTTTCACGTCATCAACGGAAACTTGAGCTTCCACTGCTGAGACTGACGGTTCAGGTGTGGCTTTAGTTGGTTTCAGTTTTCTGGGGCGGCCGACTTTCCTGGACGGGGTTTCAACGTCATCATCCCCTTTTTTAGCTTCACTCGAAACTGACTGAAGCTCTTCGTTAATTTCAGACTGGGCCACAGAGGAAGGAGTTTCAGACAGTGATACCGATGGTAAGTATTTTCTCAAGCGCCCTGGTTTGTTCGTTACTGGAGTTGGCAACGTCGTAGATGGAAATAAAGTGTTTTTTTCAGGAAGAGAGATCGACAACTCACTTTTCCGTAGACGGCCTTTTTTATTTGAAATCGGAGTTTTGACGTCAACTTTTTCCTTTACTTCATCCACTTCGGATTTGAGTGGAGTATCTTGGGAACTTTTCTCTAAATCGGTTCCCGAGACATCCTGCGATCCTTTACCGCGAGTAACCCGTTTAGCAGAAGTCTCGCGATGTACAGAAGTTACGTCCGCGACTGTGTCCGTGGGTCGCTGTTTCCTAGGACGCCCTTTTTTCTTCGGCACCACATTACCCTCTACTGGCGTTTCGTTTACTTCTTGAGGGCTGGCCGTGTTTTTTATCGTATCTTGCACATCGTTCTTTACTTCCTCTAAACCAACGTATATGACACTGTGGCGTTGACTTCTTCGAACTGGAACGTCTACGCTATGCAATGCTTCTGAAGTTGTTTCATCTGAGGCTTTGTCTGCCATTTCCTCCATGCTTTTAGAGTCATCTTCAACGGGAGTCGGCTCTGGAGGAGATTCTACAGGTTGTGCAAGCAGCGCCTGCGATGAATTCGAATCCGATTTATGAGAACCTAATCTAGACGATCTTCGGCTAGGAGTTAAAATCTGCTTGGTCTTAATTATAGCTTTATTTTGAACGGTCTCTTTTTCATGCTTCAAGTCATGGGAGAGAACTGCGTCTTCCTCTTTTTCCACTGTGACTTTCCCTTCTTTATCGCTGTCAGTTTCGAGAAGATTGATGAGATCCACCGCCGAATTACCACTTTTATTCGCCGGTTCTTGTTTATTTTGATTCTTAACTCTGGGCCTGCGTTTAGTGTCTTCTACAACCGCAGCTGATTCACCTTTCAGCCTTCTTGACACCCTAACCTCTTTTTCGGCTCCCTTCACGGCTTGAATCGACTTCTTCGTCAATTCAAGAGATGGTCTAATTTTTTCAGCTTTTTCGACCTCTGATTCTCTTATGATTGATTCGGTCTCCTCTTTTCCTTGGACAGACAACTTCCTTGCTCTTGTTTTCGTGATAGTCTTGGCGTCAACATCGGAGGCTGAGAGAGGAGACTCGTTCAATTTAACGGAATCGTCAACCTCGGAGCTGACCGATCTCTTTAATGACGACTTCCGTCCCCGAGGTTTTGACGGCTTGGGAGGATCACTCGTAGCGTCGTCCGTTAGTGACTTTTCCTCCGATGCAGATTTGTTGGATTCTTTTACTTCCTTTTCAAGTTTACCAATACGTCTCAAGGATCTTCTTTCAAGCGGCACAGGTTTTTTCTTTTCAGTCAATTCCTTTTCATTTAGAACGGAAGGATCCTCAATATCCGGGGTTTTCAGCTCATCGCTCATTACTCTTTCTTCTCCTTTTTTCTCCGCAAGTTTTTCGTTACTTTCAATATTGCTTTCCATATGCGGAGCTTTTTCTGGATCTGTAGGCTGAAACTGTTGTGCGTTGTCGACATTTGAAGTTGAAGAGAATTTTTCTTCATCCACCGGATGCACGACTGTCTCCGTCTCCTCTACGTCACTTTCTTTGACTTCACCACGGGTGACTTCCTCCAGAGCTCTGCGGAAACTAGAACTGAGTGAATTCCTCGCTTTCCTTGGTTTTTTCAATTCTTCAGGTTCAATACTCTCTTTTCGACTCGCTTTAGACTTCAGTCCCAGAGAGTCCAGGCCTTCATCAAATAGTCCAAGTCTTTTACTACGCGTCATTGGCGAAGTATCTTTTCCAGGTGTTTCACATTTCGCTGTTTCAACAGATGAGGTCGGCTGGGTAACAGACGACGGCGATGTTTTGGTCGCATCGACGTTAGACGAATCAGGAAGATCGTCAGATTTCTGCGACGCTGGAACTGATTTTGTTTTTTTTGCAGGAGTGCTTCCAGGTGATTCACTTTCATAGGCGTGCTCAAAACTGCTATCCCCTTTAATTCTGGATTCATTAGGTGCGATCATCGAATCAAATTCGAAGCACTCCAGTTCCTTTTCCAGCTGAACGATGTCATCGACATCGTCAACTGGTTCAGGAGCAACGATGGCGGGTTTTGACGATTCTAAATTTTCGGTTGAATTACTCAAATCTTCGTTACTTTTGTTTTCTATCGATGAATCGCGTGTTTCTTTCGAAACGGAGCGGTCAACTACAACGGATGTGCCCTCTGATGACTGTTCATCACTCGAGGGCACAGTACTAGTGGTGGCGGCGTCAGCTGATTCTATTTTTTTGTCGGAATTTTCAGAAATTTTTATAGCGGCAATCGAACGGGCTCTCGGGCTGCTAGTGAGATGGACGTTTTTTTTTTTTAGGAGTGACACCTCGTCGGCAGCGGAGACTATCTCAAGGGACAGCTCGGGCGGATCGAGTTTTTTTTTTTCTCCAACGGCCTTTTTCCCGTCGTCTAGAAACGCAGGTATTCCAGGCGTTTCGGTGCTTTCCAAAAGCTCGTTAATTTTCTGGGACAAGTCATCATTTTCGTTTGACTGACCTTTAAGATCATCCTCTTCTTTCTTGGACTCAGTCGACGGCAATTGTTGATCGTTATCCGGCACAACTTGTTCATCCACTTTAGCTATTTTCAAATCTCCCTCATCTTTTTCATCTACAGTCCCATCGATGATAACTTCTTCTGAAATGCATTCCCTACCCTTGTCATCTACCTCTTTCTCTTCTTCAGTGTCTGCGAGTACTTCCAACAGCTTACTCGCCGAGGAGTCAATCGCAGTTGCAGCTGATTCGTCAGCGGTGCTGTTGAGCACTTCCTCATCGTTCTCATCTTCGTCAGTCCAATCTTTCAGAATGTCCTCTCTAATCTCTTTCTCACTCAAACGAGGCGGTTTCGCCGTTGCATCCTTCACTATTTTAACCACTTTCTTTTTGGTTACCGAAGTTTTGTTCCTCGGTGGCTGAATACTTTTCTTCTTCTTAGGAATTTTAGGAGTGGACTTACCACTAGGGGAAAGAAAAGCGTTGGAATATGGAAGGGGAGCAGATGGTCTACATGCCTTACAATGCTCACTAATAATGGTTAATCTAGTAGTAGTGAAAGGGCAACAATCACACGAATAAAGCGAACTATGACCGTTCGAAGCTTGCTGTCGGGATGAGACCGAAGTGCTCAGATCACAGAACTCAAGTTTTACCTGATCAGCTATGCTTGGTCTATGGACTGCAGTTGTTTTAGTCGGCGAAGGACCGTCCTCAACAAAACTCGCAGACTCGGGTGCCCTTTTTTTGCTGCGATGTTTTGGAGCGGCAGATGCGAACAAGGCTATTAGTCAAATAATAACTGTTAAAAAAGCATACTCATGAATTAAAGAAAATTATTACTTGAATAATCCAAGTCGGGCTTCTGTTCTGGTTGAAAAATAGGATCGTCCAAAATTTCCGGATTTCCACCAGTTCGTTTTTCCGCTTCGATGACATCCGGTTGAAATTTTATCATGCACGTAGGAATTGACTTATGCGTTCCAGGACGACATTTTTCTGAATATTTTTCAGAAAGCATAACGTAAAAATCCCCAATGTGGTTGTACACTAATCGAAAAACTCACCAAGTCCTTGCTTGATGAAATCATTCTTTTTCGGGCAGTTGTAGAAGTAGATTTGGTCCAGGTTTCGGACGAATTCACTTGAAAAAAGAAATTAAAAGACAGGTGGATGAGAATTTTGTTTCGAACATCCTAGTCCCTAGGGAACTGCCCCGAGAAAGATAATTTTATAATAACATCTTAGGTGCATGAGGCGAACCAAAAATATCATATGCCACAAAAATCATAAGACGTGCCCCGACGTGAGTACAAAGTTATTCATGTATTAACTACAGCGCAAGGGCGGATCATAAACCTCTCTAAAGGGGGAATCTTTCCGCCTTTCCCCAACATAAATCAATATTGTGGGGGAAACAAAAAATCAAGATAGATTTTCGATCAGACCCTTTCGATTGAAAGAGTTCCCAGGAGATCCTTGGCACCAATATTCTCCCCCCCCCCCCGGCTATGTAAACCAATCGCAAGCCAGCGAACTCGAATTACACAATTACAGTAACCAGAGATAGTGTAATAATCTACACAGGCTTCCCTGCTCTCGAGAACTCGTCCATCGCGTTCGTCGTTCCCTTAGTAGGGAAAAACACGATCAAATCAAGAAAATTGTATCGAAAAACTAAGAATAATGGTAGAGTGTCAATCATTGACGGATATAAAGAGGGATATAGGTAGCCCCCCCCCCCCCAATTTGGAAAATTAGTGGTTGCGTATACTCCATAACCGGGTTCCTCTACAATTTCGTGTCATCCGCTCGTCCGGGGGCGAAGTGTCGGGAAAAAAATGCAGCAAGTGCGGGAGGGATAAGGTTACTACATTTCTTATACGGCGTCCTTGGATCCCTCTTGCGCATTTTCTTCCCCACCGTTCGGAATAAGGCCCCTGCTTCAAAGTTTAAGTTTTAATTACTACCTCTGTTCAAGTCCGCCCACCTAAGTTATGTTCAAGACGTTTCATTTTTGAAACGTAGATCCATTGCTCAAATTCGAAGTTCCATGACTGGATACTCGGTTTCTGGAGGGAAACTACCACATATAGGACCCATTCCCACAGGGTGGGTCACTATACCTACGGGGCCCACTGAAAAAAAGGCCCATGAAATTGCTATTACATGAAAATATATAGGTACCAGAAACTTGCCATGTCACGAAAATACAGACCGGTAACTTGCTATTTCGCGAAAATAAAGACCTGAGACCAGAAACTATCAATTTTGCTTAAATAAATGCCTGAAACATGCAATATTACAAATATTCGGGCAGGGAACTTCAAATTTTGTGGATATTTGGTTTCAAAATCTTGCAGTTTTGAGACTATTCGTCAGAATTTGGAAGCTTCCCCTGCCCTGTGTGAAGCCCGGGTTCCGTAGTCAAATAAAGACCAGAAAATTGCGTTTTGGTCAATGCTCAAACGGCCAGACCCTAAATTCGCAATCATAGCCCGTGTTCTGCAGCTACAAAAAAAGGTCCGAAAACTTGGATTAATGGAAAGAACTAAGACCAAAAGCTCACAATTTTATAAATATTCCGACCTGAATATCACGGATATTCATCAAGCATTGTGCGCTATCAAGCCGGTTAGACTGGACTGCACGCCGCCACGCAAAAAAAGGGGGGCCCGTAACTTGCCAATTCCCGAAATTAAGGACCAGATCCGTGGTATTTCGATAGTATTTGGACCAGAAACTTCCAATTTTACAGCTTTTCTTGCGAATGTAGCAGTTACATAGTGACGCCAATGTTTACCATGCCATACAAATTGACGTATCCGCTAAGTCCTTCAATGAAACGTATAATCACGTTCAAAAGCACAATGATTGCTTTACAATTTCACTGGTTTTCCCCCTAAAATAGTTATTTCGCTGCTGTGCATTGCCACAAACACGCATTTTCGCGACTATTTAGTCTCAAACTTTCATTTCACGAATATTTAGGTCGAAACTTGCAATTTAATAGTTATTTATCCATCGAATTTCAACAATTTGGCCAATTTTGCAGCTATTTAAATGCTAACCCTGAAAATTACTACAATGAGGAAGTAACCATTTTCCAAAATCATGCCGTCGTGACAGCTTGGTTACCAAAACTCATGAAAACACGATCCGTTCAAATAAAATCAGGCCCTATATTTTTTTATTAATTTATTAAAACTATTGGGTTGCGGGACCTTTTTGAAATAGGCTAGATAGACTGATGACGTAATAACAACATTCGCATAACCTTCACAATAGCTTCCCACAAATCAAACAATAGGAAGAGAAAAGGGATGAACAAGACATGATAACAGCATCGATGCGGAGGGTTGGGAGGGGTCACAGCCCCCGTAACTGCGTCACGAGTCACAGACCGGCCGTTTAAGGTAACAAAAAAAATGGCAAGTTTTAATATTTCGCTATAAATCGAAATCAATCATTAACGCACTAATATTCAATTTCTGCTCATATTTAGTCATTTTCTTTCGAAAACAAATGTTTCCGGCGATTTTTATTTTGTATGTTACTTCCTCATTGCATGCCTACTTTCACTAGTTGTTAACCTCAAAAGTTTGCTTATTGACCAAATCGTTTGTTTGGCCACTGAATGAACACGAAGTTCAGACACTAATAAACGATTTAGGAGCTGAAAAATTTAATTCTACGGTAAAATTGCAATTATTTGACAAATAACAGAACAATCTGTGGTATTTTACTAGTGTAACATTGACGGTCTATTTGATACAACCCTTCGCAAGTGTCAAGCTCCACGGTCACATAGCCACTTTAATTAAAATACCGGCGACAGAATTCCTCGTAGCTATCTCGTAAGATCAAATTCGAAGGCAGATGAGTTGAGGAAAAAGGGGGCCTTGACCCAATACGTGGGACCGGAACCCGTTCTGGGGGTGACAAAAGAGTCCGACTTGGGAGAGATCAGAGGATGGGCAGTAGGCAGCGCTCAGGCTATATGGGAACGGAAACCCACTGCCGGCAAACAAGAGAGGGCATCAAGGGGACGGATAGAAAAACAATGAAATGGCTGCTCAGTTTAGGGCGGAGGCAGACCAGGAGGGTAGTGGGGTACTTCACGGGACATTATGCTGTGGAGAGACACCTGCACCTGATGAATGTGGGCAGCAAGGCCTGTGGGAAATGCGGACTCGCAGAGGGGACGATGAAGCATATAGTGTGCGAATGCGATAGGTACGCAGGGACGAGATTCGTAGTCTTCGGGGATGATAGGATCTCCTCTCTAGAATTTTCCCGGACTAATGGGGTTCGGTTCTGGAGTTTCTCGAGAGGATAGGAAGATTTGAGGAGCCGTACTAGGCCTTCCGAGTCTGCAGCCTCACGGGATATGGTGTATGAGTCTACTGATGGCTTTGGCACCGGCGGGCTCAGCTAGGCCGGGTCCGCGCCCACGAAAAAAAAAAAAATCGAATTCAGCGTGGTTTACCGATCAGGAGAAACGCACAGAGTTTCGAGAAAAAATTGCCCTGTGTAGGGTTTGGCTTTGTTAATTCCTCTCTCTGTGTCTCCCAAGGGCGTCACCGTGGCGCAATTGGTAGCACACTGGACTAGCATTCCAGAGGCTACGTGTTCAAATCCCACCGGGGAGCCCATTTTTTCTCGAAGCTCGAATTGTGTTAGGTTTGGCCTTCCCGAGTCTTCCGGACATCAGTTAATAAATTTACATTTTGTATTATAATACCGGCGACAGAATTCCTCGTATCTATCTAACAACATCTAGATAAGATCAAATTCGGCGTGGTTTACCGATCAGAAGAAACGCCTGAGAGACCCCACACACCCCGGATGTCCGGACACCAGTTAATTAATTTACATCTTTAATTATTATCAGTGCCTAAATAGTCAGCCTAGCAGCACGAATCGTCGAGTTAGCGATGAATAGTCAATATGAATGTCCTATCTTGTTTTTTGCCGATCATCTCCGCCCTTGTCCCGTTAAGGAAACTCCCGTGACTCCAAAGGCGTGGACTTGCTCGCAGGTTTACGGAAGGCAAGTTTGAACATGCTTGCTCGCGACTTGCGAGTAATTGAACGTGTGTACAAAATAAGACTGAACTGAAGCTCTGCTTGAATCCGGAAGGAATGCTAAGTTGCATTACTGAAAGAGCATGGACTGAAGGTTTGATGAGTGTGGCCACACCGTTTATTTTTTTCGAAGAGTCAGATGAACGACTTGCCTTCTGAACCGGCCTGAACGAGGCCTTAGAAGAGTAACGCCCCTATAAAAATAACGTTTTCAGTCCATTTTTTAGGTAAATTGAACGAAAATTCAATCTTTAATATGGGCGCACACAATAAGGCAGTTTTGGTGGTGCTCACAAGGTCGAATAAGGGGTGACTCGGAGTTAAATAAATGCATTACATTTTTAGTCTAGTAGTAAGATACTTTAACCTGGACATTATGAGCATGGGAAACAAACAAACAACACCTACGGGTAGGAGGGTTGCCCCCCCCCCCCCGGCATGGAAAGCTAGGTGGATTATTGTGCCCCATGAGCATGGGAAGTAAGTGAAGATTTTATACACGAGTTCATCACCTAAATTTCCTGGAGGCAACTTAATGGGGCCAAAAAAGCACGATTTATTCTGATTTATTTCTGTTTTTTTTCCTGCAATTCTAGAAGTGCACGTTGCCGTTCCACGAAAACATTTTCACAGTAGGAAAGTTACAGACATTAGATTTCCTTCGAAGTACACTGAACAAACATTCTTCGGCCTCTACTCTACAGTGAAGCAAAATGTCTCAATATGTGAAAATGCACGCCCTTGGAGCCCTTATCTTTCGACTTACAACATTACAGTGTATACATACCGTACATATACACTCACACATAGCATAAGATGCTTCCGTGGTTTGACGCAAAATTCTATTCCCGAAACCACCGTGACAGACAATCGATAAAAGTCGATTACCTGAGGCGTTATCAGCCATGTGAAACTTGAAAGTGAGTAATTAGAAATAACTGATAAAGTGCATATCAGTGTTATGCGTGCATCGACGGGCCAAAATTTCATTAACTCCGAAATTATGTCCAGGTACCCCTCCCCCGTACGTTAAATCTTGAATTTTCATTGATAGGGCAATCAATGTTAACCAAGTTAAAAGCGAGATGTTGAAAGTTTCAGAATTATCCGCCACCCACCAGCAAAGCAAAGGAACAGACCAGTTCCCCTATTCTGCAATTCTTGTGAGCTTTCCGTACGTTCAATCTGATCACAAACAGTTCATTTCAAGCACTACACCTGTTAATTTTTTTTCTAAATGGCTACTTCGATCAAAAAACTTTCTCGTGTAAAATGGTTTAGGCCCGTATTCAAAGACATTCCTTAACTAAACTTTCCATAAGTGGCCGTCCAAACAGATGATTTGTTCCAACAAAAACTGTTTCGATTTGGAGAATTTTAACATAAGTAACGACTGTGAATACGGGCCTCGAGATATCTGCCGAATATTAGGTCTGTCCCAGCATGGCACCAGCCAATAAAATTCAAGTTGATTACATTTTATTGGCTGGTTCCACGGCAACTCTGCTCCGAAAATGTTCCAAACACCTCGCTGGAACAGACCTGTTGACAAACGTTTGGCCGAGCGAAAATCATTTTTTCAATCACAATTTTTACCTAAACTGAATAAAGATTTTGGATTCAATGTGCCTTAAGCCGGATCCACACATGCGGTACTTGCCAAGTAACGAGCAACACATTTTTGAAATTCTCAGCTGGTTGGTTTCTAGGCAATTGCTAGAAATTGATTGAATATTTTGCAAGTTACTTGGCAAGTACTGCATGTGTGTATCCTGCTCTAGAGACACCTTGAATCTAAAATCTTTATTCAGCTTAGGTGAAAATTAAATGAAAACACGATTTTCGCTAGAGCGCTCCGCTGAGTGTTACAGAACAGGGGCGTCAATGAGATGGGCCCTCGAAAATCTTCACCCTTACGTCCGAAAACACAATAAAACGCTAGCGAGAACACTGCACTGAAGCCATCAGCCTTGCTATTCTTTAACTCTTAAAGCGTGCGCTAACAAAATTTCTCAGATATCACTTTCAATAATTCATCTTTGTTTATTTCGTTTGTTGTTTGTTCATCTTGTTATTCGTCAAGAGTTACAGAATAGGGTGGCAGGAGACCTATTCTCTAACAAAAAAGCAATATGTTTTTCGGAGAAATACATATGTAGATTTCATTCGCAGTCCAAAAAACCACTTTTTTCAACTTTTCTGAGGTTGTGCATAAAGAATCTGAAGTCAGCTCGGCCTCGACTTTTTTTACGAACACCATACTTCCATTAGGGAACATGGAAATAAAAGTGATGAAATACGTAACATATTGCTATGAAAAAAAAATTGCTTTTTTGTAAGCGAATAGACCCGCAACCATACAAAACAATAGATAAAACAATAGGTGCAAACTGTGCATAGAAGCAGGATTGCCTGCTTGTTTAAAAAAACCATCCGGTCATTACCGAGTGTCATGTTTTTCCTTATCCAGCGAGTAAATATATGCTTCCAAATTATGTTTCATAACGAGTACCGTAAAGTGGGGTAACTTTAGTAGTGAATGAATTTTGTCTATAAGTCTTGTGGGCTCAATTTTAAAGTTAGCTAACCCTAGCTTGGACCATCCTTTCATAAATTACATGTGAAGTGCTGTTCAAGCGTTGAAAAACGTCACGTTTGCTATCTTGGAATGCTAAACATCTTTTTGAGTTCTAAGTGGTAACTCAGGCGTTTGGCATTCCAAGTTAGCAAGCGTGACGTTTTTCGGCGATGAACAGCACTACACATGTGATTTACGAAAGGATGGTACCAGCTGGGGTTAGCTAACTTTAAAATTGAGCACTCAACAACGACTTGTAGACAAAATTCATTCACTACTAAAGTTACCCCGCGTGTTCTAAGTTACCCCACCTTACGGTACGGAAAGTGGGAAATATTGCGCGAGTGTTGTTTGTCGTGCGAGGCAATCACACGGGCAACAATATTTTACTTTCCTACGAGTTGTGAACACTATTTTTCGTACTACTTAAAATAACTATTAATTTAATGAGGAAGTTTCATGAATCCGAACTTATTCATAAATCTATGTTTTAAGGTTTATTTATGCTAAAATAGAGCATAAATCGGAATCAGTTCGTGAAATAACCCAACAGTTAATATAAATACACGATTTTTGAAGTTTTAGGTCATTTCAAACACGCCAGCTAGCATGTTTGCGTCATGAACGCCTTCCGAAAAAAAAATTCATCCGCAATATTGCTGTCGGGGAGCGGTTTGTTGTGTTACTTTGCCTTATAGCGTTTTCCATTTGCGCAAAATTCCGTTTTGAAGCCTAGCATTTCCACCCGTCTTCTCTGAATTCTATCATATGGTAACGGAGAAGACGGGCGGAAATGTTCGGCCCGAGAGCGGAATTTTATGCAAATGGAAAACGCCATTATTTTCGACTAGAGCTCTCCAATAATAAAATAATGAAGGATATGAGCTATTTAGAGGCATGAGAAAAGTACTGAGAATACAAGGGATATTACCAGATATTAGGTCTATTTTTTCGCATTTTTCACATAACCCGCGAGGTTACATAATTTCGTGCTGCTCGGAGTAGTCCGGGACGACAAACGAATAGACCTATTACGCTGCGGAAAATTTTCGTTTTGGCGGGATTTCAAATATGCCAACTTTTGTTAATAAATAACAAATGTTTCTGAAAGGTATTAAATTTATACTTAATTATTTACATGGAAGGTAGACCAGTCAATATAGACAAAAAAATCTGGGTAAATCGCAAACATGCATGTAATTAATTTTTCATTCGCGTGTTGTTAGGACCAATGAGAGCAGTTATTACTCAAGTTTGCAACCCTCAAAACCTTGTGCTCAACTCGTGGCACTCGAAAAACCAAGAAATTTCATCACTTTTTTCTCTTTTTTTAACAAAACTACCAGAAGAAAGCGCTTTTCGAGCATGACCACAGTATACATTGTTAAAGCCAACTAAATTTGCTACAATTAAAGCCCAGCCCGAGCATCCTGGGTCTGTTAGTTCAGGAAATACAACCAGTCAACAAAATACTTAATCTCGCCAAAAAGCGAGATTTTATTGGTAGGGTAACTTTTCAAGACCCGTAGCACTCAAATACCGGTGATTCGTACTTGGTTTAAAAAAAAAAATGAGAGGGGAGGTTGTACGTCCAAAATGCAACAAAAAATTAGTATGTCCTAAGGTCAGATTTCGATTCCTAGCCGAGATAATCAATTTGTTGTTTTTAGCACATCACGGGTTTTCGCAACAAAAACCTCTGTTAACATGGGTAGTAAGCGTCCTAGGTTAAATCCAACGACACCACTGAAAAGAGCACCCTTTTTTCTGTGTGAGTAAAGACATTTTGTCCAATGATGGTGAAAGATTCTTTGAGTAAACTGCGAAAATATCAGGATATTTTAAAAAATTTCAGTTTTTGACAACTGTTCAAAGCTAGATTACATTGGCCATGGTGCTCCCAGCGCCGGGCAAATTCCTCTAAAACTGAGTGGAGTAACTTAGTTTAATACTTCATGCTTATTTTACTCCTGCCCTTCGCAATGTTTTGATAAAAATCCATTGTTATACCAAAAAATGAGGCAATTAAGCCAATTTTGAGTGCCTACAAGAAGATCAAGAGCCATTCCTAAAACTTTTTTTTTCAGCTTAATTCACTTTTACTACGCTAATCTATGAGGAAAGACAAATAAAAGTGGAATAAGCTGAAAAAAACATTCTTGGAATAGCTTTCGTATCTTCTTTTAGGCACTCAAAATGGGCTTAATTGCCTCATTTTTTGGTATAACAATGGATTTTTATCAAAACATTGCGAAGGGCAGGAGTAAAATAAGCATGAAGTATTAAACTAAGTTACTCCACTCAGTTTTAGAGGAATTTGCCCGGCGCTGGGAGCACCATGGCCAATGTAGTCTAGCTTTGAACAGTTGTCAAAAACTGACATTTTTTAAAATATCCTGATATTTTCCCAGTTTACTCAAAGAATCTTTCACCATCATTGGACAAAATGTCTTTACTCACACAGAAAAAAGGGTGCTCTTTTCAGTGGTGTCGTTGGATTTAACCTAGGACGCTTACTTCCCATGTTACAGAGGTTTTTGTTGCGAAAACCCGTGATGTGCTAAAAACAACAAATTGATTATCTCGGCTAGGAATCGAAATCTGACCTTAGGACATAGGAAATTTTTTGTTGCATTTTGGACGTACAACCTCCTCTCTCATTTTTTTAAAACCAAGTACGAATCACCGGTATTTGAGTGCTACGGGTCTTGAAAAGTTACCCTACCAACAAAATCTCGCTTTTTGGCGAGATTAAGTATTTTGTTGACTGGTTGTATTTCCTGAACTAACAGACCCAGGATGCTCGGGCTGGGCTTTAATTGTAGCAAATTTAGTTGGCTTTAACAATGTATACTGTGGTCATGCTCGAAAAGCGCTTTCTTCTGGTAGTTTTGTTAAAAAAAAGAGAAAAAAGTGATGAAATTTCTTGGTTTTTCGAGTGCCACGAGTCGAGCACAAGGTTTTGAGGGTTGCAAACCTGAGTATAAACTACTCTCATTGGCCCTAACAACATGCAAAAAAAAAAAAAAAATTACATGCATATTTGTGATGTTTGATGTTTATGTTGACTGGCCTAAGGATTGATTTGCCCCATCGAAAAAAGGAAATTTTTGGAAAATGTGAATCTTCCTTATTCCAAACTCCGACTAAATTTAATGGTGCTATTACACGTGAGAAGAGAACTCGAGAGATGAACTCTCTGTGAGTGTCAGGTACTGGCAGGGGGGAGTAATCTCTGGCCCGTATATAGACTGGTGAGTAGATCTCGAGAGCACTCTCGAGAACTAAAAACTATCAAATGTAAACGCAGCTTAACACTTGGTCTAATATCACGGCTTCACTCGAAGCTGACAATGAGCTATAAGACGGTGGAAGAGCCGAGGTCTGTTCGCGAAGCTACACTAGGTTGCCCGAAAATCGTTCGCGAGCAGACGAGTGTAGGGCATTCGCGATGAGGTCAGAGCTACTCCGGGGTGCCCGAAGTTACTCCACCTTTTTGTTATAAATTGATAACCCTTATCTAACATGCACAGGAGTGAGAAAGTATCACGACTGTTATGAACATACACTGGCTGCTCTGAAAGCGTTCGCGTAACAAAAAAAATTCTCGCTGCCCTCGCCTACACCAGCTACCCCAACTTGCCCTACACTTTTTCTCCATGAACAGACCTCCGGTCAGCCAACAGTCTACATTACAAAGACGGCTAAACTGAGGCCAAAGTTCTCATATCGTAACAGTTCGAAAAAATGTCACTTTCGAGGGGGGTACTAGGTGCGGAAAGAAGTTATTTCGTTATAAGTAGTACGAAAAATGAGTAGGGTGCACCGAGCTTAGTTAATAAAGAATTCCCCCTTTTGACCGAGCCCCGGTGCTTAAGTTTAAGGCAAAGAAAATGAGCCACTGGGAATCAAGTCGGACCTTGTGGACAATAATAACAAGAGGTCTGTTCGCGGAGAAAAAGTGTAGGGTAGTGTAGTGTAGGGCAGGTTGGGGTAGCTGTTGTTGGCGAGGGCAGCGAGGATTTTTTTGTTACACGAACGCTTTCAGAGCAGCCAGTGTAAATTCATAACAGTCGTGATATTTTCTCAATCCTGTGCATGTTAGATAAGAGTTATCAATTTATAACAAAAAATTGAAGTAACTTCGGGCAGCCCGGAGTAGCTCTGAACTCATCGCGAACGCCCTACACTCGCTACACTAAAGGCCCCGCCACACCGAACGCGAACTGCCGCGCGGACTAGTCCGCCCGCCAAAAAACCATGACAACGTGGGTGAGGTATACCCCGTTACCATAGTTTTTCCGCGAGCGGACCAGTCCGCGCGGCAGTTCGCGTTCGGTGTGGCGAGGCCTTAACTACACTCGTCTGCTTGCGAACGCTTTTCGGGCGCCCGAGTGTACCCTTGGGCAACCCAGTGTAGCTTCGCGAACAGACCTACGAACTACATTCCGAGTGCAAGTTGTGATGTGACACCTCCGAACACTCACTAAAAACGATCGCCCTGTTTCTTTATTCAGCGATGGAAACTGTTGCTCAAGTGCTGAATAAAGAAATAAGGCCTTCACGTGAACGTAATTATAACAAACACAAAACCACCGCATAACAAAACTCATCAAGATCTTACACAGATCTAAACCCCTTTGAATCTCTTCTCTAAGAATCTCTTTGGGCTAATAAGCACACAATTTGAAATAATTGAGATTTCTCCCTCCGGGAAACGAAACCAGATTTTGTAAAACCATAAACACACCAAACAAAACAACGGGTTTAAAGCTAGTAATATTAATTTTAAAAAAGCAATACTCACTAAGAGTCTTCGTCGAAAAACTTGACAACGGCCAAAGGACGTTTCTTCAAGCCTTTTGTGACTTCCTTGTCCAGCGTGTCTTGATCTTGGACCTCGGCAGGCCACCAAACACTGCTGAACTTGAACCATACGATATCACCCGGCTTGTAAATAATATCCGACTCGTCGCACATGATGCTTCGTTGGGTCTTAAAAATCCAAGAAACGTAACGAAAACGGGTACGGTAAGATTACGTCAGCTGAAAGGGATTGAAAGGATCGAAGTTATCAATAGGTTAAGCCCCTTCGTAAACTAGGAGAAAAAATGAAATTTATATGCACTCACCTTTTCGTTAGAAAACGCCGAGAGGGGTAAAAACAATTAAAAAGCCGCGGCTGGAAAAAAGGAAGTAAACAATTCAAGGCGAGGACCACTTTCTACATGGCGGCTAGCAAGACTTGAGCTCCACTCCGGGGCCCGTAAACATCAATCGGCGGCCACCGCTTGTTCCTCGCGCGAACTTCGGGGAAAAAATACTTGTACTCTAAATCTATCGCGATTTATTTTCTCACATGAATCTAAAGGCCTTACTCCTCGTCTTTTCAAATCACCCGAGACAGAAATCACTTTTATAAGACTCGAATTTTTAGTAATATTAGACCATGGCTCCTTCCTAAGGACGCAAAACGAGGAACTACATGGGGGCTGGATAGGAGAAAAGGGGTGGGGATTCACGGGGAGAAAAAAATTAGTTCCTGGGCATTTCGTACTCGAGTTGTCTACGGTGAGCAACTGTAGCTCATACACAATGGTAGGTACAAGTTGTGGTTTGACTAGTTTTCGTTTTCTTTTGAAACTCTAGAAGTTTTCCTTCTCAAAAACATTATAAAACACTAAATCTAGCGTTAATTACACTCGGAAAAGCTTTTTTTTGACATGGAAAGTGAAAAACAACTTGTATTGGGTGATAATTTCCCAGCTGTAGAAGTTTCCTGTTTTCTCCAATGCCTCCAGGACGTTGTTCCTGGAAAAAACAATTCAAAAATAAGAAGAGCTAACCAATGAAAGTAGAGAACCTATAATGAAAGTGGTGATTTCGCCAGATTTCACGAGTCATGATGATGAAAATGATAAAACTATTTTTTTAATGCCAGGCAAGTGAATAATTTCCCGCCGAAGAGATAATCTCTCATTACAATTCCACGAATTCTGTACTTTTGCATCAAGCATTTGCATCAAGGGCGATTATTATACTTTTGAAACTTCATTAATTGCTAGTGTCGCTGTATTTAGTTATTCCAATTCCCACCCACGACAACACGAGGAATTGTTACTTTTGGCGCGTGACTATCTCCGAATTGGTGGCTACATAGCTGCCCGCAGTCAACACAACTCATCTTTCGTTCCCTTCTTTTCCCCCTTGATGCGTTCGAAATCGTAGTACAAATTAAAATTAATTTAGTGCTTCCCTTAGCCCTTAACCTGGCGATGAGGTAAATTTTGTAGTAAAAAAATTATTTCTTGTTTTTATTCACCTATTTATTGGTCAAAATGACATAAATGATCAATGAAATCTATAATGGTACCCACATAGGGTCAATAGGGTCTGTCCTTCAGGTAGGACGTTGCCGGCTCTTCGGATTTTAATAGAACCAAATTTATGTCATATCTGTGTGACATTGCCCATTCATTGAAAGTGTAATTGCAGTATTTAGCCGTTGAAAGGTGTTCAGTCAAACGAAATCTTGCAAGTAAAGTAAATAATTTGGAAAATAAAACAAACCCAAAACAAATTTACTGTTAATACAAATTTTTAAAATTGAAACCGAATTTTCAGGAACAGGATTTCAAAGTAATTTGAAGAAACAAAATACCATGAACAGCCTCAATCAAAAAAATACCAAAAATAACAAAAGAATTAAGTTTCAAAACCACACAGCCATCATCACGGCCAATATTAGAATACAGTAAGCCAAAAAAATTAAAGATTGGTACAAACAACATAAGGCAGATGCGAGTCTTATGCCAACATCATCTGGATGTTTCGAACACTTGGTCTTTTTTTTTATGGGCAATGTCATTCATGAAGTACATAACCTACGAATCCAACCTGGAAAAAGTTTCAGCCACTCCAGGCTACGTCCGTTGAGAAGGACGTCCACTTCAACAACATATTTCCATTTCAATTCCCAATAATATCAAGAAACTAATGGTTCATAATGAAGATTAATACCCCAAAATTACGAATATGCATACCTTTGTTGATAAAAAGAACATTTTAGGCATTATTTACTGACGAGAAATTGGGGGCTCCATTTCATCAGCATCAACATCAACTTGTGGAGCTCTAATTTACTGTTGAGATAATGCCTTCTATCTTGAAGGGAGTGACCCTCCTAGCGGAATTTTTGGAAGCTTAT
The DNA here is from genome assembly GCA_038030265.1 of Corythucha ciliata. Classification (NCBI taxonomy): domain Eukaryota; kingdom Metazoa; phylum Arthropoda; class Insecta; order Hemiptera; family Tingidae; genus Corythucha; species Corythucha ciliata. Next base: position 21,843,241 of record CM075943.1, read on the forward strand.
AAGTCAAGTAAAAAGTACAACGCCTCAAAGCCCGTGAACAAAGCCAAAATGGGTCCGAAATAACGTTGTTAAAGGAACGTCCTTTATAAAGGACGCTGCTGGGTTAAGGGTAATAATAATTATTGCACATAAATATAATTAGCCCGGACAAATTTTATCAAAACGTGGAAGAGTTACCGGCCGTCTTAAATTTTTAAAACAGTTCCACAAACGTTTGATACATTTGTCAACTCCTGCTTTTTGCCCTAATCGTACAGGAAACAGGCCCCAGGCCCCCAAGGTGTTCTTGTTCTTAATTCTTGGAGGGGAAAAAACAAAAAACTGAATGAATGAGAATTTGAAACCGAAGAACCTTAAGGGGGAGTTGTACATGTGTTTCTTCGACCCCCCTCCAATCATACCTCACCTTCTTGGCGTTACGTAAATTATCACCGTATTTCTGGACCAATCCTGGATTTCAAGGTCTCATTTAAATATTCAGGAAATTCCACACGTCCGTACGATTAGGTATCTTGCTTTCCTAAATAAGCAGGCGCGGATACAGAGTCGGCTCAAGGAGGGGGCTATGCCATGACTCGGCATCAGGCCCCGCAGCTCCAACCAATTGGGAATTCAAGCTATCACTTGGAGCGCTGCCGTCTGATAATGAAAAGAGTACTTCTTGGTAGAATGCCTGCTGATTTCAATTGACAGTGCCGGGTGTTTTAATTAAATTTAATTAACTTCCCAGCAATAACCACCTTCAGATCTACACCAATTCAACACCAAGCTCGTAGCAAATTGATAAAAGGTCCTATCGAATGGAAAAAATACAAATCATACATAAGTCAAAACTTGAAAATAAACAGTGTAGTATGCAAACATCCGAAGAAATAGACAAATCTATTGACGACGTCCAAAATACAATAAAACAAGCTGTTGCCGCATCCCAAATCTCCTCAAAACTGAAGAAATCCTGTAACTACGTAGAATGTATCCCTCGCTCCATCACCGAAAAAATCAAACGAAAAAACAGCCTCAGAAGGCAGTGGCAAAGGTCAAGAGCACCGTCCTTGAAAATCGATTTTTTTTTTTTTTTTTTTTTTGTTTTTTAAACGGGGAGGGAAGCCCAGAAGAAACTATCTCCTACCAAACTCGACCTATAAGATCTATTGTGGTGTCCCCTCAGGTTGCCCTGCCAAGAAAGACGCTAGTTTTCAAGCGTCCTCCACCACCACTCCTTAACGAAGTTGAGGATATTTCCTGTAGCCATCCTGGAGATGTCCTCCGGTTGAAGCACATCATTTCCAAGATGTTGAAAGCGTAACCGCCCCAGAGCCTGGCACTCACACAGTAAGTGCTCTGCTGTTTCCACGGCCAAGTCGCAAAATCTGCAAATGTCCGTGTCAGACTTCTCCATTAGTCTGAGTGTATATCGAAGGGCACAATGTCCCGTTAGCAGTCCCACCAAGATCCTAAGGTCTCCTCGGCTCAGAGAGATCAGGCCCTTCTCCGATCGTCCCTTTGGAGTGACAAAGAGCTTGGCCTGCCTGAGACCTGGTTGTCTAACCCAGTGTTCACGATGCCCCTCGTCCAACCACGCCTGCACCTGCCTCTTCGTGAAGGACTTCGTGACCCCGAGACTTGGCTCCGGGCCCACGTAAGGCATCTCTGATCCTCTCTTCGAGCGTTGATCAGCCATTTCATTCCCCTCAAACCCCTTGTGACCCGGCACCCACATCAAAGTAAGGCTTTTTGCAGTTGCCACAGGCCTGAGGGCTTCATGACATCCCCAAACTAGCTTCGAATTCACGACACTTGAGCCTAGGGCTTTAAGAGCCGCCTGGCTATCAGACAGGATAAAGATCTTCGCTTTCCGGAGACCCCCCTCACTAATCTTCCGCGCACAGGCTTCTATAGCATAGATCTCCGCCTGAAAGATGGTGGCGGTCGTCCCAAGGGACTCCCAATGCTGAAGCCTGGGGCCAAAGACCCCAATGCCAGCACCTCTATCCTTCACAGATCCATCAGTATACCATACTTGCGTGCCGGGCTTAAACCTCGGCAAACCCTTATCCCAAAGGTCGCGGTTGCCTATATCGACCTTAAAGGGTTTTTCAAAATCCATCCTCACATGCATGAGATCCGTAACGACTTCAGCCGCCTCACTACATGCAACTTCCTCCAGAACACGCAAGTGCCCAACCTGGACACCCCGCTTCACGTACTCCGCCCGCAGCAGTCTCACCGCCGCCATATATGCGGTCGCCTGCACATGAAAGTCAAAAATCAAACGAAAAAACAGCCTCAGAAGGCAGTGGCAAAGGACAAGAGCATCGTCCTTGAAAATCGAATTGAATAGGCTTCAAAAAGAAGTTTCAGCAGACTTAGACAAACATAGATTTGAAAGCTACGCCAGATATGTCGATAACGCCCACCCCGACGACAACTCACTGTAGAGACCTACTCGACAGCTCACCAGAAAGGTAAATGTAATACCCCCATTGCAGCACAACGAGTGTGTCATCACCTCAGACGAAGAAAAGTGTGATATTTTCGCCGAGTACTACGAAAATGTGTTTGCAGAGACTTCACGCTCTGACAACGAGGTAGACGACCCCGCCATAACGGAGTACGTTAACACTCCAATCCAGTCTGCTGAACTGCCCATAAACTACGTCACTCCATCCGAATTAAAAATGTATATTCGAAGGTTGACCATAAAAAAAAGCCCCGGGCACGATGGTATCCCCCCAATCTTAATCCGCAACTTACCAAGGAAAGGAACGATGGCAATTTTAAACATATTTAATAAATGCCTGAGAAAAAGGCATTTCCCACCCGCCTGGAAAAGAGCCGAAGTCATTGTGTTCGCCAAACCGCGGAAGAACAGCAAACTCGTCGAAAACTACCGGCCAATCAGCTTACTACCTATACTTGGTAAATCTTCGAAAAGTGCATCCAACACCGTCTGACTCCTTATTAGATGATCTAATTCCACATCAAAGTCATATGGAAAACCAAGTTATTCGACGTCCCATGATTTCTATATAACAAAAATGAAGCGGTTTGTGGGTTGGGACTTTTGCTCCCGATTGTCTGCGCTTCGTCACCTTGAGGGCTAAAATCCGCTAAATACAAAATTTGAGTAAAAAATTGACCGACGCCGAACAGCGGTATCACTCGAGCAAACTTGAACTTATGGCGATAGTCTGGGCGCTCGATCGCCTACGACCCGTAATTTTGGGCGTGCGACTTACCATCGTCACAGACTGTCAAGCGTTGGTATACTTAAGTGCTAATAAAACATTGAACCCGCAGGTAGCCAGGTGGTCGGAGTTGATGTCCGAGTTCGACTTTGAGATCCGACATCGACCTGGAACTCAAATGAGCCACGTAGACGCCCTGAGTCGTGCGCCAGTGGAGGATGCTACGGACACCTTAGATGAGATTTTGGAACGTCGAGTGGAAATCTACTGGTCCGCCAACGCAGCAGAGGAGGAGACGCCGGAAAACGACTACATCGCGGGGATTCAGCGTAGCGACGCAGCTCTTAGAGAGATCATTAAGATTCTGGAGACTCCGATGGATCAGCGGACGCGGGGGGGGAAAGATTTAACCGCGCATTACGTACTTAAAAATGGACTTTTGTGTAGACAGGAAGGTGACCGATTCAAATTTGTTATCCCTAGCTGCTTTCGTAAATCATTGGTGGTGAGGTTTCATGACCAAGCCGGACACTTTGCCCTAGATAGGACGGTAGCCATGATACGGGAGAACTATTATTTCCCTAAGATGAGACGCTATGTCAAGCAACATATACATATGTGTCTAACTTGTCTTTTAACCAAACTTCCAGGAGGACGACGGGCGGGCCGACTTCACCCTATCGAGCCGGGGAAACGGCCGTTCGATACAATAAACGTAGATCATTTGGGGCCATTCATTAAAAGCCCTAGTGGCAATTGTCATTTACTTGTCATTATCGACAATTTGACAAAATTCTGCAGATTGTACCCGACTAAATCTACCCGTACTAAGTATGTTACAGCGTCGCTAGACCGTCTCATCGACGATCACGGTGTGCCGCGGCGAATCATCTGCGACAGGGGGACCGCTTTTACTTCGAGGGAGTTAGCCGAATACTGCGAAAAGAAAGGGATCGCTCTTCATCATGTCAGCGTCCGACACCCGCGGGCAAACGGCCAGGTCGAACGTGTGAATCGCACAATCATCCCGGTAATTCAAGCCAATATGAGCGACGGTGGACGATGGGACAAAAACATACGAGACGTGGAACATTGCCTAAATGATGCACCCAACGCGACCACAGGTAAGGCCCCTTTTGAACTAATCTACGGATATGATTCTAGGCGAAGAGATGCGGATTTACGATCGCTGACCGAACGACTTGGGAACGAGGATTACACCTCTCCAACCGAACTACAAGAACAAGCGAGAAGACGCATTATGCAAGAACACGAGAGGTGGAAGTCGACCCACCAAAACCGCCCCGAGGTCACCTTCGATGTAGGACAACTAGTATATTTGAGACGCCCTCCCGTCCAGACCGGGGAATCCACGAAGCTCCAACCTAAGTATAGGGGACCCCTGGTGGTGTTAGCGAAATTCCCAGGAGACACTTATAAAGTTGCCGCCTTGAGGAACACAAAAGGGACCTACTACATAACTAATGCCCACGTTTCCTTGTTGAAGCCCTTCCAGGGATACGAAGAGGAGGACGAATCGGAGGAAGAACCGGCTGAGACGGACCCGCAAGACTCTACGGAAACGATGATGCAGCGCTACCGACGGCTGATAGACGTTGAGGACGACACTACCCCTTCCGCTGAATCAGAGGAGAAACAGGCGGTAGAGCCAGAAACGACGGACGACGCCCCGGGAAGCGAAGACGATACCCCTGAGCCGGAAAGAGACAGCCGACTAACGAGAATAAGACGGCGACCGCGTCACCTTGAAGATTATGTGACCAAGTAACTAGACCTGTTAAATCCGAGCGAATCCTATACGCTGTTAAAGTTGTAAATATTTTGTGCCTTGAGACGTTATTTGATAAACTTGCTTCAAAAGAATTGTATTAGAATGTAAGACGATGCCGACTTCAGAAAATTCTATTTGCTCGTAGAATTAGAAAAGATGTAAATATTTTGTGCCTTGAGACGTTATGTGATAAACTTTTCGAAAATTGTATTATAATGTGAGACGATACTGATTTCGGAGAATCCCTACTTGTTCATAGACTTAGGAAAGCTGTAAATAGTTAATTTTCGTTTATGAGATGTTATTCGAAAAATTGTTTCAAGAATTTGTGTTAGAGTCTAAGACTATTAAATTCATACTTGTTGATAGGATTAGAAAGTCTGTAAATAATTTTGTGCACTGATGAGACGTTAGATGATAAGACTTTTCCAAAACAAAAATTGTGTTAGATTTAAGACGATATTGACTTCGGTAAACTGTTAATTACCGATGAAATTGGAGACGTTGTAAATAGTTTGAGAGTTGGCGAAGCATTCATGTCATTGTGTGCCTAATTTCGAATGTGTGTAGTATGAATGTCGTGTGAAACAGAATCAGATGAGCTTCGCAGACCGAGGACTTATGAGACGTTGAGACGCCCCCCCCCCCTTCGAGACGATAGACGGCACACTCGAATCGAGGACGATCCGAGAGTCAGGATGGACGAGTGTTAGCGATTTCGAAACCGAGATGACGTCAGAATCACCCGCGCTGTACGGTTGGTGCAGGTGGACCGTTGGCTGCCCTGGGACGGTCATCCGAATGGGCCTCCACCCACTGAGGAGAGAGAGTCGTGCACGAGAAGTCGAGCGAATGAGACGTATGAGACGCATTGAGAAGTTTTATGAATATAGAAGCCATTTTTTTTTTATTTCTATGAGTTTGAGTTTTCCTTTTATTTATTAAAATCCTGACAAAACGAGTGAGAGAACAATATATATCGACCTTAAAGGGTTTTTCAAAATCCATCCTCACATGCATGAGATCCGTAACGACTTCAGCCGCCTCACTACATGCAACTTCCTCCAGAACACGCAAGTGCCCAACCTGGACACCCCGCTTCACGTACTCCGCCCGCAGCAGTCTCACCGCCGCCATATATGCGGTCGCCTGCACATGAAAGTCAAAAATCAAACGAAAAAACAGCCTCAGAAGGCAGTGGCAAAGGACAAGAGCATCGTCCTTGAAAATCGAATTGAATAGGCTTCAAAAAGAAGTTTCAGCAGACTTAGACAAACATAGATTTGAAAGCTACGCCAGATATGTCGATAACGCCCACCCCGACGACAACTCACTGTAGAGACCTACTCGACAGCTCACCAGAAAGGTAAATGTAATACCCCCATTGCAGCACAACGAGTGTGTCATCACCTCAGACGAAGAAAAGTGTGATATTTTCGCCGAGTACTACGAAAATGTGTTTGCAGAGACTTCACGCTCTGACAACGAGGTAGACGACCCCGCCATAACGGAGTACGTTAACACTCCAATCCAGTCTGCTGAACTGCCCATAAACTACGTCACTCCATCCGAATTAAAAATGTATATTCGAAGGTTGACCATAAAAAAAAAGCCCCGGGCACGATGGTATCCCCCCAATCTTAATCCGCAACTTACCAAGGAAAGGAACGATGGCAATTTTAAACATATTTAATAAATGCCTGAGAAAAAGGCATTTCCCACCCGCCTGGAAAAGAGCCGAAGTCATTGTGTTCGCCAAACCGCGGAAGAACCGCAAACTCGTCGAAAACTACCGGCCAATCAGCTTACTACCTATACTTGGTAAATCTTCGAAAAGTGCATCCAACACCGTCTGACTCCTTATTAGATGATCTAATTCCACATCAACAGTTCGGTTTCATCCCACACCATTCCGCTGTCCACCAGTCATATAGAGTGACGGAAGATATCGTCAGAGGTTTTGAGAATAAGGAGCATACAGTTGCCTTTTTCTTAGACAAGAAAAAGCCTTCGACAAGGTCTGGCACGTCGGACTAAAATATAAGATAAAAAACATAGGGCTCCCAAAATATATCTACGAAACATTGTGTTCCTTCCTCTCCCAAAGGTCCTTTTATGTTCGAATCAACGACAGCATTTCCAGTACAAAACGAATTGGAGCTGGTACTCCCCAAGGGTCGGTGCTGTCTCCCATGCTCTTCAACATTTACACGAGTGATTTCCCGCGACCGCAAAACGTCCAAGTCGCAACATTTGCGGACGACACCTGCATCTACTCGACAAGATCAAATATAACAGCCGCTCGCAACGACGTGCAGGATGCCGTAGCAGAGATCCAAGATTACACGAGAAAATGGAAAATCATCACAAATCAGAGCAAATGCGAGGCAAAAACTTCACCCTTCGCTTTCCTGCTGACCCACCTGAACTCCATTAAAAAACCAAACCATATAGAAAATGGAACGACAAGAAATCTTCGGTCCGATACCTCGGACTTCACTTGGATAGACGGCTAACCTGGGAAAAGCACATCAATAAAAAAGTGGGGGAAGGCTATGCCAGACTGCGACAACTCCACCCGATACTCAACAGGAAGAGCACACTAAAACCAGAATTTTGCGTCCTGGTCTTCAAATCAATTATTCTTCCATTGATGCTCTACGGAAGCGCGAAGTATGAGGAGCAGCAGCGGCGTCAAAATTGTCCAAAATTCAAGTTATACAAAATAAAATCCTGAGGATGGCGGTGAACGCCCCGTGGTATGTTCGAAACACCCAACTCCATAGAGAATTAAAACTACCCCCGATCCACGACGCTATATCAAAGGAATTTGAAAATTTCCACACGAATCTACGAACGGTAAATCGTGCAGTTCACTTTGCTTTGGGCCAACCAATATCAAGGAGACTAAAACCCCGCCTACTCCAAGACAAATACCGGCTGTGATTTTTCTGTGATAAGGGCCCGTTCACAAGCTCTGTGTTTGTGTTGTGTGGTGTCTATGCAACCAATAAAAATGCTTCATTTTTCGAGGGAATAAATTTGTTTGGTTGCAAAGACTCCACACAACGCAAACATAGAGCTTGTGAACGGGCCTTAAGACATGCTCATAATTTAATTACCTATATAGTATATTATTTTACCCTGTGATATTTATACTGGTTAAAACAAATCCGCCTGTGAAGCAATATAATCTGAGCTATAAAATACTTGTAAAACTTGAGTTAAGTTGGTCTTGTATATCATGAAAAAAAAAAAAAAAAATTGTGAATCGCAGACACGAGGCTGGCTCCTGTGTTCAGGCGCGAAAATGTTTTTTCAAACGAGATGGCCGCCGTCTCGAAGGTCCCAGGTTTGGCCTCAACGATGTCAGCGATTTGACCGAACAGGCCTCTCAATTTGAAAACTGCTGAGAAAGCTGAAGAAGTTGACGCTTGAGGCGTCTCAGCTTTGGTGTGGTGGACTTCTCTTGGAAATATGTCATGATGATACTCCCTGTCTGTATCTGCTGACATGCCCGTTTTCAAACAAAAACAAAAGTTTTTCGTTACAATTACTTCTTCTTAAATTATAGCGGATTCCATTTGCACCGTAATTCTGCCCTGTATGTGTGTGTGGGGGATATCCCTATCGGTAGGAAATCAATAGTTATTAATTAATTGTCCTCCTCACAGGTTTGTATTCTTTATTTGGCAGAACTAGCGGAACTCGACGACGGACCAGTTGATAGGGTCGGGTTCCATTCACCATCCCCGTCACAAACAAGCGGCGTTTAGGAGTCTTATCCACAGGGCCCTGACATTGCCGCTTGGAAAGGAGGCGCTAGAAAAAGAATTGACGGCTACAAGGAAAGGATCGTTGATGATTTGATCCTTCAAAAGAAAAAGAAGCTGCTCCTGCAACGTGTCTTCCCAGAATCGACGAAGGATAAGAGAGAGCCGATGGGTTGGGTACGTCTGCCGTTCCTGGGCACTGTGTCGCTGCGCCTTGAACGTTTGCTGAGGGCAAGGGGGTACAGCGTTGCTTTCAAGAGCGAGAATACGCTTAAGGACTTGTTAAGTAAAGGGAAAGATTCCTCAAGACCCCAGGACAAATAAAGCGGTGTCTATCGTCTGGAATGTGGTTCGTGTGGAAATGCATCTTATTGCGGACGCACGGGTCGTAAATTTCGTACGCGCTTCAAGGAGCATCTGTCGAGGTCTGGGTCAGCTTTTTACACCCATATAATTGGCTGTGGTGAGATGGGTGATCACCATGCCCAATTGCTCGTTATGGAGCCATATGGACGTCGGCAGGACGTCTTGGAAAAAATGTATATAAGAAAAGAATTAATGAATAACCCGCACTGCCTGAATGACAAACTCGAAGGAGCAGGGTCTCTTCTCTCCTCCGTCGCTGATAATTTCCCCTCCTCTAGTCATGAACGGAGGATGTTTAGCCTTCGGACGCTTCTAAAATAATGTATACAGTTTGTATACTAGTCTAGTCTTTATAAGTGATAAGGTACCTTTATTTTGACACGCTATGGAAATTGGTAAATTTTTATTAGGGATTTTATTTAACTTGAGTGACTCGTAATTTATTTAAATTGGGAATTTTTAAAATTTTTATTTATTTATTTATTATTTTTTATTTTAGACACCGTGATTCAGAAAAATATCTTCAAAGTGTCCTTTACAAAAATATTCATAAGCGTTTTCTTAGTTGATTTGCGAGTTTTCGGCAGAAATGACCGTTTTTTAGAGAAAATAATGTTTTTTCTATTCAAAATCGCTTGTTTTGACCTGAAAAATTCGATCAATCCTTGTTATTTTAACACGCTTAAAAGGTATAAAACCAGATCCAAAGCTGTCCTTGGAATGGAATTCAATGTGTTCGCCTACCAAAGTAACAAAAAATGTCGCAAAATATGTAAGCTTTAAAAATCGTTAGAAAAATCATATCTCAAAGGGTTTTGATTTCGGATCATGGTGTATATGGTGATTTCGGTCGCAAATGAGGCCTACTATCACCCAACAATTTTTGTCACACTTATCCCCTTCCACCCTGTATATTGGTTTATACAGGGAGGATCCGTATAAGTGAGACAAAAATTGTTGGGTAAAACTACGTTAAAAGTAGAGTAAAATGGTACCTTCGGAAGTGTCCTACGTCGCGATCCGTTCCAGAGTTATGTTTTTTTTTTGTGTTTAAAAAAGTAACCAATGCTTGCTTCAAGAAATCCGCAATTTCTCGGCTTATATCGCACCAAATCCAAAACGTGATGCTATTTTCAGAAACTACGGAACATTTCCTTTAGGATAGAGGCCATTTTATTGCTTGATATAATCGTCAACACCCAGAAATCTGGCATTTTTTCCATAAATTTACGTGGCTTCTAAAATTTGTCCGTTTTACGAAAAGTCGCTGTACCCAAACAGCTTTCTCAACAGATTTTCGATGTATCACAAAAACTTCCCCGTCTTCTAAGCTTCCTTTTGGCGTGTTCACATTTCATGTTACCACTGACGTTTCTCACAAAAACGTCACGAGAATGCACAAAAACCGTGTTTTTACGAAACATGGACCATTGTCTACGGTATTCGTGAAGGGTGCAGTGAGATCGGCAGTAAGTGAGAACACAATTAAAACTCACCCATCAAAATTAATTAATTTTCCCTATCCTGTCCTGAAGTTCTGTTCTCATAAAAATGCCAAAGTTCTAAAATTTGCTGGAAAGAGCTCTATGTCTCTCAATATTCATCCCATGTCAACGATTGATGCAATAATAACACACAAAAAAATATGAACACACAAATTCTAACGACGTGACGAATAATGAATTTTGTAGCCTAATATAGTTCTCTTTAACGGTAACTGTCAATTTGAAATATTCATCACGATCAATGAATGAAATAATGGACACAATTTGATCAATAAGACACTCGCTAAAACTCAAAATAATCGAAGAGAAACGAATCTTCGAATTCATCCTCGTCAATTTGTTTAAAAAATTAATTTAAAAATAACCAAATTGAATTTGCGAAAAAATGGCCAGTTCATCGATGGGGAATTTTGTTGTGGTCATTTTAAGCCATCATGAGAGGAAATCGGACTAAAATTCTGATAGGAGATAGGTTTGGGGCCAAAAAAGAGCTGAGACGCATTCCAAACCTTAGCAACTGTACCGCTCAACAAGTCTTATTCAAATTTTAGCAGCGTCTTCTAGGAACCTAGATGACGATTTTGAGCGATCGATCATCAAATTTTATAATATTCTCTTGGAATTATAAGGGTCCAACCGTTTTTACTTCCAACATATTTGTTATAATATCTTCCAAATCGCTCAACCAATCGTTTTCAAATTTTACGTTGTACATCTAGAGATGAAGACACAACTTTTGAGCCATCACTCGTCCAGATCTGTTTAGAAAAAAGTGGACGACGGACGACAGACGCCATACGTTTAGGCCAAATACAGACGCCTTTTCGGGGTCCAGGAACACGAATCTGGTGTCAGCTAAAATTTTTTTTTGTTGCCATTACCAAACTTCCTTCCCTACGGGAACATGGAAGTAAAAATAAAATTAACGGCTAAAATGGAGAAAAATCGCAAATTCACGGCTGAAGTGGAGAAAATCGCTAATTCTCGGCTAGAATGGGGAATAATAGCTAATTTACCGATAAAATTGAGAAGAAGTTCGGAAAAGTTGAAAAAAGGCTAATTCGCGGTGAAAATAGGGAAAACGCTCACTCGCTGCTTCTGAAGGTACCTCGTGACTGAAAGTGGACAAAATCACTAACCCGCGGATCAAATTCATAAAAAGCGTTAATTCGCGGCGAAAATTGAGGAAAAACTCTCACACACGGCTCAAATGTACTACCTATATAAAATTGCAAATTGGCGGCTAATAGTACTCGCGGCTAAAATTTTCGAGGCGCGAATAGTCAATTTTGTCTTTACATGGTGATGGTCATTTCTCGAGCGATAAAATTACCAATTTGCTGTAGGGCGTGAATGGTCAGCTTTAGCCATTTTGAAGGCACGTACCTATAGCGAAGAAGGCCACGTGAAGAGTATGCCTATACGTATTTAGGTATACGCATCACACACATCAGTGCCGTGATTGGGGATGTGCCCCGTCCGGCAAATAAAATATTATTCTCAATGGAAATTGAAGGGTCACGGGCCGGATATGTGTGAACTGTGAACGAGCCTCTCAATTCCCATAAAAGAATAATATTTTACTTGTCGGACGTGCCCCGTCCGTGTCCCGGACTTGTGTGAACAGACCTTTGGGGACGCAAATTGTCACGGAATTTTTTGGCATGGATGGTCACTTAGACAATTTGGTGGGGACGATTCACTAGTTTAGTTAAGTTTATAAGGCGCGAATTTTGGTGGTTTAGCCATTTTAAGCCGGCTCCACACTCACCCCGCGAACTCTCTTCGTGAAATCACGGCGTGAATACCGCACCCGCGGCGGTTTCTACACACTCACCCCGTGAATTCACAGCGTGAATAACGCGACCGCGACGCTATCTCCTCACTCACGTTTTTCACAGTGCAGTGTGAGTGTCGTTCTGGAATGGAATGGAAATATACTATCGATTTCACATAGAACTGCACAAGACCATCAAATCAGGGCCAGGAATGTCCAATTGGACGCTTAGTCTACCCTAAGCATCGCTCAACTGCGTTTTATTCTTGTGGCATCGGTGCTTGCGGGGTCCCATTTCGGCTCATATTGATAACTCTCGAAAGAACTGAACGTCTGCGAGGAAAAGACCACGAGACACATTATAGTACAAAAGACGTGAAAACAAAGGTTCAGTTCTAATTTATAACTGACAACTACAAGGCACTAAATGGCATCGTTGCCGAATGCCAAAAAAAGAGATGAAATAATAGTAAAAATGAAAAACTGACGGTGGTGCGAAACGCGAATTCACGGTCGCGAACCTTTTGAAGCGGGGGAAAATACCGTCTCAAAACGGGTGAAGAGCGTCAAGAACTGAACACCCGTGACCCGTGACAGACCGCGAAGACCCCACACGCTCACATTCGCGCTCTTCACGGCGTGAGCCCCCCCCCCCCCACTTCCGCTGTTGGAATTCTTGGTTTCCCGAACTTATTGATCTCTATGGATAATGTTTCTTCGGGCTGAGTCTTGGCAACTTGGCGCCAATGCTGAATTTCAGCAAACTTAATAATTTATTATAATTTTTGATAGGTGTTTTTCATATTCATTTTGCAGCGCATGGCACTCGTTCGTTCGGGATGGGCATTTCAAGTGCGAGTGGTTTCCGGCACTCGAAATACGTGTCTCGTGCTGTGCCGGCAATTTTTGCGCTCACTTGAAATAGACCTCATGAAGACCTTGGGGGCACTTTTAGTACATTTCACTTATTAGTGCATTTCATTCAAAAAATGCACTATTGGTCTCGCCCTGATGGTCGCACATATGGGTTGTGATACTTTTTTTTCACGTTTCAGAACCCCTAGAACACGAATCCAAGGTCGGTTCGATTGGATTTTATATATATATATATATATATATATATATATATATATATATATATATATGGCCCCTCGCTTGTTAGCACGATCACGGTCGCAATTTTTGACTTAGGGCAACCAAATTTGGTCTAAAAATCAATAGCGTGAATATCTCGGACGAGTTCGTGATCCAGATGAATCGGTCCACGGGAACGGTGTGAAAGAGGGGTTTGAATTAGTTGAAAATTCGCTACCGCACGGCTGTTGCTGCAATTGCCCCCAAAATTGACACCGGTAATGAGAAATGAACGCGCTTTCGTATGAGACCCTTGTGAACCAAATCCGTTGATATGGCAGGGGAGTTCTCGGCGGAGGGGAGCTATTAAATTAACGCTATGCCTTACTGGACCACCCAATTACCAAAAATTTCATTGACACTGAATTTTGAGCCGTCTCTTTTATTTGATTTGCCTACAGCCTAATAAATATTGAGTAAAAATCCTGAGGTGGGCCAAAAAGGGAGGAACAAAAAAAATTTAAAAAAAATTGTTTCGGATTCGAACCCAGGCACTCCGCATTGCGCAATCGTGAAATTGTGACATGCCATTTAACCTAATTTAACTGATCTGAAAATTAACGTAACCTGAAAAAAGTTTTGTTCCTACAGCAGCCTGTCAGGAAAAGTGCATTTCATTCATGCGACAATCGAGTCAAACCTCATAAGTTAGAACGATATCAATCAATTACGAATGAAATTTAGGCCGGGATAAAGATTTTAATTGCAAATAACTCCTCTAACAAGAGTCCGCCTTCCCATATCGTGAAGGCTCCAACCAAACCGACTCTGTTTCATTTTTCATTTTCATCATTTTGTTCCCCCTCAGTTGGTGCCAAAAAAGGGGCCTGCGGTAAAAAGAAACACGATTTTATGATTTTGACTTTCTATACCACGGCCTAAATGTCATTCAAAGTTGATTGATATCGTTCTAACTTATGAGGTTTGACTCGATTGTCGCATGAATGAAATGCACTTTTCCCGACAGGCTGCTGTCGGAACTTTTAAATTTAATTCCCTCGAATTTTACTTTGGGAGTTGTGATTCATGACACCCTTCTCCGTGAATGGCTGTGTGGGACGTGAGAGGGCAGCAGCTGTTCCCGCGGGTTGTTTTGTTTTTGTTTACATTTTGATTTTACAGTTGAGTGTTGTGTGTTGACCCGGTGTTGACTGCCATGGTTGAACAGCTGAGCGACACCCCGTGCACGTGGCTTATTTGCATCTCTTCATTCCTCTGGAATAGGAATTTCTGGCAATATTTTCAAATATTAACAAATGGATTTTTTCCACTGCAACGTCTGCTTTGCGAAGCCTGGAATTGCATCTCCTCGGACTTATTACATGTCGAGCTGCATCCATTCTTTTTGCAGCCACTGCTTCGATCCAGGTACGTCGTCGTTTTGGCTAACTAGTACTGCATTTTTTTATCTTTACGTGTTTCAACTAAATATTGATTCTTGATTTTAATAGTAGCATTTTATGGGTACAAAGCAAAACGTTGAAATCATTAGAGATAATAGGGAGTATCTAAACGTGGCCACACTTTATGAGGACCCTTAGGATTGACAAATACCGATGTTCTCGAATCATGAAGAGGGGACTGGTTTTATTATGAGAGTAGGTATTTTAATTGAATTTCTCTTTAGCCATACCATTTTTGATCCATGAGCAAGTTGAGAAAAAAAGTGTAGGATGACCAGACGTCCTTTCCCAGACATGCCCTACTTTTTAGAGCGACCGGGCTAATTTTTCAGGTATCAGGGTCAGGGGAGAGGTAAAAAAATTGTCCTCTTTTTTGTTTCACTTTTCGGTTTTAACTTACGTCCGGTGGGCCCATAACTCCCTACATTTTTCACGTCTATCTTTTCAACAATGCTGCGGGGCTTAGACGCAATGTCGCCAGTTCATGATTTGCCCTCACATGATCAGCCCTTGGGAGCCAGGTCAGGTCGAGCGACGGGGGCGACGGATCATGGGTCGTAGCTTACAAACGAGGCAGTGATTTCACCCTCTATAAATCTCTCCCACACACTCAAATGCTTCCATATTTCACTAAAAATTCTGACATTTCACGCCAATTTGGCTCACAGTCTAAACAAATCACACGCGCGTTTGTCATTTTAAATTATCAACTTTCGTCATTTTGACTCAACAAACCCCTCCTATTTCGCGGATTTTCGCTATTTGAAAATCCTATTTTGCGAATTTGTCTCGATTAAATTCCAATTTCGTGGGTTTTACGGTTTCAAAAACCAAATTTCGTGGCATTTGCTCTTTCAAACCCCAATTTCGTGGACTTGGCTCCTGTAAAACCGAATTTCGATTAGCCATCAGTTTCACGGGTTCACTTGGCAATACACGAATCAGATTTTGGGTTTTCAAACCAAAATTTCGCTGGAGATTTTCACTCTTCCATTACCAACGATCAAAATTTAGCAAATTTCTAGGATTTTTGTATTTCTAACCCCCAATTTTGCGGTTTTGTCTCTACTTGCTCTTTCATAAACCATTTAAGGCCCGTTTGCACTTTGGTTAGTGTGAGAGCGAGTGATTTGTGAAGTGACAGCGCGAGTGCATGTGGCAAGTTGTGTTCATCATTGCTTAGTGGATTTGGTGGATAGTTGCAAGTTGAATGCCAGAGAGACACCTCTCTCCTCCTCCGAGAAAGGTAGCCAGATCTCCGGTTTTCGCCCGGATCTCCTCCGGGCCTGGGACTTATTCTCCGGCCGGGCTGAGAATATCTCCAGGCCAAAAAATCTCTTGTCATTAGTTTGGGAAGTAATAAAACAAAAAATCCCCCCCCCCCAAAACAACAACAAAAAAACTGAATCATTTTACGTAAGCGTTATAATTATTTTGTCTCTCTCTTGATAGTCGGAGACTGCTTTGCAAGCGCCAGTTTTAACAAGAAAATGTTCAAACTTCAAAAAAGCCCCAGCAACAAAATTCACACAACTACAAAAATATGCCAACCTTAGGAAAGTTCTGACCAAATAACGGCTTCTCCACGGCCTTTCCGCATGCCAAGAAAATATAAATTTTTCCCCAAACTCTGTCAGCCAATAAAAATTTAAATATAACCAAACAGTCTGGTTTACGTTCAAAATGTTGACCCGACGTTGACAAAACCATCCATCAAATCCTGTTAATGTAAACGGAAAATTATATCTTGATAAGTTTCTAATGTACCCTGAGAGCTAAAATTTTCCAGATGGTTCTAGGAACATGTGTTTAGAAAGTTAGCTGAATTTACCACTTCTTTCGGTCCATGAGAAACTTGTCGATCTATAGCGGTGTATGCGGTGTATTCACATTTAGCCTCGAATTAGCGCTCACCCTCAATTTTAGCTGCGAATTGGCGATTTTTTCACGTTTAGCCATGAGTTAGCGCTTTTTCTCAATTTAAGCTGTGAATTAACGCTTTTTCTCAATTTTATACCCGGATGAGCGCTTTTTCTTAATTTCAGCCCCGAAGTTGCCTCCAGAAATCGTGAAATGGCGTTTTCTCAATTTGAGCGCTTTTTTTCAATTGTAGCTGTTAATTAGCGCTTTTTCTAAAATTTTACCGCGAATTAAAATTTCTTAATTTTGAAAACGCAAATAGCTCTAATCACAAAAAACTCAGACTAAAAGATGTTCTAACGTCAAAATGCTCTCACCACAAAAAGCCGTAACCACGATACGCTCAAACCTCTTAAATGCTCACCGCAGAAAGATCTAACCCTTAAACTCTAAAACCACAGAAACCTCCGAACACAAAACTCTGGTACCGCAAGACTCTAATCGCGAGAAGCACTACCCAAACAGACTCCATCACTCTCCAAAATGTTCGACATCCGCTACAGATGAGTATAAAATGAATGAGCGAAGTATTTGGTCCTTCAGATTGACATGAACGTATGCCATGTGGTGAAGATTACGAAGATTGACCCTAAAAACATGCTCGAAAAATTTCAGATTGTCCCCACCGATTATGGACCTCCAAACCTTTTTCAGATTAGCGCTCTGGTCCAAATAATCCAGGTTGGCCCTTGTGTTCAAATTGTGTAGATTGCCCCTTTGGGTGCTCAGGTGTCGAAATGTACATATCGCACGTTTAATGTTTAATTTATAATATAATAATAATATTAATAATGATAATATAAAATTTAAAAACAGTGGCACATGTCTAAAACTCATAATTTTGAGAAAATAATGCCAATTCAATTTTTTAAAATTTTTCTTATACCATGAATTCTTCTGGGTTTTCATCTTATTCATCAATGTTTCAACTTTGATGATTGGGTATGTGGTGCCAGAGAATATCATATCTTATTATAAACAATTGGAATTTAATGAATTTTGGATCTTTCAAGATTTGTTGTATTGTTTGAACCAACTGCCTGACACTTAATTTTGAGTTGGACCGTTTTATCCAGAATATAGCTGATGTCGTTACGAGTTTGATAGTGTATGTAACTCAAAATTCACCATTTTTACGTGTGCAGTTGTTATATTAGACGTGCGATATGTACTCTTCGGCGATCAAAAGAATGAACGTGAAGGCGAGGAAGGTTGGAAAGGGTCAAAACCGTGCTCCGCTGAAAACTGTAGCTGGAGTAGAATGTTTTCAGAAAAGACTTCTTGCTTTCCCCCATCAGGTTCATTCTTTCTATCGCCGAGCTGTACATCCCCCGCATCACTAACCATATAACCAGACGAAGAGCCTTGGTTATTTGGCAACCCTGTCCGAGACTCAACCCACGTTCTATTTGATAGAACGTCAAGGTTTGGCAAGGGATGGTCACTTGTCAGCCGCACTTATCACTGAGTAAAGTGTAAAGGGGCCTTTATAGGCGTCCTACTGTTGTGTGTGTCCTACTTTCCGTCGCAAGCGTCCGAATATTTCGTCCTCGGAAACTATACTTTTACATCTGGTCACCCTCAATATGTTCCTTGGTAGTGACTGGACCTTTTTTTAAAAACATACGTGCAATATTGCACCAAAAATTTAATCGTGTGATCAGGCGGGCCTCAGTGCAGATGTAAACACTTCATCAATACCCCCTCGCCCATCCGGTTGTCTGCCTAGTTGAGACAACTTTAGCTATAATCCTTTTGATTCAGCCGGCCGGCAGTTTACACTAGTATAAATTAATTAATATTGTTGTGTTCGTGTCATCTATTTTTAAAGGCAATGGAGTGCTATTGTGTCCCTTGTTGTATTTATCGCAAAAGTTTTTTCACGCGTACTTTCGAAGAAAATTGGTAGTTGAGTCCAGCGGTCGTTCCGAATCTGAGCTTCTGACTCTGACTACATCCGTGAAAGAGCGAAACCGTGAGTACACTAGAAATGTTAAAAGGGAAAATTATTAGCATTACAAATGGTTGTCTGGGTGTAGTTCCAAGGGAAACTATTTTGTTTTCCGTGCCTCCTTTTCGCCGTCTTCCCCGTCCCAAAACCACCAAAAAAGTCATGCCCACGTTAAGGCGTCATTTGATCTCTTCCAATTCGGCAAAATGTCCAGAATAAACCTGTTGCTAGACCAACAAATAGCCCACTCTATTTCATTACATAATGAAGACTTAAAAAAAAAATAGGGAAGTGATGGTTCGACTCTTTGACGCTATAATCCACGTTAAACATTTTCAACTAATATTTGTATTACGACTAAGTTTGGAGCTTTCCCATTCACATTCTTCCAAGTTGTACTTGAAAGCACAAATCATCGTTGATGGGGGGGGGGTGCGGTTGCGGTAAACAAACAATTGGACCCACGCTACGCTACTGTCTTCACACCAACATAAATCACAGACTACCAAATACTGAAGAAGCCGACAAAGCCATCGGGGAATTTACCTCCACCATCGAGAAAGCTGTGAAAGCCTCTACTATTCCTACAACCCCGCGAAAATCGTTCAAGTTCGTTGAATCGATCCCAACTTTCATACTGGCAAAAATAAAACGAAAAAATTATTTAAAAAGGCAGTGGCAACAATTCAGGCTGTCTCACCTAAAAACTGAAGTCAACAGTCTGCAAAAGGAAATCCAATCGGGCTTAGAACAACACCGCTACGATAGATTCGTCAAGTATCTGGAAAACATACACCCAGCGGACAATTCCCTATGGAAAGCCTCGAGACAACTCGTCAGGAAAACGAACGATATCCCGCATATTCGACACAAAGACAGGATTATCACGAGCGACGAAGATAAGTGTGCCGCATTCGCTGAGTACCTCGAAAGAGTGTTCTCAGAAACACCCTCTTCTACTCCCAGTCAGCACAAACGTGATATAAATATTCTGAGAATCTTCCCTAGCGTTCTTAAATATTTCGAACATTCCTCTAATCTGGCATGGATGTTCTGGATATACAGTCACCTATCAAATCATTCTATGAATATCCAAACAAAATATGCAATGAACAGCACGGGCGGAATATTATATGAATATCCAAACGAGATATGCTATGAACAGCACTGGTGGAATATTCAAGGGAGTCTTTTGCTGAATGAAGATCGAACTGTACAACATATAGCTCATTTGCGTGATGTAGAGGGGGTAGACGCGTTTTCTGCTTCGGACAGCAGTTTGTAAGAAAAGGCGGGTGGTTCTCTCTCTTCGAAAAAACGAAGTTTAGGTGGAAATGGAGGCCACGGAAACCGTCGTTGTGTATATGTGCGTGCGTGTTTGGTGGTCTCGCGGGCTTGATTTATTTTTCGTGGTAGTTTTTCTGTGTGCCTTTATCTCAACTTTTGCCGCGATGGGTACTCGACAGTGAAACTCAGAAGTCGCCCACGTTTTCACAAGCTTATTGTACCATGACGGATTCGCTCTCGAAAGAGTGATGGATGGGCGGTATAGTGGAGTAAACTCTAATTGAAGTTTTTACAAAGTTATTACCCCTCCACAATAATTTATTTATCAGCCGTTAAATAAATTTTTGTCGAGAGACGATATCTTCGTAAAAACTTCAAAAACGCCAAAGGTAAGCTATAAAGCGAATACTACTTTTTCATTCGAATATTTGCCCAGCACATTATTTCTAAATTTCATTTTTCGATTCTTATATACTGGTCATGTAATATAAATGAAGCTCAAAAAGACCGGATGATGGCCAAATTTGGATCAACAGCTAATCTTTCCGACGATCTAACCCCCGGAGGAGCGCCAGAGAGATGGAAACACAGCTAACCTTTCCGACGATCTAACTAATTGATCAAATAGATTGAACTTGTGCGGCGTCGTTGTTAGTAAGTTTCTTTTATAGAGATGTATAATACTGATAACATCCATAGTATACCGACTTCTTGCCCCCACGTAGAAGAAGTCCAAAACAATCACAGGGATGCCACTGTGAAACAAATCGAGATGACCATAGCTGTTTGGCTGACGGAGGCCAAGGAAAGGATGGAAAGGACCGATATGAGGAATCCAGAAACCACTAATGAATGATGTGCGTGCAGCTTGAATTTTGCCCTTGCTGCAGAACTTGCTAATTATGTTCGCTTACTTCCTTTCTTCCAGATTTTTGAAAGTTGAAGACCGAGTCATGTGTTTATCGCGAAAACCGTCGATGGCACCAAGACGAAATGTGACATTATCCTTCCGTGTTTATTTTTTTTAATGATTTTACCATTTTAAATTAAATACTAATTTTTTATATTGATCTTAATGTATTCAATTACCTTAAGGCCGTTTTCACACTTGAGAATCCGGTATCCGTTTACAGAATCGAGGGTACTAAAAATACACTACAGTCAAGGCGCTCCTTCACACTTAGATTCCGGAATCTTTTGTGTTAATGAGCGCGTTTGCCGTATTGTATTTTTAGTATCCTCGATTCGGGAATCTGATACCGGAATCTCAAGTGTGAAAACGGTCTAATATTTATCTGAGTAATGCAGATATGAGTAACCCCAGAATATTCAAAGCACATTCCAAATACCCTGTGAAAATGCTACCATTATCTTTCGCGAACCTTCTATGAATCACTTATCGAGGACATGCTATTGACATTCATGAAACGTTACGAATGATCTCGGAATATTCGTTTGTGAATATTGACGGGATATTGAATTTGACTCCCATTCGCGACTCCTAGGAATATTCCTGAGTGAATTTTGTACGATTTTATATCTTCCACGAATATACCAGTATCCAAAATGAATATATATTGCACTTTCCTTGAATATTTGTGTGTTTGTTGGGCTAGTTCTGACCCAGAAGGCGACAGCGTGATTAGTGATTTCAGCAGTCTGTCGAACTACCACTCGAGTTCATAAAGCCCGACGAGATATGCGAACTGATCAAAAACATTTCAGTGAAAAAAAGCCCTGGGAAGGATGGCATCCCACCGATTTTGATTCGTAATCTGCCAAATAAAGGAGTAATGAACATACTGAACGTCTTCAACAAGTGTCTAAAACTGAGTTATTTCCCGACATCGTGGATAACCGCCGAAATCATCATATTTCCGAAGCCTGGGAAGAACAAAGAGCTATTGCAAAACTACCGACCTATCAGCCTCTTGCCTGTCTTAGCGAAACTATTCGAAAAATTCATACAACGTAGACTAGCGAAGCACACGGGAGATCTTATCCCTCAGCAGCAATTTGGATTCCTCCCGAGGCACTCAGCTACTCACCATGCCTACCGGCTCACAGAAGACATAATAAAAGGATTTGAGAACAAGGAGCATACGGTCGGTATTTTCTTAGATCTCGAAAAAGCGTTCGATAAGGTTTCGCACGTCGGAATCAATTATAAATTGAAAAAAGCGGGACTGCCAAAATATCTCTATGAAATTAAATCTTGATTTCTAACCGAAAGATACTTCTACGTAAGAATCAACAACACTACATCGAGGCAGCTACCGATACTCGCCGGAACTCCCCAGGGATCGGTTCTTTCGCCAATGTTATTTAACTTGTACATAAGTGACTTCCCAAGTACCTACACAAAATGTCGAGCACGCTATCTTCGCAGATGACACTGTCTTATACTCCTCGAACAAAGACATCGATGAAGCACGAAACTCAGTCCAAGGAGCACTTGAGAAGGTCGCACTATACATGAATAAGTGGAAGATAATACTAAATTCAGCTAAATGCCAGGCCAAGGTATTTACTCTCCAAGGAACCTACCGAACTAAGCATAGGCAACAGCATGGTAAAATGGAACGACAAAAAGCAACCTGTGAGCTACCGCGGGATTCATTTAGACAGAAGGTTAACCAGGGAGAAACATATAACCAACAAAATCAGAGATGGATATTTGAGACTGCGGCTACTCTACCCCATCCTAAACAGAAAAAACGATCTAAAACCACGGTTCTGTACGATGGTATACACGTCGCTAATCCGCCCTCTAGTTCATCCGCAACACCCAACTACACAAGGAAATGGCCTTGCCTACAATAAAAGAATATATCGAATCAAAGTTCTCCAGGTTCCACCGTCCTAGCTG
Organism: Corythucha ciliata; assembly: GCA_038030265.1. NCBI lineage: Eukaryota > Metazoa > Arthropoda > Insecta > Hemiptera > Tingidae > Corythucha > Corythucha ciliata. Next base: position 21,866,206 of record CM075943.1, read on the forward strand.
AGGTGTCACGAGCAGTCCACTATTCATTAGGACAACAGATCTCGCAGAGACTTGAACCCCGTCTTCTCCAAGACACCGTCCGCTTGTGATTATTCCCGTCCACAATCACCTAATAAGAAATGTCAGATTGGACTACAATACTTGATACGCTCAACGCAATGCTATGACAGCACCAAAAAATATTCTGTGATACCAACAAATGCCTACTGAGATACCTTGCCCCATAAGACAGTCAACATCCAAGTTAAACCCAACTGTGATATAATTAAATAACCTAGATGAAGTACTTTTGAAACCATTTCTTGGTTGGTCTTGTTCTTGGTCTTGTTCAGGCAAAAATAAAACGAAAAAAATTATTTAAAAAGGCAGTGGCAACAATTCAGGCTGTCTCACCTAAAAACTGAAGTCAACAGTCTGCAAAAGGAAATCCAATCGGGCTTAGAACAACACCGCTACGATAGATTCGTCAAGTATCTGGAAAACATACACCCAGCGGACAATTCCCTATGGAAAGCCTCGAGACAACTCGTCAGGAAAACGAACGATATCCCGCATATTCGACACAAAGACAGGATTATCACGAGCGACGAAGATAAGTGTGCCGCATTCGCTGAGTACCTCGAAAGAGTGTTCTCAGAAACACCCTCTTCTACTAGTTCTGACCCAGAAGGCGACAGCGTGATTAGTGATTTCAGCAGTCTGTCGAACTACCACTCGAGTTCATAAAGCCCGACGAGATATGCGAACTGATCAAAAACATTTCAGTGAAAAAAAGCCCTGGGAAGGATGGCATCCCACCGATTTTGATTCGTAATCTGCCAAATAAAGGAGTAATGAACATACTGAACGTCTTCAACAAGTGTCTAAAACTGAGTTATTTCCCGACATCGTGGATAACCGCCGAAATCATCATATTTCCGAAGCCTGGGAAGAACAAAGAGCTATTGCAAAACTACCGACCTATCAGCCTCTTGCCTGTCTTAGCGAAACTATTCGAAAAATGCATACAACGTAGACTAGCGAAGCACACGGGAGATCTTATCCCTCAGCAGCAATTTGGATTCCTCCCGAGGCACTCAGCTACTCACCATGCCTACCGGCTCACAGAAGACATAATAAAAGGATTTGAGAACAAGGAGCATACGGTCGGTATTTTCTTAGATCTCGAAAAAGCGTTCGATAAGGTTTCGCACGTCGGAATCAATTATAAATTGAAAAAAGCGGGACTGCCAAAATATCTCTATGAAATTAAATCTTGATTTCTAACCGAAAGATACTTCTACGTAAGAATCAACAACACTACATCGAGGCAGCTACCGATACTCGCCGGAACTCCCCAGGGATCGGTTCTTTCGCCAATGTTATTTAACTTGTACATAAGTGACTTCCCAAGTACCTACACAAAATGTCGAGCACGCTATCTTCGCAGATGACACTGTCTTATACTCCTCGAACAAAGACATCGATGAAGCACGAAACTCAGTCCAAGGAGCACTTGAGAAGGTCGCACTATACATGAATAAGTGGAAGATAATACTAAATTCAGCTAAATGCCAGGCCAAGGTATTTACTCTCCAAGGAACCTACCGAACTAAGCATAGGCAACAGCATGGTAAAATGGAACGACAAAAAGCAACCTGTGAGCTACCGCGGGATTCATTTAGACAGAAGGTTAACCAGGGAGAAACATATAACCAACAAAATCAGAGATGGATATTTGAGACTGCGGCTACTCTACCCCATCCTAAACAGAAAAAACGATCTAAAACCACGGTTCTGTACGATGGTATACACGTCGCTAATCCGCCCTCTAGTTCATCCGCAACACCCAACTACACAAGGAAATGGCCTTGCCTACAATAAAAGAATATATCGAATCAAAGTTCTCCAGGTTCCACCGTCCTAGCTGAGGTGTCACGAGCAGTCCACTATTCATTAGGACAACAGATCTCGCAGAGACTTAAACCCCGTCTTCTCCAAGACACCGTCCGCTTGTGATTATTCCCGTCCACAATCACCTAATAAGAAATGTCAGATTGGACTACAATACTTGATACGCTCAACGCAATGCTATGACAGCACCAAAAAATATTCTGTGATACCAACAAATGCCTACTGAGATACCTTGCCCCATAAGACAGTCAACATCCAAGTTAAACCCAACTGTGATATAATTAAATAACCTAGATGAAGTACTTTTGAAACCATTTCTTGGTTGGTCTTGTTCTTGGTCTTGTTCGAATAATAATAAAATTAAAAAATTTAAAAAAAAAATATTGCCTTGGCTTGCCGCGGAGACAGCGCCAACCCTGAATTACCGCTTTTTCTTTTCTGTGTGTTATGATTGGTTCTCGCGCTATGCCTGAGCAAGAGGTCTCTAAACTCGTCCTTTACTTGTTTTTCCTCGCGGTGAACATAGTAATCATGGTTTTGTATTTTTTCTCATTCCAGGAACGGAGCAGTCCTCAGAATGCATTATTTGTAAGGTCGAAACGAAAATTATTGAAGTGAAAAAAAATGTAATTCTACTACCCCCCCCCCCTCTATGAACGCAAATAGGTCGTAACAATTTTTAGACAAACTATTCCAGGCTCCTTCGAATGTGTTGGATTATTTTAGCAACACTAAGCATGATATTCGAAGAACAGTGAATGCTCTGAGCCTGCAAAACCCTCATATGGCTATGTCTGTTCAACAACGTCAGTCTCAATTCGTAAGCCGTGTTTAGCTGTCTTCAATTAATGCATACACATTTATAACAAACCAAATGAATGGTCCCGTAATAACGTTTCATAATAGAAGAGGGCCTTCGATCTCATTAAAACAGAAAAAAAGCGCCAAAGAGAAAAAGAAGAAGAACTGCAAAAACTAGTAGTCACCATAAAGGAACAAATCGCTCAAGTTCGCGCGCATTTAGATTTATTGATGCATAATCGGTCAGCTATTGTCTCTTCGCTTTCACCGTCTCCTGAGGCAAATATTAATCTATCGTCTCGCCCATAGAATTTTTTTTAGAATGTATAATTTTTAGGGAGATTTCCGGAACCTGACGCCGCTGGGTTTTACTAGAATGAATTGCCTTTCAAGAGGTTCAACCCCTGCACCGATTACTCGCACAGCGAACAAAAAAGTAATTTGTACAAATTTTCTGGATGGATTCATGGATTAAATTCGTTTATTTTGAATGTTACTTGGTCTCTTTGTATCGAACCTCAATCACTTAGCCCCATATTAATTTATGAATGTTCCTTGAGATTTCCTTGACACAAGGAACCGCTGAGAACATTTTTGATCACAATGAAGCACATGTATTTCCTCGACACCTCTGCATTGACAATCCTGGATTTCAAGGTTTCATTTACATCTCCAGAAAATTCTGCTCGCGCGTACGATCTAATTTTATATTTCACCTCTAAAAAAACGTAAACCCCACATAAACTTTTACCTTGAAAATTCACGTTTTTTCGACGGCTTATTTAGGAAACCAAGATCGTCAAAATGTTCGGGTTTCACCTCGATTTCACTGATTTTTCATCATTTTAAAATCATTATATTTTGGTAAGTTTGGCCTTTTCGAAATACCTACCGATTTCACGGCTTTGACTACTGAAAAAATCGGCAGATATCGCTCATTCAAAAATCATTTCGCCAGTTTGGCTCGTAAATAGAACAAATTTCATGGGTCTAAAGGTGCGCTTACAAGTTTCCCGTAACACCTATTGCATGAAATTAAGTGTCAGACACAAATTTACTGGGTTTAATCACAAACTTCCAGAAACGTTTATCAGAATTTGCACAGTGAAGTCGGTTAGTTCAAGACCCGAATTACCAGATATTATTATTTAATTTTAAGCCATACCTGGAGGAATCCAGTTCATGGTGGCGAAAGCTTTGGAAAAGAAGAGCGAGAAAAATGAAATAAAAGCCTCAAACCTAAAAATAAATCATAAAAATTTGGCTAATTTTTAACAAAAACACCTCTGAATTGCCTCCAGGTATTCATGCCGAATTTAGAACGGTCAGGCTCCGCATTCAATTGTTCGGTCAAGAAATTGACTCCCCCACCCACAATCCTACACGGAGCTCATTCATTACAACAAGCTGAGAGAACATGACCCAATTCGACCATTTAAGGGCCCAACCCCACGAAATTAGTTTTTCTGACGTGAGATTCGTCAAATTTTGTTTTCGAGTCATCCAAACAGCGGTTTGGATGCCACGGCGGTGGCATTGTGTTTTCCAAAAAATCTCAGGACGAAAGTAGTTCTTGAAATAGCCAATGTGTTCCATTACTGTCAAATCCGCAAAATTTGGGCTTCGAAAGAGGCCTGCCCCGCGGATTGACTTTTTTGAAGGACCAAAACTTGTGAAATTGCATTTCATTTCTTAGAATGAGTTAAATCCCACGAAAATGACTTTTTAGGGGTCAATAGTACGAAATTGGCTGTTTGATATGTACATATAATGTGTAGAACAAGTCCTGCGATATTTGGAGCTTTCAGCGCCATTAATCCGAAAAGTCAAACCCACGAAATTTATATCGCGATCATATCATAAAAGAGTGAATTAGTTGGGGAGGTGTAACGCCGTAACGTGGGGGTACGCCCCCGCCCTGAGAAAACCATTATAACCCTGGGCTTGCAATACTTAATCGCCAGGCCTTTTTCTACTTCTTTTGATCCAATTCTAAGTTTAAATCCTTCTTCCTCCTTTCCTTCCAGAGAAATAGCTAAGTCAGAGGAAATCTGAATTCGCCATATAACCCCCGCCCCTTCTAGCCACCCCCCTCCCCAATAGATCCGGGTCTACTCGTTGAAGACACTGCTAAAGAGGAAGCACTGCATAGTGTGCTACAACCATTAGCAGACTTTAAGAAAAATATATTTTTCCTTATGGAGACAGCAGCAGAGACAGAAACGTCAGGCTTTGCGTAAGTAAAATTGATCAATCATGAACCTTGTCTTTGGTATAGAAAGGCGGCGATGTGAGTCTCATATACGCCCCACCGGTCTTTATAGTTTCCTTGACAATAACACAGGTTTCGATAAAACGACGAATAACTGAAATCTTGCTGCGATATCCAAAATGTAAGTGAGCCTTTCGTTATAATTGTTCATTGAAAACATCTCGTCCTTTTCACGTAAAAGTCTGCTAGTTCAGTCTCCAAAAGATTTGAGCTTCACAGTTTTGTTCAAGGTTTCTCTCGCTTTGATCCTTATGGTTTTGGGATGCTGAACGCGAATATAATATTGGTTGTCGAAGAAAGTGTAGTGCAGCATACTGCATAAGGGGGCACCTATCTTATTACCAGGAGACCAGGACCAGGGAATTCATTTCTACTCACATGAAAAACAAAAAACACAACAATAACAGCAACAAAAGAACTATGCACAGATTCTGCCGGGAAAAGTGCACTTCATGTAGGTAAGCGCCCAACCAGTCAACCTCCACTCCCTCTTTCCCTCGTCTATTCTATTTTTCAAAGTGTAAACAAGATTTTCCGGGATTTCTATTGTCATTCTAACGCCTAAGGGCGTTACATTCTCTTCGTGAACTCGGTTTCCGCAAATCTCATTCCAGGCGACAAGATGAGGAAAATAAGTTAATTATGTGTAACTATCTTCATCTAAATTATTGGAAAAATCGAGTCCCCACCAGTATCATAACCGGTTAATAAAAATTGTGCTGCTTTCCAACTTTAGTTGGCCGCATGAAGATGAATACAGAAAGCTCCTCTGGGTTATAAGAAGGTGTCTCTCTAAGTGCGGTAGTCTGGTCATTTGTTTGTGGTCATATGTTAAACTTGCCCGTTTTCACGTAATTATTTGTATTGGACGAGTAAGGCATTCTGTAGAATACAAGGCCTAAGTGAGGATATTGCTCCAGTTTCGGCTTCATCAGAACTCTGTTGGGAAGGTTACCTAACGAATTCTATTGGTTGGTAAATTTTGACAGCGTTATTCATCATCATCATTATTTTTTTTTTTTTTACAAGTTGTATAATCCTTTTCCGTACAGATAATGGCGTCTAAAAAGAAGCGAATCCTAGATGATAAGGAGTTCAAATCTATTAACAAGCGCTTGGCGAAATGTAGTCCAGAAGTTGATTTGGACTTATTTTCTTTGCCTAAAGAAGTTATAATGCGACCCGAAGACCTCTATCTCGACAAGCCGTACCCTGGCAGGAAAATTCAAAAAAAGAAGGATAGGGGGGATGCTACATCTTCTAAAAAAGATGTTGGAAACTTTGTTGTACCGGTTTTTCCTTGCCTTACTACATTCTTAATATTTCAACCGAAACAGAGCAAGCTTGGAAGTTATCTGTCTTTAAGAAAAGAAAGAGAAAATTTCCGTAGGAAACTCGTCAAGATTATTATGGAAGGCGAGGGCGGAAGTGAAATGGACAAAAGCGAGAAAGAAATGACCGAAAAACAAATCCTTCGATATAATTACTACATTAAGTACGGAATCGACACTGAACACGTTTCCCCTATCAACTATAAGTGGGTAGGGAAAATTATTAGTATGATACCCCCTAAATTGAAAAGCAACATAGATCGACTTGTTGAGATGTTCCGAGAGATAGAAGCAAGTATATCCTTTATGGAAACATTAAAATTTACTCTGAATGTTTATTTCCTCCCTTTTAGGCTAACTATCTCCACGCAGTAAAAAAATCAGTTGTCGATTTTGCTCTCAAAGATCCCACAGACACGACAATACACACCCAGAAACGAGAGCAAGTGATTGATTCCAACATAAGCGCTAAAACGCTCAAATTAAATTTCGTTACGAGCTCCGACGCAATCACGAAAAATCTCCATTGCCTAAACCCTGTACTTGCCGAGATGTTGTCATCTTGGGAAAAGAAGTTTGGGTAAATCTCCGTTAAAAACGTCTTGCGGGGGTTGCAATTTTCTTTGTTTTGTTTTAATACTTTTTTTTCAGCTCGCTACGCATAATTGATCCTAATGGTATAGTTACTAAAGATCAGGCGTTTGGGCTAAGAGACTACAAAAACTTGATTTCTGAACAAATTAAATCTAAAAAGAAGATTTTATTGAACGATTGGTTCACTTCCACTTTGGAACTTTTCATTAAGGTAATCACTTTAATTAATGTTAAACGTATATTATTTAAATTGATAGCGCTATTCATGATCAGAGCTACAAAAAAGGCCTAGTACCTCGGGGGAAGAAAAAACTGCTCAACTTTTACAACTGTGTCGCCTGCTTGATGAATTTACAACTACAACAACTTTGCTTAAGTTCTCTTGACGAATACACTCATTTTATCCAAGACATTGGAGTTAGGAAATCATTCTTTATGCGATTTTGAGAGAACCCCAAGAGAAAAAATATTTGTTTTTTTCTGCAGGGAACCAATCCCGGGTTTGTCGTGAATTTGATTCAACGAAATAAACTACTTCAGTTCGATCCATCCTTCAACCAAGTGAATGACGTTATTTTGACTGCCTATGACATGATGGTCGAAGCAATAAGCGACATCCCTCGCCTCGAATATAAGCTTTACTTAGACTTGGAGGATTCCATTGAAAATCTTAGTGTAATTTATCGTCCTATTCAAATGCTAATCTATCGCCACAACGATGTTTTTTTTAACTCCTAGCCAATGATTTTAACTGAAACTATTGACAAGCACAAAAAAATCGTCCACGCCACTTTAGAGAACGAGCGAATTGGGCCTGAGTTGAGGGTTCAGGATTTTGATGAATACATAAATTTAGTTAACGGTGAAGTACGAATTATTCTTGTTTACAGCCTCATCATACTGGTATTAATGGCATTCCTTCTCATCTATTTCCAGGCTAACGACGAAGTAGCCGAGTTTTTGAAAACCCCTCACAGCCTAGATGAATTTATGCCAGAAGTTATTAAATTTGACAACCTCGAAAAGGAAATTCCTTCAAAATTGGCCGCTGTGGTTGAAATTGGAATGTATCAAATGAGAAGAGAGGATTTGATTCTAGTTTTAGTGAACGCTGCAGCCAGTCTGAAATCGCAATTAACATCGAAGCTCATTAACGATTATCTAGTTATGTGCAAAGAGTACGTCGTAATACTTTTTTACGAATGAATTCTGTGCCGAAAGTTTTATTTTTACCAGACTTGGCGAAGAATATCAAAGTTTAGCCGCTAAATTGACGACTGTTCCTCTTAATACGGCAGAATTGATGCAACTACTTGCATTCAGCAAAGAAGTCAAGTCTACAATAATGCCGCAAATGGAGGAGAAATTGAGACAAATTATGAATTACATTGTTTTCCTCTCAGACTACTCACCTTTGACAGCGATAGAGTTGAAACAGAACACGGCCACTTTTATTTGGTATACTCGTATGCCCGATGTTTTGGAACAGACAAAACAGATGAGCGAAAGGAAAACGGCGGAATTCCAAGCGTTGTTAAAGGCAAGTTTGTTCAAGTTTCTCAAAAGTTCGATAAATCGTCATATTTTGGGCAAATAACTTCAGGATAGAATCAAACAATTTACTGCTGATCTGGAAAAATGGCTGAAACAAGTTGAGGAATTTGAAAGTTATGGAAATATTGAGGAGCTTGAAACATATCAATGTCTGGCAACTGGGCTCGACGAAAAAGTTATCGAAGCTATTACAACTATTGATAAGTTTAATGAAGAAGAAAGAAGTTTCAAATGGGAGGAATCGTTTTATCCTAAGCGTAAATTGGTAAAATGTAGCCCTCTGAAATGTTTCAACCGTCACACATAGTCCTATTCTGATTTTTTGACAGGTCGCAGACAAACTTGCTCCATTCAAGAAATTATACGACAGTGCCACCGAGTTCATCACTAAACATCAACAATGGACGACAAGTCGAGTTGGCACCCATCATCCCGAGGATATTGATCAAGAAACGGCCCATTTGTACAGAAATATTTACAAATTAGAGAAACAGTTCACAGACATACCCGAGCCACATAGGCTCGCTCACGCGGTAAGTTCACCTTTTTCGTTCCTAAAAGGCCGTTCGATTTCATAATACATCTTTGCTCAGGTCAGAGAAAAAATTGACCAATTTAAAGAACATATGCCCATTGTTATGACGCTCGGCAACCCTGGGTTGAAAGACCGTCACTGGGAGATGATTTCGGAAATTGTCGGTTTCCCTATGGTGGGCGACGATTTGACTTTGGAAAAAATATTCGAGTACGGAATCGAGGAGTATAACGCGAAATTCGAAGTCATCAGTGATGCTGCCACTAAAGAGAATAACTTGGAGAAAGCTTTGGAGAAAATGATGACTGAATGGCAGGATATGACATTCACTGTCCATCCGTACAGAGACAGTGGAACTCATATAATTTCCAGCGTCGACGAAATTCAGTTGCTTCTTGATGATCATATCGTAAAAACGCAGACCATGAAAAATTCGCCTTACATAAAACCATTCGAGGAGACTATTCTGTATAATAACCTCATGATTAATGCGGGGATCCAATCCAATATGTAAACAAGCCAACTTTTTTAGGGCATGGGAAGCCAAATTGCAACTTCTCCAAGAAATTCTTGACGAATGGCTCAAAGTTCAAATTACCTGGCTGTACCTCGAACCAATTTTCTCATCTCCTGATATTCAGCAGCAAATGCCCGAAGAAGGCAGGAAATTCACAGCTGTTGATAAGGTCGATGGATTGATGAATCTCTCTGTTAGTGAGTTTTTTTTTTTACAATGTTGTTTCTCCTTTTTTCAGATGTGGAAGGACATCATGAAGACAGTTCTGCTGGATACTCACGTTATGTCGGTAGTTGAAATCGACAAAATGCTTGAGAGATTGAAAAAATCTAATGCTCTTCTTGAAGTTATTCAAAGAGGCCTTAATGACTACCTGGAAAAGAAAAGATTGTATTTCCCGAGATTTTTCTTTTTGTCTAACGACGAACTTCTGGAGATTCTTTCTGAAACTAAGGACCCTACAAGGCAAGCATAGAGCTCAGCATCGGACAAATTTATTATTTTTCACTATTTTTGACTCGCAGAGTGCAACCTCACCTGAAAAAATGTTTCGAAGGAATAGCAAAACTAAATTTCACTGAAAATCTGGAAGTTACCAAAATGAAGTCGAGCGAAGGCGAAGAAGTTGATTTGGTCGATATTATTGATACAAATAAAGCGAGAGGTCAAGTTGAAAAGTGGCTTCTCCTCCTCGAAAAGGATATGAAGAAAAGCGTCCGGAAGGTAAAACCACAAAAAACCGTTCCTCAAGCGCCTATTTAAAAATAAACAAAACTGTATTTTCTTTTTCTTGGGAAGATGGTTATTGAAGCCATGCTTGCTTACCCGAAAAAAGCACGCTACGAATGGGTTTTGGACTGGCCTGGGCAAACTGTTCTTTGCGTATCTCAACTGTACTGGACGAGTGAAGTACACGAAGCAATAGCGAAGAAGCCTAATGGGGTTACCAAATATCGTCACCAATGCACGTCTCAGATTGAAAACATCGTTGAGTTGGTTCGAGGAAAACTAAAACTGCAAAATCGAATAACTTTGGGTGAGTTTTTTCGTAATTTTCCGCCATACCTGAACATTGGTGGTTTCCCTGAGAAGAAAAACAAAAAACATGCCCGGGCTGGCCAGGGTGCGGCGATCTCCGGGGGGGGGGGCGGAGCTCAGGAGAGCCCAAAAAAAATTATCCTAGAGGGGGGTCCCAAAGAATTAAACGACAAACAAAAAAGTGTTTTGGGCCCCCAAAATCTGACGGATCTAGGGATTGGGCTCAAGAGTGACCGCCCAGGTCTCAGCGCCATGTCAAATTTTTGAAGTAGTTGAACGTATCAAACGAATTCATAATTCAGATTGTAAATACGTGGTTTTTTAGGACTTACGTTTCAGAGTAGAACGAAACTGATCGCTGGGTCCTGCTTTAAAATGGGGATGCAAGGGGGGAGAAGGTTGAGCATAATTTCAGGGGTTTTTGGGACAAAATTACCATAGTTTCATAGTCAAGTGGCCAGTTCGAATGACCGATCCAATAGTTACCGGTTCAAACTCCCGGCTTTGTGGTCAAATACAATTAGTCCTAGGTGCTAAGGTGCAGGTGTGTAATACGCGAAACCGCTTGTGTGGTCTTCCGGGAACTGCGAATTAAAATTTCCTGTTTTTTGGCAAAGAACAACTAGAATTTACCTTTGACGGTTCTAAAGAGCACTCGTGGGGGGGAATACATCGTTCTGTGGGCAAAATACTATTTTTATGCGTGTAGTGTCAGTGTCTGGTTGACGAATCGAAATTTGACGAAATCGGGGCACAACGGTTTCAAAAGTATTTTTTGAACCTTCAGCGCCATGAGAAACATCCAATGGCTTCCTAGTGGAGTTTTGAGCCGAGTTCCGTCTTCCGGCTATTTGGTCCCAAAACTTACGGCTTTCCTATAAAACTCAATTTGAATCTTGAATCAATATTTTTAATTACTTTAGGGGCATTGGTTACGATCGATGTACATGCTCGAGATGTTGTTGTGCTCCTCGAGAAGTCGAAAGTTACCAAGGATGACGATTTTCAGTGGCTCAGCCAACTTCGATACTATTGGGTGGTTCGTTACTCCTTGAGTCCACCCTTATTGTCAGTACTTTTCCAGAGTTTTTTCTTAATTACTCACAGGATGAAAACCTTCTTGCGTCAATGATTAATTCATCGCTTAGATACGGTTACGAGTACTTGGGAAATTCGGACAGACTGGTCATCACCCCTTTAACCGATCGGTGCTACAGAACCCTTTTCGGCGCCCTTCATTTGCATTTAGGTAGGTGGGCCCCTATAGTTGATGGCCAATGAGCATAGATTGTTTTCAAATTGTGGTGAACGTGACCAGGTGGAGCTCCTGAGGGCCCTGCCGGTACGGGTAAAACTGAGACGACTAAGGATCTAGCCAAGGCCGTTGCAAAACAGTGCGTCGTGTTCAATTGCTCTGACGGGCTCGATTATATCGCTTTAGGGAAATTTTTCAAGGTAGATTCGGTGTTTAAAGGGGAAACTATCAGCATTTTTACATGATTCTTTACAGGGACTGGCGTCGTGCGGCGCGTGGTCCTGTTTTGATGAGTTCAACCGAATTGATCTTGAGGTCCTGTCAGTAGTTGCACAGCAAATTTTGACTATTCAAAGAGGAATTATGTCTGGAAACCCGAAACTTCTTTTCGAAGGAACAGAGCTTGAGTTGGATCCGACTTGCGCAGTGTTCATTACTATGAATCCGGGATACGCCGGAAGATCTGAGCTTCCAGATAACCTAAAAGTAATATCAATGTTTAGCTTTTAGTGGTCTTTCTCCAGTCAACCATGTTTCAGGCGTTATTTAGATCAGTCGCCATGATGGTACCGGACTACGCATTGATTTCAGAAATTAGTTTGTATTCATACGGCTTTGTTAATGCTAGGCCTCTTGCGGTCAAAATTGTTGCTACGTACAAGCTTTGCTCCGAGCAGTTGTCATCCCAACATCATTACGATTATGGTACTATTCTAATATTTTTAATTAATTACCTCAGTGTATTTTTTTTCAATTATTCGTGTTCTTATTTATGTTTAAGGTATGAGAGCTGTGAAAACAGTTTTAACGGCTGCTGGCAACTTGAAACTGAAATATCCCAATGAAGTAGAAGACATTATTATGCTAAGATCTATTAAGGACGTAAATCTACCGAAATTCTTAAATCATGATCTTCCGCTATTTCAAGTAAGCCCCAAAACAACAACGAAGTCCCAAAACTTATTTTCACCACTATTTTTAATCTATCGTCTGTTATTTTAAATTTACATTTTTTACCCCCACAAAAACACAGGGAATCACATCGGACTTATTTCCCGGCATAGTTCTCCCGGCACCAGATTACACAGTCCTAAATAAGTTCTCCCACGAGGCCTGTAAGAACGCCAACCTTCAGTGCACACCATTCTTCCTAGAGAAAATACAACAAATCTTTGAAATGATGCTCGTACGTCACGGTTTCATGATCGTTGGTCTCCCGTTTAGTGGCAAAACGTGCGCTTATCGAATGCTGGCTGGGGCTCTTGAGCTCATCGAAGAATCTGTATGAGCTCCAATGCTTTGTTTTTGTCTATTACTTTTTTTTATGGCCTCGTCCGTTCTGAAAAAGGGTGAAATGGACGAACACAAAGTGGAAATTATTGTGATTAACCCGAAATCGATTACAATGGGACAACTTTACGGTCAGTTTGATGATGTTTCGCATGAGTGGTCCGATGGGATTTTAGCCGTAAGCTACAGGCAGTTTGCCATGTCACAGAATATGAACCGGTTCGTTGGGCTGCTGTTTTTTGAATCGACCATAAAGAATAAAATAAATGGTGTTTCAGGAAGTGGCTTATCTTTGATGGGCCGGTGGACGCTGTCTGGATTGAAAACATGAACACTGTGTTAGATGACAATAAAAAACTGTGCTTGATGTCGGGTGAAATTATTCAGTTGGCTAAAACGACGAACTTAATTTTCGAGCCCATGGACTTGGAAGTAGCCTCTCCTGCTACGGTAATAATTGATACTGAATTTGTTGAAATTTGATCCTGAAACTAGTCAAGTCTTACAGGTGTCTAGGTGTGGCATGATATACATGGAGCCTTCATCGCTTGGCTGGGACTGCATTCTTTTATCTTGGCTAAACACACTTCCTCCAAATTTCAATTCTCAAAATAAGATTGTCATAAAACATTTGTTTGCACGATTCTGCCCGGCTCTGCTCTACGTCATTCAGCGATGTGGTTTACGGGTGAGAGCATTTTTATTCTATTTTTTACGCAGAGGTCCACGAGCAAGTTCACTTAGCACGGAAAAGTGGGTGACTATTGTTGTGTTCCCCCGTGCACCGTAAAGCCAAGTCCTTTTGGCAGCGGATCCCGCTTTGCGTGTTGCATTGCCTACTTTGCCCGTAGTAATTTCAACACGTAAATATAGGTTTTACCCGAAAAACAACCTTATAAGAATATTTCGTTTGATCCTACTAACAAATTTAACCCGTTTGTAATTAATAAATACAAAATTTACGAGACCCTCTTTGGTCCTTAAAACTAGGGTGACCAAACTTCTCGGAACACGTCCTACTTTTTAGAGCGTCCGGCCTCATTTTGTAGGTGTCCGGGGTGAGGTCAAAATTGCCCTACTTTTCAGTCCCAACTTGTAAGTCTGGCGGCGGTAGCGTTACTATGTGTGGTATGTGGTGGTATGTGGTTGTAAATTAAAAGCGCTAAAATTAAAGTTTTAGCGCCATTAAAAGCGCTAGTTCGTGGCTGAGGTAGAGAATAATAGCTTGTTCGAGGCTCAAATTACGAAAAACGCTAAATTTAGGTCAAAGACAGGAAAGAGCTCTAAATCGCTGAAATCAATAAAATCACTTTTTCGGCGTTTCTAAGGTTGAGTATCACGACTATGAAGTCAGCTTGGAATCGATTTTTTCTCGCCCCTTTCATTGACAGATTTGTTCATACTTACATGGAAGTAAAAAAAGCTAATTCGCGGCTAAAATCGAGAATAAGCGCTAATTTGCGGCTAAATTTAAGAGAAAGCGCTACTGTTGGGACAAGTCCATGGATAAAAATGAAGGATAAGCGTCAATGGTAGAGGCCTTTGAGGTCTCCTGCTGAAAGTTGTTAATTCGTGGTTTTGGGAGGCGTTTATATGGCTAAAATGAAGAAAAAGCGCTAATGTGCTATCATTGGGTTCAACCCGCTGCAAAAATTGAGAAAACGCACTTATTCATGGCTTAACGTGGAAAAAAAAATCATGAGTTCACAGATAGAGTATGGAAAAAATACTACTCGCTGGCATAATTATGCGCTATGTAAAAATGATATTCCTTGTTTATTTAGTGACTAAGGGGCCTCATAGAGTCCCCCCTCCCGGGGGGTTCGGTAGGTGTGGATCCGTCACTATGACTACAGGTGGGTGACCCCCCAACCACAGATTTTCGCTCTTTCAACGCTCGCGGATTTTCTTCTTCAAAACTAAATTTTTCTGTTTTCAATTTCAATGACCTTTTCCTGAAGGCATTTTTTGCGACGGGATTTTTCTGGTTCATCTTGTTCTAAAGCTGATACTCTTTCAAAGCCCACATTTCGTGGGTGTTGATCTTTAAAAAACGAATTTCGTCAACTTAGCTCCTTTCGACCCCAATTTCGGGGATTCAAAAACTTCGCCTTTGCCTTTTCAAAAACCTAATTTCGTGGTTTCGCAAGTTCGGTTAATTCGATAAACGAACGACGAAAAAAAACAAATTTCGTGATTTTGGCTTTTTCAACCCCCAATTTTGACGCTGCTCTTTCATATAACCAAATTTCTCAGGTTTGGCACCTTCAAATACACTTTCCCTGATTTCTGTTATTTCGAACCCCAATTTCGCGAATTTTCAGGCATCTAAAAAACCAAATTTCGTGGTTGTAGCAGCTCTTAATAAAAGCAGTTTTGTAGGTATGGCTGATTCAGAAAAACAGCCTCTTTCAAAAACCCAAATTCCTTCATTTGGCTAATTAAAGTCCAAAATTTCATCATATTGGCTCTTAAGCCTTGGTATCCTAGAAAAGCGGTGCCGTAACATAGCGGTGGAAAAAAAAAAAAACCTTTTAAACCACGCCAGTAGTTGCCTAGAGAGTAAAGTACGGTCAACATGGCAGCGGCACCGCTTCGAATGATACTGTTCTTCAACGGTTTTTGACGGTGACAGTGAACGTTTTTTGTTCACAATGAGCGTGAAAACTACCTGGACGCTAGACGGTGACGAAATCGTGAATAATACTGTCCGAAAACGACTCTATTCTGATGTTGAAAGAAAATACTAGCAAATAGTTGGTCCTACGAGGACAAAAACGTTCATCACCTCCGTCGCGATGGAAGCGGTGCCGCTTTCTGTTTACCTCTATCTAGGCAACTATGGCTTGATTTAAAAGGGAAATTTTCTACCGTAATATTACGGCACCGCTTTTCTAGGAAATCAAAGCTTTACACACGTCAAGTTTTTGGAATTTTCGTTCTTTCTAAACCCCACTTTGCCGATTTTCTCCTTCAACCCCCAATTTCACAGATGTTTGCTATTGTAAAATCCCAATTTTTCTGTGGTTTTGTTTTTTATGAAACCAATTCCACTCCACAGGTTCAGCTACCTACGGAAAAAATAATTTCATGATCTTTCTCTTTCAACTTTTAACCCCAATTTTGCCGTGGATTTTCGCTCTCCCATAAAAGCTCCCATAAACGTCGCATACCTACTCCTTCAAACCTACGACAAGTCAAAACGGTTCCATTTTCTGCCAAATTGGGAGGTGCTAATGGCCCCCCTCCGTCTACCGTTGGACGTTTTGTCGATCGAGCATTGTCTGAGGGACTTGTAAACTGAGTTCGGCTCGAATCAAAATACTTTGAAAAAAAAAAAAATACCAATCACCTTATTCGTTAACCCCCGGGGCGTATTCGAAATCGAGACGGATTTCAGTAAGCTCAAGTTGAATCAACCACTCACTTGTTGTTTATTTTTACCAGGGAGGGCGCCCCCTCACTAGATCAGTGCTTTCTTCTACATACCTCATACTTCCTACGTTTTTTGGGGATGACACGGTTAAGTGTAAAAATAAATAAATTAATAAAATGAATTAAATTGGTTTAAAAGGAGTGGGGACGGCTGCACTGTAGGGCGGGAATCATGATTATTTTTGGTATTTTCAGGCCGTACGAATCATCACTTTAGCCGTTTGGCTATTTTTAGAGCGGCAATTACGAGTTTGGCCTATTTAGAGCGGCAATTACCAGTTTGGCCTATTTAGAGCGGCAATCGCCAGTTTCGTTATTTTTAGGACGCAAATAGTCAGTTTAGGCATTTTGGGGCGCGACTATTGTCAGTTTAGCCGTTTTTATGGTAAGAATAGCTAGTTTAGCTATTTTTAGGGTGCGTATGGCTGTTAATCCAGTCTCAGTAAAGTAAAACAATTTCTCAAGCCCCTCCCTTTAGGAAATCCTGAATCGGTGTCTGTGTATAAGTGTACATTTGCAGTATCCATCTATTAGGGGGCCACCGATGGTTCTCGCCCAGGGGCCCCGCGAGGGCTAGAAACGACCCTGTCTAGAATAATACGCTGGTTTAGGTTATCACGATGACAGGGAGGTTCTGATCAACGATTTTTTTTTATTAGCCTCCACTAATTAAGCGCAGGGGCATGGCACACGCCCCAGGGGGGGGGGCACGGAATCCTAAGTGGATTATTGTGCCGCTCTTGGATCGGTTGATCTAGTCTAGAGTCCCTCTCACCTTATGAGGTTGAGGAGGTCCTCAGCTAGAGTCTCGCTGGCCTGAACATATCAGGAGTGTGAAGCCCGAAAATTCTGATTCTGCGAAGATAGCTCTCTCCTCTTAATAAGGTTAGAGGTCGTCGCTTCTTAGAAGCAAGAAGAGTTAGTCGCTAACTGGGACCCTTGAGCACGTGAGTGCCAAGGATGACGAGCTAGCGCGCGCCGAGCGCGTTGCACTCGAAGAACTAAGACCCTGCACCGGGGTGGGTTCTTTGGAACTGCTCGCCGGGGGTATGTTTTTTTTTTTTTTAACTCCCTCGGTGGTTATGCTCCTTAGAACTGCCCTCCACCGGGCACGTCCCTGGTCCCATCAATGTCGTGTTTGACCTCGGTGGTGTCCACGGACGGAGCAGCCTGTGACTGCGGCGTTCATGGAAGGTTCTCTGAGCCCTCTCCGAGTTCTTCATATAAACTTCTGGGTGATCCCTTCAAGGTCCAGCCAGAAGCCAGGGTAATTATGTCCACCGCCAGCAGAGGTCTGCATGCCGCAATCGCCGATGCATGCGGTAAGCCTACTACACCAGGGGAGCGGCCGGTGCCCTGGGGGTCCGTTTAAAGCACACCTTGCCCTATGTGCCATGCAGACCTTAGGTACGGACCAAACACCTCGTCTTGGGGGGGGGGGGATAGCTGGAGGAGGTAGGAGACGCCATCCCCTTCTGTCTCGGACTCAGGACAGCCCCTAATCCGTTGTTTGTCCACGGGATCGTATTCGGCCCCCATGTCCAATGGGTGTGTCCGTTAACCTAACCCACCATCGCGCCGAATCAGGCAGAAGGCCAGCCTCATGGTGGGGTCCCCCATCCACAACCCGGGGGACGCGCCCGATAGGGGAAACGAACCCCATGAAAGTTTTGTAGCCATTCACACGGGTCAAGTCCGTCACGGGTGATCAACGATTAGTCGTTGTTAACTTGTTTTTAGTTGTCCTACTTCCCGTCGCAAGCCTCCCACGTTTTCGTTCTAAGCATCCTCGGAAACAATTTTTATATCTGGTCACCTTACCTTAAACGACGTTTATTCTGCTGCGCTGGTTTTAGGATTCTGACGGTTTTAGTTAATTATGACAATTTCGTTGCAGCAAATATTCCCCGCTTCCGATTCAAATATAGTTCGAGGCATTATGCACCTATTTGATTGCTATTTAGATGAGTACATGGATGAAAAATATGTCGAAACTTTGTCGGACCTTGACATAAGGGCCCAAATCGAGGTAGTCTTTCATTGAACTACTCAATTATAAGTATAGACAGAATACATTTTTTTATACGAATTTCTTAGGGTATTTTCTTCTTCTCGTGCATTTGGGGAGTGGGCGCTACGCTGAGCCCTGAAAGCCGAGAAAAATTCAGCATCATGTTTCATGCTCTTCTGAAAAAAGAATTTCCTCAAGACGTAAAGGACTTGTTCGGTCTTCCTGACAATTTGTGTGAAAACCCCAGGAAGCCCTATATTTTCGTCCTGCCTTCACAAGGCTTGGTATTTGACTACAGATACATAAAGGAGGTTGGAATAATTTGATTCTTTTGCCTGGACACAAAGTTTGGTTCTGTAATTTCTCTTTGAACAGGGAAAAGGGAAGTGGAAACCATGGACGGACGACCTATCAGCCGCTCCTCCTATTCCACGGGATATTCCGGTTAATCAAATCATAGTACCGACAAATGAGACTATACGTTCCGTGGCTTTGATGAATCTCTTGATCACCCACGAAAAACACTTGATGTTCGTCGGGCCAACGGGTACAGGCAAATCGGCGTACGTTGTGGTAATGATCTCTTGAGTGCCAATATAACTTTTATGCCGAGTCATAAGGGGAAAGTCACCTTTATTTTTTTAAGGATTTCCTGTTGAAAAAAGTTGACACCGAAACCTACAAACCACTTTTCATCAACTTTTCCGCCCAAACATCAGCCAACCAGACACAGGATATTATTATGAGCAAATTGGACAAGAGGAGAAAAGGTAAAACAAGACTTGTGTGTTTACTTGTAGAATGCCCGTCAATGTCTACTCCCTAGGTGTTTTTGGTCCCCCTCTCGGCAAGAAGTGCGTCGTATTTGTCGATGATGTAAACATGCCACTAAAAGAGGTCTATGGCGCACAGCCACCGATTGAAATTTTGAGACAATGGCTCGATCATTGGACCTGGTATGATCGTAAAGAAGTGGTTCCTATAAAACTAGTAGACGTTCAGGCAAGTTTTGTAATACTTTTTTGATGGTTGAAAGCTGTTGGTGTGATTTCATTCTCGTCTTTTTTTTTTAGTTAGTGTGCGCAATGGATCCACCGAGTGGCGGAAAAACTGTCACACCTAGATTTTGGAGACATTTCAACTTGTTCGTCATCAACGAATTCAATGATGAAACAATGGTTATGATATTCAGTAAGATCATGCTTTGGCACTTGGACACGAGGTACTTACAGTGATTTTCATTACATTATATTAACGCTCTTTCAATTGGCAATACTTCGTCACAGAGGATTCAGTAAGGAGTTTGATCCGTGCATCGAACAAATTGTAGGGGCTACACTTTCCATTTATAAAAAGAGTTTACAGAATCTTTTGCCTACTCCAACCAAATCTCACTACACATTTAATTTACGCGATTTTTCTCGAGTCATTCAAGTAATCCAGTCTCCCCCGCCTTGGTGCTCTTTTATTCGAATTCAAGTGTATACCAATTGTTCAGGGTGTTTTGCTGTCTGTACCTGAAGCAATGGAAGATTTAAGAGCGATGAAGAGGTTATGGGTTCACGAAGTTTTGCGAGTGTATTACGACAGATTGGTTGACGATGAGGATCGTACTTGGTTAGTTGGAACGATTGGCGGTGTCGTTTCTGAGCATTTACTTGATGACATGGACAGCATGTTTCAACATCTTTGCCAAGAAGGAGTTACTAAAGTAATTTTATTGTTATCAAATTGACGAATTTTAGGCTGCATCACTGATAACTTCGTTTTGAAGGTTGGCGAAAACGAATTGAGAAACCTGATGTACTGCGATTTTGCCAATCCTAAAGCGGATCATCGAAATTATATCGAAGTAACAGATTTGAACGGATTGAGGTCGATTGTCGAAGGTTATTTGACAGAATTCAACAACATGAGCAAGAAACCGATGCATTTGGTGATGTTTGGGTAAATTGTTTATTTAATTTTAGTCAAAGAGCGGCTTAAAACGACTCTAATATTCGTTTATATATTTTCCCCCAGATTCGCCATTGAGCACCTGTCCCGTATATGTCGCATTCTCAAGCAACCGCGAAGCCACGCTTTACTTGTTGGTGTTGGTGGTTCAGGAAGGCAGTCTTTGACACGATTGGCGAGCCACATCTCTGAATATGATCTTTTTCAGGTAATGACCCTCCCCCCACCCCGGATTTATAACTGTACATGGTGGAAGCATATTACTGCTTAGAACTAACAAGCTCAGCACAGTAGTTACCTTTTGATCACTTTTCTTGTACACCTCAGCTCCGAAAACTAACGGGGTCCCCCGTAATTCTTGTAAACTTGTAATTCTGCTCAAAGGACACAAAATTACAAACTCATAAATGCTGCAATAACACGGCTATTCGTCAGGGTATTGGCGCAGTCGGAGCCGGCTAGCCCAAGGTCAGCACCCACTACTTAAACACTATACTTCCGAATTCCCTTGGGAAAGGAAGTAAAAAGGCCGAAACTCGCATTTTTCAATGGTGTGAATTCTTATCCACTATTGTTGGAGCCAAATGTTGCAATTTAGCCCGGTGATGGGGTGGGGTATTTGCCAATCTTCGATGCCGCGTCGTCCGTCGTGGCCGGCTAGCAAGTGGTCGAAGCCCACAAAAAACAATGAGGAAGTAACACATTTTCCAAAATCATGCTGTCGTGATAGCTTTTAGCAGCTCTGCTGCTACTAGCAGCTCGTGATAGATAGCTATCACAGCTCGTATATTGGCCTAAGAAATGTGACTTTGCGGCTATTCGTCAGGGCTCTGTCGTGGTCGACTATAGCCCGTCAAGAAGAACATGAACCCACGGCCAACGTTCTCTCATTCGATTACTTGCAACTTCTCTTCCCTCTACTCTCGTTAACGCATTGTTTGTCCCATTGTTTACCAAAGATAAGTGTTATTATCAAGCTGAAGATCCATGGAGGGGGCAAGGAAAAATAGCTAGAGGGGCTGATCACAGGAGGGCGAGGACCACGTTTAACTTGACGAGCTATAGCTCGGGTTCCGCGGTCATTAAACAAAAAAAAAATCTCCCAAACTTTCAAATTCCCGAAATTAAAGACCAGGAACTTGCAATTTCACGATATTTAGACCCCAAACTTGCCATTTCGCTGTTTTTGGCTCCGAGAGATGTAACTTCGTGGCTATATTTGCCAAGCCTTGAGCGCTGTCGGGTCCGGATAATTAAAAAAATGGAAGTAAAGTACCCGGAACTCTCAAATTCGCGAAATAAGGACTTGAAACGTGCAATATCGTGAATTTCAGACAGGAAGCTCCCAATTTTGCTGTTATTTGCCTTTAAAGTGTTTCAACGTTGCGGTTTTCGTGAGGGTCCTATCGTAGCAGGCTATAGCTTGGGTTTCACGATAACTTTTTTTTTTTTTTTAAATGAACTTTTGCAAATTCTCCGATATTTTAGACCCGCAACTTGCAATTTTGCGGATATTTTGACCCGAAACTTACAATGTCGCAGATATTTAGCTCCAAGTGATGTAATTGTGCGGCTATTTCTCCCAATTTTGGCTGTGCATGAGCGTTTTTCCCCAATTTCAACTGTGAATTAGCGCTTTTTCTCAGGCATTTTTCTATCATTTTTCTAGGCATTTTTCATTCAATGCAATACACTCGTGTGTTGTAAGTTTTTCCACCCGTCCTCTCGGAATTGAAACATATGTTTGTGGAGAGGACGCTGCACTACACTTGTGTAGTGTGTTGAATGGAAATCGCTATTAGACGTGCATTAGCATTTTTTTTCAATTTTAGCCGTGACTTGACTTTGCGATGGTAATGTTTCTATAGAAAATCTGTTTTTAGGGCGGAATTTAAATATTATTTGGGTTTTTAGGGGCAAAATGTTGAGTTTTAACGTTAGTCAGCCAGTTTTGATGGGACGAATTGACGGTTTCCGAGTGTATAGCCGGTTTCGAGCAAAGGCAAGTTAAAGAAGGGCGGGCAGCTGCCCATCCTGACTGCGCCCTTGAGTCGAGAGAACAGATATAACAGATTATAGTAATAAATCTGTCCAAAAAAAGAACTGCTGCGGTTTTTCGTAGTTGAAGCTTTTAACTGTGTCTGAAGATTTAATTGGTTAGAGTTTTTCGTGTAAGCACATTGCTGTGGATGGAGCTGTACTGTGGATTGGAGCTTTACAATTTATTTATGTGATTTAGCGTTTTGATGTGGTGGGAAGTTCACTGTGGTTTGGAGCTCTGCTGGGGTTTTGGAAGTTTATTGTGGTTTGGAAATTTGCTGTGGTTGGGCCTCTTTTGTGGTTTAAAATATTGGGTGCTCAGTGAGACACTAATACGCTGGGGGGGGGGGAGAGAATGGGTGACATTGCGTTCCACCCCCGGGCCAGAATATTCTCTGCACTACCATGCTCACTGATAACCCAATTTCGTGGGGTTTGGCTTGCTGAAAAGACAATTTCGCGGATTTTCCTCATTGAAGTAATCCGTTTCACCTGCTGTCTGCAATAGGAAACTGACATCTTCTCCAGTGAAGCTGCCTATTCTCGGATGAAGAGCTCGCTCCGCCTTTCCTCCGTGTGAATGTGAGTTATGTTAACTGTTCCTGCGTTAGGGTTGAAAAGTTGTACCCAACGACGGTGATCCAGCCAAATATAGGTTGGTTGGCGATCGTTTTTCTCTATCTCCTTCATCTACAAATTAAAGCTGTGAACCCCCGCCCCCTCCCGACTTGGCAAGGCTTTCATACATTTTTCTACTTTTATTTGAACTTTACACGGATCATGATTGGAAATGGAATCGATTTTTAGATAGAATCTTGTTGTTTATGGGCATTTAAATTGCAGGTTGAAATTACTAAAACCTATGGTAAATACGAATGGTACGAAGACATTAAGAACATACTGAGAAAAGCGAGTGCCTCCGAGCAGCACGTTGTTTTTCTTTTTACGGATTCTCAGGTTTTGTGCCTCCAGAAAATTCCTGGGATAGTGAAACATAGTCCTAATTATTGTTTCCTTCCAGATTAAAGAAGAGTCATTTGTTGAAGATATTAATAATTTACTCAATTCGGGCGAAGTCCCGAATATATTTCCAATGGACGAAAAAGTAGAACTGTGTGAAAAAATGCGTGTAATTGATCGTCAGAGGGAGAAGACGCAACAGGTAATGGAGTAATTGGGTTCTTTTTGGTGTAGGGCTCGAAAACAGTGAGGGGTTTCACCGAAGCGTTTCTCGGGTCTGGTTTCCTTGGAGTTTTGGCTCTAATTGTTTTCAACTAAATCTAAAATGTAGTCTTAACGGAGGTCTTGACGTCGTCTTTTTGCATACATTATACACTGGAAAAAATTATTCACCCGGGGGAGGGGATGAAAAACTGGATTCGTGTGGATGTTTGATTTTATAGAAACGTTTCGACCGAAACTCTTCCGTGCGTTTCGGCCCTGAGCCTGGAATTAAGAGTAAATCGTTTTTCCCCCTTCTAAAATTAGACCGATGGTAGCCCTGTGGCTCTTTTCAACTTCTTTCTCCAAGTGGTCCGAGAACAACTTCACATTTGTCTCGCTTTTAGTCCTATCGGCGGAGAATTCCGAGTCCGTTTAAGAAAGTTTCCTGCTTTGGTTAATTGCTGCACCATTGACTGGTTTCAAGTGAGTCACTTTGCTCCTTGGTTGGTTCAGTTCGAGTAAATACTCTAAACTAAATGAAAAATCGTGGGCTCTCATGACAGAGTATAACAATGGTTCCGTTGTAAAACTATAACACGATTAAGCGCGATGAATCCTTCCCTCTGATTTTACATTCGTTAATAATCAAACCTTACTAAGTGCTGACCATTTTTTTGAGTTTTGCAACGGGGCCAATGAAGGCTTGAACACGCGGGGTGACGGTTTTTTTTTACTGTTACTTTCCCGACTGTTACCAATCCATTCGTTACTATCGCGCAGTCGCAACTTTTAGCATCAGCTACTATTAACAATCCGTCATTGTAACCGTCGTTACAATGTAATTGTTCGTGACGGTACGTTCCAACAACCAACACCAAGGGTGTACAAGCCTTTAGGGAAAGTCATGGTCCAAAATTAAGATGTATGTTAGTAATTCTGTTCCTTGAAAATGAATCAGCCCTGGCCTCAAGACGCATTGCTGGCAGTCTCAACGAGATTTCTAGCCACGGTTGAGCTCACTGCCAAAGAGAGGCAGACATGCATAGACATGTGTCAAAGTTTTCACTTATCAACCCAAGATCTAGCCTCCCAGTTTCTGTTGCAAACGCACAGACACACGTACGTAACGCCCACTTCATACCTTGAGCTAATCAACACGTTTAAGGATCTTCTGGATAAAAAGAGAAAGTAATTATTTAACGTTTGTACATTTTATGGCAAAATGGACTTAACAATCGTTTTAGCGAGGTACTGACCGGAAAGAAAAGATATGAGGGTGGCCTCGAGCGTCTGGCTATGGCTGCTTCGCAAATCTCTGAAATGGAAAAAGAATTGAAATCTCTTCAGCCGGCTATCCAAGAAGCGGCGGTGCAAGTAAAAGAAATGGTGAAGAAAGTGGAAGCTGAAGCTGAAGAAGTAGCGGATGTGCGTACATTTTCCATTGGTGACAGCCTCCACTAAACCAAATACAGTTCTAAATTCCAATTCGCTCCTCCAGGCGGAATTGGTGGTCAAAGGGGACGAACAACAGGCCAATGAGCAGGCTAAAGCAGCTCAAGCCATAAAGGACGAGTGCGATGAGAATTTAGCAGAAGCCATGCCCATTATGGATGCAGCTTTAGCTGCTCTAAACACCCTCACAGCTGCGGATATCACTGTCGTCAAATCCATGAAAAGTCCCCCAAAAGGCGTTAAATTGGTCATGGAATCTATTTGTGTTATAAAGGTGAAAACTAAACCTTTTTTGTTCAACCTGACCTAACTATAACAAAAAGAGACCAATTAAAGGACGTGAAACCCGACCGAATCCCTGATCCCGATGGAACTGGTAAAATGGTTGAAGATTACTGGGGTCCTTCTAAGCGAGTCTTGGGAGACATGAAGTTTCTCGAAAGTTTGATTAATTTTGACAAGGATAATATTCCACAAAGAGTCATGAAGACAATAACCGAGAGATACCTTTCGAATCCGGACTTTGATCCCGACAAAATTAAAACAGCCTCGACCGCTGCAGAAGGTGGATAGTCAATCAACATAACTTTTCACTGTTCTAAGACCATGTTTGGGCTGTTTTAACCGACAGGATTGTGCAAGTGGATTATCGCTGTGTCCAAGTACGACAAAGTAATAAAAGTGGTTGCGCCTAAACGGATTGCCTTAGCAAAGGCTGAAGATGAATACAACACGGCCATGTCCGCTCTCGAAGCGAAAAGAGCGGAATTGAAAATCATTCAAGATCGATTCGCCGATTTACAACAGAATTTAGATGACAACAATAAACGATTTGAAAAGCTTCAAGCTGATCAGGATTTATGCTCCAAAAAATTGCAGCGAGCGGAAGATTTGATCAAAGGTTTGGGTGGAGAACAGACACGTTGGTCAACTATTGCTAAAGAGCTCGGAGAAAAATATTTCACTCTGACTGGTTTGTTGTTCCACCAACGGAACGTGTAGTTCCCGAGTTTTTGATACCTGAATTGTCTTTCAGGTGATATTCTAATTGCCGCCGGCGTCGTTGCCTACTTGGGCCCGTTTACGACGCAGTTCAGAAACGCCCAAATTCAGAACTGGGTGAAACAAGTCAAATCGTACGACGTCATATGCTCCGATGATTTCTCGCTAGCTGCCATTTTGGGAGAGCCGGTCGAAATACGAGCTTGGACTATCGCTGGTCTACCGAGTGATGCATTTTCCATTGAAAACGCCATCATTGTTCAGTGAGACCAACCAATCGTGTTAGATTTGAATTTGTACATTTCAATTTTCAAATTTTCCCAGACATTCCCGGCGCTTCCCTTTAATGATAGACCCTCAAAGTCAGGCGAACAAATGGATCAAAAATATGGAAAAAGATAACAGTCTAAGCGTAATTAGATTGAACCAAGCAGACTACGTCAGAGTTTTGGAAAACGCCATTCAATTTGGGCAACCGGTTGATACTTTCGTTTAAATGCCACCATGAACACATGAATCATACCCTTGGCTTACAGGTTCTCATGGAAAACGTGGGTGAAGAATTGGACGCGCTTTTAGAACCATTGCTTCTCAAGCAAACGTTTAAGGCTGGGGGTGCTCTATGCATTAAATTGGGAGACTCGATTGTGGAATATCACTCTCAATTCAGGTTCGGCTCAACCCTATACTTTCCTTGAAGTGGCAGATCTGTTAAAACGAGCCATTTCCTAGACTATATATCACGACGAAGCTTCGAAATCCTCACTATTTGCCGGAAATAGCCGTAAAAGTAACTTTACTCAATTTCATGATAACCCAAATCGGTTTGGAGGATCAGCTACTAGGAATAGTCGTCGCCAAGGATAGGCCGGATTTAGAAGCAGAAAAAAATCAACTCATTGTTCAAGGCGCCGCGAATAAAAAGTGACTCTCCGACATTTTAACTAATTTCCAAATCGACGCTAATGTTTATTTTTAAAAAGAGGATTGAAGGATCTTGAAGACAGAATTCTTCAAACGCTATCTTCCAGCGAAGGAAATATTTTAGAGGACGAACAGGCTGTTAATGACTTGAGTTCATCGAAAGTTTTGTCAAACGAAATTGCCGAGAAACAGGCGATTGCTGAAGTTACTGAAAAGAACATCGACGCAGCTCGAGCTGAATATTTCCCTATTGCTTCGCATTCGACCGTACTATTCTTCAGCATAAGTATAACAATATTAATGATAATGATTTTTTGTTTAATTACGTTTTACATGTTTGAGTCATTTTCAGCTAATCTGGCCAATATTGATCCTATGTATCAGTATTCTTTGATTTGGTTTGTGAATTTGTTCAAAGCAGCAATAGACAATACGCTCAAAGTCGATGAAATTGAAACTCGAATAAATGATTTAAAGGCATATTTCACCTACTCCTTGTACACAAATATTTGTCGCAGTCTTTTTGAAAAGGTGAATCGTTCGTATTAGCTGTTACTTGGTTGTTTTTTCTCAACGGTAGTGTCTTCATTTGTTCTCTCACAGGACAAACTTTTGTTTTCTTTGCTTCTCACTGTCAACCTGATGTTTCAAAGAGAAACTTTGGATCACAATGAGTGGATGTTCCTTTTGACGGGAGGCGTCGGCTTGGACAATCCTCACCCGAATCCCACACAATGGTTCCCATCTCAGTCCTGGGATGAGTTGTGTCGTTTGAACGACTTGCCCGCCTTTTCGGTCAGTAATGATTATTGTTGACCGTTTAATAACGGCTATAAAACATTTTGTCCACTCCAGGGAATTAGAGAGCATTTCACACATAAAGCCAACGACTTCAAGGGGATATTTGACGCTATCGAGCCCGAGAATGCACCGCTGCCACAACCTTGGGACGAAAAATTAACGCAGTTTCAAAAAATACTCGTGCTGAGGTGTATACGACCAGACAAAGTGATTCCTTCCATTCAGCGACTCGTGGAAAGTTAGTCGTATTTCTCACTACGCTTGCAAAACAGAGCCTTATTGAAGCCCTTATTTTCACTGTCACACTTTCCTGTTGAATGTTCTGCGTTGGTGGGGAGGGGGGATGTTCCACATTGAATAGGATACTTGCAAGTCTTATTTATTTCCGAGAATTAATTAGTTCATCAGGTGCGCGAATGTGTTTCGTTGGAGTTCGGATTATTTACACCGTGTATCCTATTACTTACGGTTTTCCTGATCTCTATCAAATGTCGGTTCTGAAAACCTTTAGTCACTTTATATTTATTACAGGCGAACTTGGTAGAAAATTCATCGAACCGCCCCCCTTTGATCTGCAGTCATCGTTCTCTGATTCTCACAGCTGTATTCCATTGATATTCATTTTGAGTCCAGGAGCCGATCCCACAGCAACGCTGCTGAAATTCGCCGACGATGCAGTGGGATTTTTTTTTTTTTTTATGAATTCAGGCATCGCGAGAAACACGCCGTAATTCATTATAATTATATCTTTCAAGGGATTCGGTGGCAATCGACTCAACGCCCTATCTTTGGGACAGGGCCAAGGTCCCATTGCCATGAAGATGATTAATGACGCACTCAGGATGGGTACGTGGGTTCTGCTTCAAAATTGTCACTTAGCCAAAAGCTGGATGCCTCAGTTGGAAAAAGTAATGAAAGACACAGAATGATAGTGTTTCATAATTGTTTGAAACCTCTCTTTTAACCAGCTTTGTGAATCGTTTACGCCTGAAACGACACATCCTGATTTCCGCTTATGGTTGACGTCCTATCCAGCGGATCACTTTCCTGTTCTAGTTCTTCAAAATGGAGTTAAAATGACAAATGAACCTCCTAAAGGACTTCGAGCAAATATCTTTAGGTGACGACTTTAAACTAAAGCATGCATGAAATCATGCTTACTAACCCTCGTAGTAAACTTTAACCATACCAATTTGTAAATACACTTTTTTCAGGTCTTTAACGAGCGATCCTATTAACAACACGGAGTTTTTCGAAGGGAATAAACAATCAGGAACTTTTAAAAGACTCCTTTTTGGCCTGTGTTTCTTTCACGCGTTGGTTCAAGAAAGGCGAAAATTCGGCCCGCTTGGATGGAATATTCCCTATGAATTCAATGAAACCGATTTGAGGATCAGCGTCCTTCAACTTAACATGTTTCTGAATCAATACGATGTGATTTACAATTTGCTGGTGCAGCAAAGAGAGATCTTTTAAATAACTCACATTCTTGTCCAGGACATACCGTTCGCAGCATTGAAATATATGACTGGTGAGTGTAACTACGGAGGCCGAGTCACTGATGACTGGGACCGGAGAACATTGAACACAATTCTCCAGAAATTCTATTGCATGCAAATTCTTCAAGATGAACCCGTATACTACTTTGATCCGACAAGTAAGACAGTTTGATGGTTTCTGTGGTGGAGCAAATGATGGTAAGGGGGTGGGGGTACGTTTAAAGGGAGCGTGTTTCTGCTCTGGACGGCGGGAGGGGGCTGGCATTACAACGGAGGTTTCTAATATTACAAGTCAGATTCGTGACTGTCAGTATTCTCAGTGGCATCTATTCCCACCCACCTGATGGCTGGACGCGAAATTCTCCCCTGAGAGTATTGAATAGCTGTAAAAGGAAAAGTACACCGAAGTTAAAATGTTAATGAATGGTAGGTATTTTCAGGGGCGGAATTAGACAAAAATGTATAGGGGGGGGGGGCTTGGCCCTGAGCTCTAAAAAACACTACTTTCGAGAAACTGCTGTATTCACAAGGGCCTTAAAATGAACACAAGTTTGCTTCCAACATAATAAATGAAGCGCTTTCTACCCTAGTTCATGCAAAGGCGTAGCCAGGACGAGGCAATACTCAGGGCTGAACTCGTAAACCGTCAATGCACCCCCTCAAACTGATTAGTTATCATTTAGTCATTTTGGCTACGGTTACTATGCGTGCGATTTCTGACGGAAATGTGTTCTGACGAGTTCTGACTAATTCGTTTGAACAAACAAACGTCTGCTTTCTGCTTTTCAATGAAAGTGGATACTATGGGAGAGAAATCCTCGTCAGAACACATTTTCGTCAGAAATCGCATGCATAGTAACCGAAGCCTGTGAACATTTTGCAATTAAAAAAACAACAAAACCTTGAAATTTCGCCAGAAAAACATTTTCCGCGATAAAAATGTCGATTTTTTTTTGGGATAGGTACTGTCAACTTTGCCAGTTTCTTGGCAAAGTCGCTTGGAAACTGACCATTTCACCCCCCTCCCCCGCCCTTAAAGACTGACCATACAACATACGAGCAAAAGACCACAAATTTAGACCCCTGGATTTTTAACTGTCAAACTTATTGAAACTTACGGAGGTTCGACTTCAATAGGCCGTCAATTTCGCCCTCGTAAACGACGATGTGTTATTTGTGGAATATTTGAAATTTTGCCCTAGAATCATAAATCGTTCAGCTCCGTGTGTTTCCTTTTTAAAACCTTCAGTGTTCAATCAGTGGCCAAACAGACGATGTGGTCAATAAAATAGTTTCGGAGGTTATAACAATCAGTGAAATTATTATTCAGGGCGTGAAATAGTCACGAGACTGCAAAGATTCAGGGCTTATTGCAAGCGGTGGCCAAAGATGGATAGACAACCACGAAATTGCTAGTTTTGTGGCCGAAAATCCATGAAATGGAAGTTTGGGCTAATAATGGCCAAGAAACTGCCTCTGGCGCAAACTGGGCGTGTTTGCGACAATAAACAGCCGCGAAATTCGAAATCACTATTTTAGGGAGGTTCAACCGGCGAAATTGTGAATCAATAATTCTGCGGTTGAACGTGATTATACGCGCCATTTAATGAATTAACAGATAAGTCCTTCTTCCGTCAATTAACAAATTTTATGGCCAAGAGGCCGCTAATTGCAACATTGGAGCCGAGTCGATATTAGTGAGATTCCAAGTTTCGGGTCTAAATATCCGAGAAATTCGATGCTTTTAGTCTATTTTCGCTAAATTACAATTCTTAGTCAATATTTTAATGAAATAGCGAGTTGGTGGGCGCGGATCCTGGGCACCCGGCCCCGACTGACAAATCACGACAATCTGGTAGTTTCTCTCCAGAAACATGGAATTTTGACAACGAATCTATAGATACGTTTCAAAAAATAGAAATAAAATTGGTTGCCTTGAACAGCGGTGGTGTATAGAGATGTTTAACTTGAAAGCAGGAAGGGCGATTACTTTAAATTGTGGAGATGCCCGGTGATGGTGTAATTTTTTCAAAAGGGGCTGGACTAATTTGGGGGCTAGTTCAATCAACTAGGAGGGCAAATTTCATACCGCCCCCCTCTTTAAATTCGAAAATGAGTATTTTTTGTTGTTGTTTCGCTAGTGCTTGTAGCGTACTGAGGCCGGGCCGAAGGGGGCGGACCCCTGTTCTGAGGGGACCCTGAAAAGCTTTAAGATGACAAAATAGGAAATTTTTAGACTTAATGTTCATGGATGTGGACGGCTATTTGGCTAATTTCCATTCCTGACTCAGAGAATAGGACGTAGCAGGTGCTCAGCAGTTTCTGTGGCTGATTAATCAATGCATCCCAAAATTCGGATTTGAATCTTAATTTTGGCCCTTTTTGTCATAAGTACCTACTTGAGTGAACCGAGTTTTGTACCATTCTATCCGGCCCTGTCCAAAACATCTCTATAAGGGGTCAACTTCGCCGAAAATGGCCTGTTTGCCCTGAAACTGGTTTTGGACGATTTTTTCTCAACATAATTTCCATTTTCTGTAGTTTCTTAGGAGGCAAAAATTTAAAAGGCGGGCTTATGTGCCGTTCTGAAGTGAACTGCGAGGCTATAAGTTGAGAAAAAAGTTATAATTTATGGCAAAAATTGCGAAAAGGCGCTCATTCGTAGTTAGAGTTGGGAAAATGCGCTATCTCGCGCTTTATCATGCCAATACCCGATCAAATTTGATAAAAAATCGCTAATTTAATTCGGCTAAAATTGTAAAAATACGTTAATTAGTGGAAGAATCGGAGCGGAAGAAGTTAAGAAAAACGCTAATTCACGGCTAAAACTTAGACATTTGCTTACTCATGCTGAAATTGGGGAAAAGCGCTGATTCACGCGAAAAATTTGAAAAAACCACTCAAGTTCCTTTTGAATGGGCCAACCCTGCAAAATTTTATTTGTGTGAAGGAGCTAGACCGGCGTAAGTGGGTTCTGTAACTTCTGTAAGTGCTGAATAAGCGAAATTAAGAGTTGTCGCAAAATTGTTGTTTTGAAGTCCCAGGCAATGGTGCGATGTATATGTTATTCGCAATGGCCGAATTTGCCCATTGCCCGAAAAATTTACCCACAACGCGTTATGGGCAGTGTGAAATACTCACAACGCGTCGTGGGTAATTCTTTTCGCCCAGAGGGCGGAATGAAATACCCATAACGCGTTTTGGGTAACTCATTTTACTCAATAGCCGTAATAAAGGTTAGGTTAGTCTATTTCGCGTCGCAGGTCTTCCGATTTTACCCACAGCGCGTTCTGGCTACTTCGATTTACCCGCAACGCGTTGTACGCATTTCGAATTACTCACAAAGCAGAGTCAGATGACTGTCTCAACTCCCATTACAGCGTTATTGCTGTATAATTACATAAAATGGTACGGAATGATAATTAAACACGATTTTGCTTGAGTAAAAAAAAATATAACAAAAAGGAAATTAAAAACAAAAGATAGTAGCGAAACAAAGAACGAGGGAGAACATACACTCAAAGAGGCAAACTTTATTTATTCACGCGTGATATGCCCCCGTGTCCCGTGGCATTTCCCACGAGACGCCCAACAGACTCAAACTGTAAGTTATCGGTGTTTAATCAGGCGAGACACAGGAGCCGGGTTAAAATGATGTATGGAAACGCTTCTGTGTTTTTGAGCCCTTAAAATACCACATTCTTCTTTTTATATTTGCTTATTCCAAGAAAATATTTCTTGCCGTGTTGATGAAATAATGTTTTTATTTTATTGATTTTCTAAACTAATTGATGTTGACGGTTGCAGAAATATACTACTCTCCTGATACGACTGACATGGAAATGATTCAGGAATACGTAAAACAGCTTCCACTTATAACCAAACCTTCGATATTTGGAATGAATGACAACGCAGATATCATGAAGGATAAAAATGAAACGTTACAACTTTTCAGAAACACGTTGCTTACACAGGTAAAAATATTTATGAAGCCATTTTTTTGCGCGCGATATTGACTTATAATGTAAAAATACATTTACGAGTGTTTTTTTTTTGTTATTTGATGCATTTTGATAGAATAGAACGGTAAGATTAGTGTAGCTATAATAAATAAATAAATAATAAACTTGTTTATATTATTATTTTTATCTGCTTTATGCGTTACATATAAGGATTTGTGGGAGGAACATCTCCTGAAGGTACTGCTCTTATACTCTTTAGCATTTGCAACTAAATATTGACCATCAAAAATCCAAGTCTTAATGCCCAAATATTGAAACAGGAATCGTCGAAAGGAGAAGGCGCTGCAGAAAGCACTGACTCTATTGTGTATGACGTCGCCAAAGACATTTTATCGAAACTTCCAGCCAACTTTGATTTGGTCGTCGCTTTGGAAAAATACCCGACATTGTACGAACAGTCAATGAACACAGTTTTAGTTCAAGAAATGGGACGATTCA
Source organism: Corythucha ciliata (assembly GCA_038030265.1). NCBI lineage: Eukaryota > Metazoa > Arthropoda > Insecta > Hemiptera > Tingidae > Corythucha > Corythucha ciliata. Next base: position 21,900,030 of record CM075943.1, read on the forward strand.
ACAATTTACTTATTATGATACGGGATAGTCTCAGAAATTTACAGAAGGCCATCAAAGGTAAACCGGAGCGACTTGTAAAACTATCAAATGGAAACTTGCAACTGTTATTTATACAGGTCAAATCGTCATGTCGTTCGCCCTGGAAGAATTGTATACGAGCGTTGTTGTGGGAAAAATACCAACAATGTGGAGCAAGGTGTCCTATCCTTCGCTTAAACCTTTGGGTAGCTACGTAAATGATTTTCTGCAGCGCTTGGAATTCTTGCAGGTTTGTTGCTTGGGAAATTTTATGACAATTTTCAACTTGGTCCTGATTTTAAAATAAAAAACTACCCCTAGAAATGGTACGTCGAAGGCCCACCCACTATTTTTTGGCTCTCTGGGTTTTTCTTCACCCAGGCCTTTTTGACGGGGGCTCAACAGAATTACGCGCGAAAGTACAAAATACCGATAGACCTGCTTACATTCGATTTCCAGGTCAAAAGAGATACTCGATTTTTCCCTTTATTTGCCGGAACTTATAACGACGAATCATTTTAGGTTTTGCCGAAAGCCTCTTTTAAAACGCCACCTGAAGATGGAGTCTATACAGAAGGCCTCTACTTGGACGGCGCTCGATTCAACAAAGACACAATGGTATTGGATGAATCCCTGCCAAAAGTACTGTACGACTTAATGCCGTTAGTAAGTGGTTTAGAGTTCGTGTTTGAGGGGATTGTGCCCATTTTTAAAGAGAAACTATTTCCAGATATGGCTGAAGCCCATAAAAAAGGCAGATTTACAGGTGGGTAACAGGTATAACTGTCCAGTTTACAAAACTGCCGAGCGAAGAGGCGTCCTATCAACAACGGGTCACTCGACTAATTTTGTTATTGCCATGCTGTTACCATCTAAGAAGAGTTCAGAGCATTGGATAATGAGAGGGGTAGCTCTTTTGTGCGCTTTGTCGGCTTAGTTTTCTGAATTGAATACAGGCCTTGCTCCTTTAATGGTCAACTATTCTTACATTATTACTCTTAATTTGAAGCCGAGCGCTTCATCAACGGGGGAGTGTAGTTAAGCAAAGAGGATCCAAAGAATTTGAATTAAAAAACAAAACATACTTTTTATGCGAAAGTTTAAGTATGTCTCTTCAATGCGAGAGCAATAATTTTCGTGAGCTGAATCTTCTTTACCTAACTACGACAAAAAATCGAGGATAAATAGAAATGCCTTTGAAGCCTTGCATAACGCATAAAGCAAGATTGACCGTCAAGAAAAATATTCGTTTCCGTCTCTCCGTGTAAAATGTATAATTACTTGGAAATACTGTTCCCGCTTTGCATATTTTTGATTCGCGACACGAGGAACGACGTCCACTGGTTCTCTGGGATGCTCTCGGCCCAAGATGGAATAGCTGTTGAAGGCAAAGTGATACCACTCATTATTTGTCTGACTTCGTCGGAATTGATTGCAATGTCAGATCGCTCGGTCCTAGCCTGAAAGTTTTGAATTCTACTTTACAGCTGAAAATATGTGATAGATTCCAAACTGACCTGACCGACTTGTTCAACCGAACTAGACTGAGAAAGGCCACTGGGCGGAGACGCTACAACGGAGTCAGCCGTTCTTTCCTCTTCAGATTCTTCAGCGGATCTGTCATTGTCCACTCCGTCTGGCTTCACAAGCGAGTCAGTTGTTAATCCGGTAGAGAGTCTTTACCCGCAATACTGACCTCGTGTGCAAGTAACTCATAGCCGAAGTATGGCGACTGAGAATTATGATCCTCGTCGCTCTCTTCCATGTCCATCTCGACCACTTGTGAATCGTGAACAGGAAATACGTCATCTGAGCATTTAGCGGGCTCTGGTGACCACTCAAGCACCATATCTACCGCTTTTCTAAAGCTATTCTGGAATAAGCAACAAAATTGTTTTATTTGGTGTCCTGTGTTTTACTCCCAGAAAGAAGCCGCAGAAAAAGGTTATCATTAAAATATTTAGTAAGTATTTATATTTTGATAATTATTTATCTTTTAAATATTCACATAGTCATTTTTATTTCATTAGGGGAAGAATCTCGCACCTGAAGCCATTTCAATCGGCGTTATTCCTTACAGGGCGAAGTTGGCTAATGTCTACCCGCCCTTAAAAAGTCTTTGTCACCTTATCGTTACGGACTCTTCGAATCCTCAAAGTATACATCAAAAGGAATTTTTAAAGCCACATTCGAAATTGAGCAAAACTTGGCCGCTATTCTGGCTTTATTTCCTGTACTAGCTGATTTGCACAAAAAATTGAGAAGAACTCTAATACGCAGGCGAAAGCAGGATTGTTCGCAGCTAAAATCGAGAAAAATTGCTAGTTCACGGATGAAATAGAGAGAAAGCGCTAAATAGTGGCTAAAAGTGAAAATAATTCGATATTTGCGCCCAAAATTAAGGGTAACGCTAATTCGCCGCTAATTTCCCGGCTTAAATTGAGAAAAAACGCTAATTCACGGCTTAAAGTGAGAAAAAAACGCTACGTAAAAAATAATATAACAAATTTGTTGACCAAGAGGCCTCGGAGATTTCCGTCCCCAGAGCCTGCTAGGTGTAGGCCTGTTGGTCCGCTACTGTCCAGTGTCTCCTTTTATTTGAGATAGAAAAATAGAATCCCTCACTTGGCGACTAGCAAGAATGGCGAAACTTCTGCATCCAATCGGACAGGGCCGTATCTATTGGTGGGGGTTGAAGGGGGGATGCACGCGTCCCCTCAAGCGGCACCCTCGAAAATTTCAGTGGTTTCTTAGGGCGTCCCATTTCACCCTCACTCTTGAGATACCCAGCAGAATAAATCCCAGGATGATCCAACCGCCCGAAATGTCGTTTTTGAAGGAGCAGGATCCACCAAATTGGGTTTCGAGTGGGTGAAAACCACAAAATTAGTATTTAGAATGAGCGTGGAAATTGGAAGGTGTGAAAGTAAAAATCCGTCGAGTTTACTTTTTTTAGATAGCCAGCCCTGCGAAATTGTGTTTTCGAAAAAGCCAATCCAGCTTAATTGTTTTTTAATTAGCCACGGGCAAAATTTGGTTTTTGAACTAGTCGAAATTGCGAAATTTGGTTCCGTTACGAGTGCCAAATCCAATAAATTTGGACTTCGAAAGATCCCAACCAGCGGAATCGCTTTATTAAAGAACTTTTTTGATTAGTCAATGTCACGTGAAATTAGACTTTTGAATTGGTCCCCAAAAGTGGCTGTTAATGTAGTAAGCCATGGGAAATCGGCTTTTTGAGTAAGTAGAACCCGTAATATTGGGTGTTGTGAGCGCCGATTCCGCCAAATTAGTGTTATAAACAGGCCAAACCAACGAAATTGAGTTCTTCAAGTGCCAAATCTGCGGATTTGGGGACAAAATGTCGAAACCCGCAAATGTTAGCCATCAAGTAAGCAAGACCGGCGAAGGTTAGTGTGGAATTAGTCGTTTCGTCACCGCGGGTACCAAGAATCACGCTTAGCTGTGTAATTAATGTTTATGCTTGAATGGTTGTGGGCGGGGAAATCTTGCCCCTGCACGGAAAATCCCTCTTTACGGCCCTGGAAGTAGTGGAATTGACAGATATAGTAGTGCACGTATTCAAGTGCGCAAATTCAACATGAGATTTGGGCCAGTTAGTGGGGGGCTATTACTGCAAGACTCGTCACAATGCAGAAAAACCAATGTGAGAGGTATAGGTGATAGCACTAACACCAAAATTCCAGCCCACAAGCACCTCATACTTTCAGCGTTTACAGCGGGAAACGCCTGTAGTATCGTATCTGTGCGTTTTTGATGAAAATCGCACGCTTGCTTCAAAAGCTAAACGCGCTCTAGCCGATAAAATCGGACATACGGTCATATTTAGGGTATGGTGCAGGAAGAAGGAGTGACTCATGTCATACCACAGATATTTGTCAGCTTTAGAGCAGATAGAGACACCGGTTACATTCAAGTCCAACACGAGGGGCAAACAGCCATGAATGCCCCCTCCCTTGGGAGTCGAAGTCACTCGTACGAAAAAATCATCAAAACCGCCTCTAAAATCCCATCGAGTCAAATTTTTGGGCCATTTTCTCAAAGGTACTGTTCTAAGACAGACGTGATTTATGAGTCGTCGAACCATGCTCAACCAAGAAATACATGCGGTTCCGGCCTGACACGAAACAGAGTAGCCGCTTGTGTAGTGGCCACTAAACGGTCCAGAAATGATTTTTTCGCGTCATGGCCGCAGGTATCACATCAGGCAATTTTCTCAACACTAGGGGCCACTATAGTACGAACGCTCGTTCCCCGTTTGGATTAACACCAAAATATTGGTAAGGTTGGAGCCTCACAGTGGTTGGCGAGGGTGGTCAGTTGCCCTCCCCTAGACTTTGAAGCGCAGATGTAGTGGGTTAGCTAATTACACCCAGATACTATCAATAAGTTAAAATCCATCTAGATCACCACATTTTGTATAGCAAAAATATTCGCAGGCCTACCAATTTCGAGTTTCTTTTGTGCTGAAAACCAAACGCGTGGTGGCTTAATTCAAAAGCCACTTTGTTTTCGTACGCTAAAAAACCATTTTCGCTGCTCTGCTTTTTTCTTGAAAAATTTGCCATTTTCCGGTGTCTGGCTCACTGAAAAAAGAGTTTCTCGGATTTCGCTCTCTAAAAAAAACAATTTTTCGTATTTTTAAAACATTTTCCCTACCATTCCTCAGATTTCGCCCTCTAAAAACCGATTTTGTGGATGTTTTCGCGTGTCGAGTTCACTAAAAAATAAATATCACTCAACTTTAGTGGTCTGTGACAAACCTATTTCGCGGGGCAGCTCAATTCAGAGAGCGAATTTACTGACTTTTATCGCACTGTAAAACCATTTTCGCAGAATTGACTCACCACAAAATAAATTTCTCGAATTTAACACTATAAAATTTCAAATTTATCGGTTTTTTCTCACTGAACAACAAATTTCGGGGATTTTTGTCCCCAGTAAACCAATTTCGCTAGATGGCCTAATTCAGATCAGTCTCTGGATATGGGTGACCCAGAAAAACTGGTTTTACTTCAACCAAAATCCCCGAAATTGCTTTTTCAGTGAGAAAATCCGAGAAATTAATGGCATGAAGTGCCACGTACAGGGCAAAATTTCACCGAAATGCCACGCTAAGGTCAATCATCGTATGCAGTTTTTTGTGCTGAATTGAATGAGCAGTCGTAGGGATAGCTGGTATCGATACTTTTTGAGTAACGGACAAAAATCTCCGGTATTTTTAAAGGATTTGTTCTTATATCTGTGGGCGTATCTTAAAAAGTGTTGACCCCAGCGATCCCTGCAAACGCTCATTCGATTCAGCACAAAAAACTACGTAAGATCAGAGAACATAGTTAGTCCTGCCCAAAATCTTGATACACATTTTCATAGCACTTCAAAGTATCGGGAAAAACTCGTTTTTTCGTGTATTTTCGTTATTAACGCAAATAAGATCGCAGAGAAACGAGTCACCATGCATTCGATTCAGCGCCAAAAATTCCTTTAGAAATGACATCGACGTCAAATGCATTACTAAACATTGGAGTTACGAGAGTTTTTATGAATATTTCAGCCAAAAACAAATTTTTTTGTACAATTTACGTCGTAACTCAAAAACTAATCATCTCACGTACTTTTGGCTGATTTTTATCGACTCGGCACACAAAACTACGTAGGATTAGACACCCCGTTCGGGCAAATTTCTTGACCCCTTACAGCGATGAGTTGGCCAACGTCCACCCTCCTTAAAAGGAAGTTTGCCACCCCGCATCGTTGCGGACCCTTCGAAACCAGCAAGCATATACATCAAAAGGAATTTTTAAAGCCACATTTGAAGTTGGGCCAAATTTTGCCGTTATTCGGCCTTTTTGAAGCTTTATTTCCTGTACTATAAGGAAATATTCAATTTTATGAAGTAATTGTGAACTTTATGAGGAAATCGTTAATTTGATGAGGAAATTGCCATTTTTGAGTAAGTTTTCTTTTATAAGGAAATTGTTATTTTGAATAGACAATGAATTTCGAAAGGAAATCGTAAATTCACAACTCCTTTTTCCAGGTTGTTTCTCCGTAAACTTCATTTCTTCTCCTTCTTCTTTCCTTCGGGAACTAATACAACTTTGCAGTTTTTTAGTGCATTTCATTCTGAAAATGCACTATTGCTGTCGATTTCGACGTTTAAAACTGACAAACTATCAATTCTCTCCTACAGTACCGTCAATTTTATTTCTTCTCAGTGTCCTGGAAACTGATTTTTCCAGTGAAAAAGTTGGCATTGAGCCTGTAGCATTTTGTCCTACAAACTACTATCAATTTTGTCCTGGAAACTGTCAATTTCGTCCTATAAACTGTACATTTCGTTCGAAAAACTGTCAATTTCGTCCTCGTAAGTCGTAACTGTCCATTTCATCGTATAATCTGCCAATTTCGCTCCGGAAACAGCAAATTTCACCCTTGGAACTGTCGACTTCGACGTTCAAAACTGTCAAACCACCGATTTCACCCTTGAAACTGTCGATTTCGACGTTCAAAACTGTCAAACTATCAGTTTTCTCCTACATTACTGACAATTCTATTTCAATTTCTATTTTTTTGTCTATTTCTTAGAAAGTTTCGTAATGTCCTGTAAACTGATTAATCCAGTGAAAAAGTAGGCATTGTGCCTCCGGAGGCCCAAATTATAGACTTCCATGTTACTTATCACATCACCTTCTCGATCACGGACCACCCACCCCCTAGAGAGGTGTAGCAGTTGCCACACCTTGGATATAGTGTCGGCGCTACTGTCCAAACCTGTGAGAATAGTTTATTGAATAGCCTAAGATGCTATTGATTTTTGGAAGAGTAAGGCCCGCTTTATCAATCGTTGATTAAAGAGCTGACTAAAAACTTCATCTGTTACTTTCTTTTCAGTTCTTTAAATTTCTTAATCAACAATTTGATAAAGCGGGCCAAAATCCGTGAGCGAGCCAAAAAATTTCTTAAATTGATCCGTGAAATTGGTTTCTTGTAGGTTGAAACCCCACAAAATTGATTTTGATTACCCAAACCCTCAAAATTTATGTTGCAAGAGCGAAATTTAAGTTTTTCCGACGACTGAACCAAGTAAAATTGTTTTTTTCAGTAGCTTAAACCAGCTTAATTGATTTTTTGAAGAGGCAAACCCACAAAATTGATGTTAATTGAGTCAAATAACCCGCGAAATTGGTATTTTAGGTATGCTATGTTCCACGAATTCTCTTGCTTGAAGATACAAACCCTCAAGATTGGTTTTTTGAACGACTAAATCCCTTGAGATTGGTTTATTGAAGAGCCAAACCCGTGAAGTTGGTTCAATTCAGAAGCAATCCTCGAAAATGGGGTTTTCAGGAGTCATACCCGTGAATGCGGTTTTTAAAAAGCCGAACCAGCAAAGCTGAGCCAAACCCTCAAGATTTTTTTTTTTTTTCAACGATTAAACCCCAAGAAATCGGTTTCTTGCGAGCCATTCTCGTGAAGATGGTTCTTTCCGGAACATCCCCCCAACCCACCCCATCTTTAATCGTACATCATATTTGGCTCAATCACAGAAATTCTAGTTCACAAGGACTATGAAACTTCTGATTTCTACCCCGAAAAACATTACCACGCCACCAACATTACCAGAATCTGGCACTGGTGGCTGGCTGTCGTCGTGTGATCTCAGACGAACAGGAACTGGGGAACAGCATTAGTTTAGCGTGGATCCAGGCCATAGAGGTTTTGAAGGTAACGAGAGGGCGGACATGCTGGTTAAAAGAGGAGCTTCACTTAGCAACGTGGGACCGGAGCCGTCCATTGCGGTTTCAAAGAAAGTAGGAAAGGGTCAGATAAAAAACTGGGCAGACGATGTTGCGATTACAGTGGCGTGCCCATGGGGGGGGGGTTTTGGGGGTCAGAACCCCCCCCAGAGATCTATACATAGTAAATAAATAATATTTTAACAAAATAACAAGAAAATAATAATAATAATAATAATAATAATAATAATAATAAAACGAAATCTTCTTCAGAATTACTCCATATCAAAAACGCTAGAATTCCAGAAAAAATAGCTTACTTATTCGTCCTGCTCCGTGCTCCGTTCAGGCATCGCCAGAGTTCGAAGCGCTGTTTCAATGGAATGAATTAAACAGCCGCGTAATTATTTACGTTTTCCCTTGACGAGTAGCTCTTTTCCTTTATTCCGTTCCAAAATGAACCCGCCCTGCACGGCCTCGCTAAAAGAGACGTGGCAATTTTTGTTAGAAAGATGCTGAGTCTGCTAACTAGGCGGGCTGTATAAACCGCCAACATTTCTGACCCTCCCACTGCCCACTGAGCCTTGCTGGTTTTTCATTTTACTCTTTCAAGTTTGAGTTGAATAGTAAAGCTTGGAGTGAAATAGGTGCGTAATAGTGATTTTTAAAAATTTGTCTAGTTCGTAACGTAAGAATAAGGGCCTGCTCCGCCAGTCAGAATGAGCTCCGGCCTCAAGAAAAAAAATGTGCTCGGGACCATGGACGGGTTTTTAGTCAAAAGACAGAGAACAACGGACAGTTCGTCGTCGCTTTCTGAGCCCTCGGACCCAGGTGAATCAAGTTCTTGCTCACTTCAAATCCCAGTTTCTAATCCGCCCGAACGTAACGACATTGCAAATTTTGTTGGGTCAATTAGTTTTCAAAGTGATTTAATAAAACATGTTTGGTACCCCGACGATGATTTCAAGTTCCCCTCTTCTGGGCCAAGGAATTTAAAATTTCAGATTAAATGGCTGAAAAGATGGAAATGGCTAGCTTATTCGAAGAAAGAGGACGGCGCCTTCTGTAAATATTGCGTTTTCCATGCGGGCACGACCGGTGGGACTGGACAGCACCAAACGCTAGGTCAACTTGTGAGGAATAAATTTAATAAATGGAAGGACGCTATAGAAGTTTTCAACAACCATGAGTCCACCGAATATCATAAATTCAGCGTCATCAAATCCCACAACGCGAGTCTCATCGAGGATAAAAAACAAGACTCAGTCGTCCGCCAAGTGGATGTTTCAGCTAAAAAAATAGCCGAAGAAAACCGTAGGAAGATTGCGCCCATTATAGATACGATCATTCTTTGCGGTCGTCAAGGAATTCCGTTGAGGGGTCATCGGGATTCTGGACCTATCACTTCGGATGAAGACCCGCTTGAAAATGATGGGAACTTCCGGGCAATTTTAAGATGCCGCCTAAGATCCGGAGACGAAATGCTTCGTCTTCACTTGGCAAGCATGACAAAAAATGCCACGTATTTAAGTGCCAAAACACAAAACGAAATTATTCACGCATGCGGTGAAATAATAGTCTCGAAAATATTAGTGAAATTGCAGCGGGCCAAATTTTTTAGTGTCTTGGCTGACGAGACTGCTGATATATCTGGTAAAGAACAGTTTTCGTTGGTATTGCGTTTCTTTAATGAAAGCGAACAAAAGATTGAAGAAAATTTCATTGGGTTTGTTGCTTTAACGAGTCTGACCGGCGAAGGACTATCAAACGTGCTCTTGGAGACACTTAACAAAATGAACATTAATTGTTCTTTCATGGTTGGGCAAGGGTACGACGGTGCTGCAGCGATGAGCGGAATTTTTCATGGGGTGCAGGCCTACATCCGAGCATTATACGAGGCAGCAATTTATGTGCACTGCTCATCTCACTCACTTAACCTCGCAATTTCAGATGCCTGCAACATACGTGCAGTATTAAATTGCATGGGAACGGTTGGAAAAATTTACAATTTTTTAAAAACGCCTAAAAGACAAAACGTATTTTCCGCTTCCATTGAGAAACTCGGGAATGAAAATAAAAAGAAGAGGCTTAAGCAACTTTGTCCTACCAGATGGGTCGAAAGACATGATTCGATTTTAACATTTTTGGAAATGCAGGACGTGGTCATCGACGCACTCAACGAAATACAGGAATGGCCGGACAAAAATGCTTCGTCGGACGCTTTTGCGCTTCAGCATTCTGTTCTCTCGAGTGAGTTCCAGATCACGTTATTTGTGTTGGCAAAAGTCTTCGCCATAACTTTGCCGCTCTGCAAAGCGTTGCAAACGGTTAATATGGACTTGGGATGCTCAACGTCATTGGCTAAAGACACTTGTCAAAAATTTGAAGAGATGCGAAAAGACGCAGAAAAAGAGTTCAAGGCAGTGTACGCAGAAACTGAGGATTTCTGTCGAAAAAATGGGATCGAAATCTCTGTGCCTCGCACAGCTTCAAAACAAACCGGAAGGATCAACGTTCCTCACTCCGATGCCGAAGAGTACTACAGAAGGAGTATTTTCATCCCTCTTTTGGACGCGTTCATCACGCACCTTCACGACCGATTTTTGTCCCACGTGAACATCCTCACAGGCTTTGACGTCTTACTTCCAAAGACTAACGAAGGAGTTGATGAAAAGAAGCTCAAACAACTCTTCAGCAAGTACGAAAATTTTTTAGATGCTATCAGTTTCGGTGTCATTCTCGGCGAAGTAACGCTGTGGCATCAGGTACTACAAGGCTTGGATAAAAGACCGACAAATGCGTTCGACGCTCTAGCGATTTTGATGAACGGAAAATCGACATTGTTTCCGAACGTCCTCACCTTACTAAAAATTTTGGTTACCCTTCCCGTTACGACGTCGGAAAATGAGAGGACTTTTTCGACGCTGCGACGCCTCAAGACGTACCTGCGAAATTCTACCGGGGAGGAACGGCTCAACGGCTTAGCGCTAATGAATATCCACAGAGAGATCGGACTTAATGTTGATGAAGTGGTTGACTTTTTGAGCAAATCAAAAAAAAGGAAACTCGATTTTTCATTGTAAAATTTTAATTTATGGGCAATCTAGTTTTTATTTTTAATATTTTTTTTAATAACTTTTTTCTTTCTGCTATACCTGAACGTGAAATAAACTTGTCCTTGAAACCCTATAGAATAATTGCGTCTCCTACAAGAAATGACCCCTGTTTTAAATTCTTTGAAATGTCTATATTTTAAACCCCCCCCCCCCCCAAGAAGAAATCCTGGGCACGCCACTGTGCGATTAGTTCCTGGCAAGGAACATCGGCATGCAGGCAGGCGAGGTTGGGCATAAGAAGTTGGGATAGAGGAGCAACAGCTTGGCTGTTTGTCTCTACATAGGCGTAATCAACGAAGAGAAGTGGGGATGTTTACGGGCCGCTATGCTATCCGTAGACATCTATTCAAGATGGGCAAAATGGCGGACCCGATATGTAGGGAGTGTGAATGGGAGGAAGAGACGACGGCACACGGGCACACTTTGTTGGGAGTGCCTTATTTAATGACGCAGAGTATTCTCTGCTGACCAGGCACTTAAAATACTCGGATCGAGCTGAAACTTGGCATGCAATTTACGCGTGGGTCGATACGACTTGTCCTCAAAAATTTTCCGGGTTTTCCCGAGTTTCCCTGAACCGATCGGGATCAAATTTGAGGACAAGTCGTATCGACCCACGCGTAAATTGTACGCCAAGTTTCAGCTCGATCTGAGCATTTGAAGTACCCGGTCAGTAGAGAATACTCTGGGACAGTAAATTAGGCTCTCCCCACTTTGTTGGTAGCTGCGATAGGTTCAAGGCGATCAAGTTCCAGGTTTTTGGAACGGATAGGCTGCCCGCAGTGCCCACCCTGGAATTCTCCAGAACCGAGAAGGTTCGAGTTTTGGAGTTTGTTAGGAGGGCGGCGAGGTTTGTGGACCCGCATTAGGTCTCCCGAGCCCGACCCCAACAACCTTGGGTACAGCGTATGAGCCAATAACGGCTTTGGCGCCCTCGGACTCGGCATGGCCGGATGCGGGCCCCCTGATCAATAATAATAATCTTTCAATCTGCACCACGGTCTGATTATTCCGGAAAAAGCGTACATACGGTTTGAGAACCTATCCGCAGTTAAAATAGGGCCTGGTCCTTACCTGCTAAATCGAATAAGATTTTTGGGAGACAATTTTCCCGAGAACCCTGGCATTTTCCCTTACCCTAAGCCCTCGATGATTTCCGACTGTGGGAGTAGCCAGATACCCGCGTTTTTTTTATGGTGCGGGGAGGGGGGCATCTACCATGACCACCGCTCCGGTCATCAAGATGTCACGCTACGCCCCTGCTCGTCTGTAGTTAGAAGTGAAGAAAACTGAAGAGTGATAGTGAGTAAAAACGCCACGGACCTGCTAAGATTTTTCGATATTTCAATGATCGGAGATAGGGAGCTACTTTGCCACAGAAACTGCGTGGCGTGTGGTATTTAGGGTTGCCAGATGACCGGTTTTCGACCGGCCTGGCCGGTTTTGGAAGTCCGAGGCCGGCCGGACCCTCGACCGGCCTTAAGTAAAGCCGGTTTTCGGATTTGCTCATTTTGTAATAATTTTTTCTTAATTTTTCCTCATTAAACTATTCGTAAGGGAACTTAGCGACAAGATTTTATTTCTTTAAAACGTCGGAGATGATTTCGTGACTTTCGTGTGACTTGTGCAGGCCGGCACCGCGCTAACTCTCAGCCTAGGTAGGGCCTATTGTATTATCAGTTCCAGCGGTTCAGTCACTGTATTATTGTGTTGTCGTGGGGGAAAGAGATGGCCCGGAGTTGAATAGTTCCTGGTCGCCGCGGTGTCTTGGTGGTCTAAGAGCCGTACCGGAGATACGGTGTCCGGGTTCGATTCCCGCTCCGTGGCAGTTTCTTTTTCTCACGACACATAAAGCACCATGTCACTGTTGTTTATAAAACTACAAGTCCGAAATAACTTTAATTTCGATACAAAAAAGCTTTAAAACTGTATTGTATGGTTGACAGCGTGCGGCGACCTTTAATCGGAGTAGTCCATTTGCGTAAAATTCTGCTCTGGGCAGTTCATTTCCAACCTTCTTCTACATTAATATATTTAATTAAGAGAAAACGTATGGAAATTTACTGTCGCGAGGCAGATTTTTTGGGGAATCGAAAACGCTATTAGGCCCTCCTCAAATTGAACCTGTGAACATACACATACTGGTTCACACATTCACAGTCAATTATTTTTTGTCCGCGCGTGGGAGTGGCCTGGGTTCAATTTACAGTGGGTCACCCGGTATATATTTATGTAATACACGACTTATATATATATCTGGCAACCGTAGTTGTATTTGTAGGTGCGGGGGGCCGGATGGAATCATGGCCCCCTCCTTAAGCCGACTCTGGATCCGCGTCTGAACGTGACAAGCCCAATTGTACTTGTATTTTTGTGATGCAATAAGCACAAGGTTCATAATTACAAAATGCTTCCAAAACTTACATATTTTGAACAAAAACCCTTTACCCAAAAATGTTAACGAATATTTATACATGCGGATAGCAAACCCCGAATTCAAGAAGTTAAAGGCCCCTACACACGTTCCTGTCCTAGCTTCCTATCTTTACGAAAAAAAAGTAAGGAAATGACGATCGGAACGTGTATAGCACGTTAGGAAGCAAAAACGGCAGGAAGTCCTAAGAAGGAAGGTCTCGACCATCCTGTCTCCTAATTCCCCAACACGCTGGGAACAGGATAGGAGCGTGTGTAGAACAATCGGACGGTCCTTCCTAATTCCTATAACAAAGTAGACCCCTCTCACACCCTCGCGCTTACCCTTTTCGGAAGCTCTTTTTTTGTTTCTCTTCTGGTCTACTGTGCCCTCTCTTGCTCCCACCTCCCAATTCTCGTCAAGAACCCCCGTAAGGATGCTTTAATTCGGAACGTGTGTAGAGGATCGTCCTAGCAAGGAGACAGGACGAATTTGACAGGATAGGACGTTAGGACAGGAACGTGTGTAGTGTAGAGGCCTTAACGAAACTGCGTGGCTCAAAACTCCGCTCGAGCCTGGAATCCTTCTCTAGGATAGTCGGCTCGAGATTTACTCCACGCAGTCTCGATAGAATGTTTTCAGTGTATTTTTCATTCACTCACATGCTGTCAAGAAGTAGGTATTGAATTGATTGAACGAATTTCAAGCAGCCAGGATCACCAATTCTCCATCCGTCAGTCCGTCACTTGTTCTTGTTATCGCTGTGTTTGATAAACATAATTATTTTAAAGGCATGAGCTCTAGGGCTGGCGGGATTTTATAACCCGCGGTACTCGTCGTGGGTATGAGGTCTATGAACAGCAAAACAAGGGGTTGGACGTTGGTTGTGAGGCTGGCTGTGGTTTCGCCTTATTTGTGGTTTGGAGCTTTGCTGTGGTTGGGACGTTACTATTAAAGTTGGAGGTTCTAACCATTGCCGTAGTTGGACCTTGGTTGAGGTTGGACCTTTGCTGTGGCTGAAACTTTGCTGAGGCTGAACCTTTGCTGGAGAGCTAGGGTTCAACCTTGGAGATGGGTTGAACCTTAGAGCTGGGGTTATGCCTTAGCCTTAGTATTCGTGGATTGTAGATTTGTTGTGGTTGGAGATTCGAAATCTGGAACTGACAAACGAACTGAGTTAATTAATTTTAAGTGCCGAAGCAATAACTACAATAATTTTTTGAGTCATAATGAGAGTTGAAGAAGGTTTACCGATTAATGGGTGGAGGAGGAGGGTCGAGTGGGATACGTCCTGACCAAGAAAACTTGATGGGTTCGAGACTGCATCAAAATAATTCTGAATTTGGAATTTGTAGCTTCTGTACAAGTACTGAAATTGATTCATCAGTCATCATCTTTCTTTGCTGCTTCCAGATATCATGTCCAGGATGTGTCAAAGAAGCAAACGAGATTGAGGACTATCTTCACACATCACACCCATAAGATAAGAATTTTGGCAACTGGAAAGAGCTAACTGATTAGCATTTACGGCTAACATTTCCCAATTTGATTTCTCACAATTTTTGTTGTTTGCTAGGTGCCGACAAGAATAAAAAATGAAGTGATTCAAGATTTCCCTTAGGTGTGGGCCTTCGTTGTGTCAAAAATATTGTGCTGTTTTCCTATCATTGATGATTGATTCACTCCTCTCAAATTATGAAAACTGTGTGTATTACTACATTTTTATGTGCGGTCTTTGTCGGAACGTCTTGGGCGCTCTTTCCCGAACAAGGGAAATGGGATTTCCAACTGAACGAGGTGAGTTTTTTTCTGTGCTAAGATTGTGCAATTCAAAATTGTTGTGAGCCACGTTTCATATTTTTCAACGATTAGATTTCATTCTTGTGTATGGCCCTTTTGACTGCATAGTTGAGTTTTCATCAACCACACCTCTTGATGTGAAATACATTTATAGGCCCATTTTGTCAATAACGACGCATATGAATTCTGATATAAGTGTTTACATTGTAATCGTGATTAGTTGTTTGGTAGTTTGACCCATGGCCATGGCAACTGATTTGGAGTACTGGGTCCTTCTCGCCAAACTGGGGTCTGGGGGCTTATTCTCTAACTCCGAAGCAATAGCTTTTTCGAAGTCATTTATTTATTTCATTAATTTTCTTCAAACAAATGAATGAAATAAACACAAGGCTGGCGAAAAAAATATTGCTTGTTGTTAGAGAATAGGCCCCCTGATAAAGCCCAGTTCACACCTATCATGCACGCTTCCGATCCGACACCGATCATGCATTTTTTGATAGGTGTGGGGACCGTAATAGGCGTTAGTACCGAATAATTGACGGCTATTACGCTTCTCAGCCCTCTCAGATTGCCTTTCCAACCCAAATATAGTCTAACCGTTACAAGGGTTTCCATAGTCTCCGATCCGACATGCATGATCGGTGTCGGATCGGAAGCGTGCATGATAGGCGTGAACCTGCCTTAATACTGTTGTCTCTGAAGTCATTCAATTCTGGCAAAGAACGAGCCCATCACTTTACCGCACTCTTCATGATTTTTAATTCCTCTAAGTTTTCCTTTTTTGAGGATGTCCGAGTTCAAACCGAAAGAGTTTTAGAAAGTTGAGCGAATGTTCCCCCTATAGTCTAGTTGATGGAGCAGTGCTCCCCCAGTCGCGAAAATATACCACAACCGAGCGAACAAGCCCCAGCTGTTTTTCGGACCATAATTTCCTTTCAAGTTTTATTACTCCGATCATGTTGTTATTTGTTCTGTTTAGTTCAAGTGTGTTCTCTGCTTATGCCGAATGCAGGATGCCGTTAAAAGTGCTGGCTTGATTGTTCGTTAACCGACAATTTGCTAAGCAATCGGGGAGGGATGAATGGGATTTGCGTCGGCCTGGCAGATTTCGGGACGAGATTCTGCATTCTGGGGATCCTCGGGATAATGATTATTGGAAGAGCCAAATCCACGAAATTTGATTTTCTCACATGGCAAAGACCACGAAATTGATTCATGTCGACCCAAACCTGCAAAATTGACTTATTAAAAACATGTAAGCACGCAAAATTTCGTTTCTATTGACTGAATTTTGCAAAATGATTTTTCCTGTGAGCGAACATCGAGAAATTGGTTTTTAGATGAGCCAAGTGAAATTGACTTTATTCATTGCCCATTGGAGATCTAAACCCCACTGAAATCAGCTTATTGAGTGAGCCAACCCCGTGAATTTCAGTAGGGCTAAATCCGCGAGAATAATTAGGTCCCTTGGCTTAACTGAAAGATCCTGAATTATGATTTTTGGAAGAGCCAAATCCGTGAAGTTTTATTTTTCTATCGGCGAAATTGGGTTTTTCCGAAGAGCTAGACCCGGTTTTTCTGAAGGAGGACACCCCGCAAAAATATTCAGTTTCGGCTACTCGCCGGATGCGGATTCTCGGAGCTAAGCGCGCAAAGTTCGGATTTCCATTGCCTGAACCCTGCGAACCTTGGTTTTTCAGAAGAGCCGAACCTGTAAAATTGGTTGTATTCGTGGCCAAATCCACGAGAATGGCCACCTTTGCGGGATTATGTGTTTTGACTATCGAAACCCGCAAAATCTCTTTTGTTCAGAGCCCAATCCGTGAGAATGTTTTTCCAATCGCTCACATTGCGCCATCGTTGTGGGTGTGTGGGTGGGGGCCTATCGTCTGGGGGAAAATTTGTGATCACCAGGAAAATGCCCCAGAACGCTTCAGACTAATTGAAAATTCATCTTTTCGGGGTCCGGGTTGGTGGTGTCGGGGATTGAGGGGGGGACCAGGGCTTTTTCCCCCTAGGGATAGCTAGTTATGTTATTTTTAGTCAGTGAATAGCTGTCAAGCCATTTTCAGTAGAGCGAAGCTCACAATTTCCCAACTCCTCCCTCGAGCAAATATTAGATCCGCGTATGTTTAAACGGAACTTGTAGTCCATGGTTAGTGAATTTTTCCAGTCAAATCACTGGATTGAATAGCAAAATTTTAAGATTTTTCTTTTCTTTTTTTTATTTATTTTAATAAATAAAAAATTTCGCTCCGGCAGCTGGCGGTCGGAAAGAGTGCATTTCATTTTGTATACGGATACCCTAAGCCGTCCCAGAAGTATTAATGTTGAGACCATGATTTGTTTCGTTTATGTTTGACCCTCCCTCGTACTGTTTGCTGCCGGGTTTGTTTAAGCTGAACTTAATGGGAATCAAAGGCTATTTCAAAATGGAATCATCATACCGAATATAATGCTTCTGGAATCAACTGGTGATTTGTTGTGATTTTTTTACCATTTCAACCCCTATTTTCCCCCCTCCACCTTGACCGATTTGGCCCAAATGCAACACCGACCGGGGCCTTATGACTACTGATTTTTGTGCCAAAGCGCGTTCCGCTAAATTAATTTCTACGAGAGTTATCGTGCTAACAAGGCCTCACACTTACTTCCACCCCGGGGACATCGCCCCCTCCCCTTCGACTTTTTCAAAAAATTAAAATTGGAATCAAAGGCTACTTTAACATGGAGTATACGTACTGAATATGATGCTTCTAGAATCAACTGGTGACTTGTAGTGATTTTTTGATCATTTCAAGCCGTATTTTCCCCCCCCCATCTCCTTCACCGATTTGGCCCAAATGCAATACCGACCGGGATCTTATGACTACTGATTTTTTAGATAAAGCGCGTTCTGCTAAATTAATTTCTACGAGAGTTATCGTGCTAACAAGACCACACACTTACTTCCACCCCGGGGGCACCACCCCCTCCCCCATGACTTTTTCAAAAAATTAAAATGGGAATCAAAGGCTAGTCTAACATGGAGTATACGTACCGAATATGATGCTTCTAGAATCAACTGGTGATTTTTAGTGATTTTTTGACGACTTCAAGCCCGATTTTCCCCCCCTCCACCTTGACCGATTTGGCCCAAATGCAATACCGACCGGTGTCTTATGACTACTGATTTTTGTGCCAAAGCGCGTTCCGCTAAACTAATTTCTTCGAGAGTTATCGTGCTAACAAGAAAACGGCCATAATATTATATATATATATGAATTCCGGAGACCACTGAATTCGTGTTCTAGAGGTTCTGAAACGTGAAAAAAACATGACATGACCCATGTTTGCCACCATCACGACGAGACCAATAGTGCATTTTTCAGAATGAAATGCACTAAAATGAATTTAATTCTTGCAATCGCTATTTTCATCCCACTTTCCTGTTCTGCTGATTTGTCTTCGATTTAGTGGATATGGCTAGGTACATGATATAATATAAACTTCTGTCATGCACGTGTCATTTTCTTTCAAAATCTAGGTGTCTCATGAGAGGACCGTCGCTAAAAGTTTATTCCAGGGGTCTCAGATATTTATAAAAAGTAAGCATCTTGCTAGTTTTTATTAGTATTATTTATACCACAATAATTGATTCATAAAAATTAACTGGTTTCCTTTCTATTATTTAGTGTCGTGTGAAGATCAAATGACTGTGGACGTGACGTGGACATTACGCGAGTCTGCTTGTTGGCAAGAAGTACTTTACTACTACCAGGTAGGTAGTATTGCCCAGTCAAAAACGTTCCGCGCAAAATGTCAATTCTCGTTCAAACAGGATTCCAACATTGGTTATGAAGAAATCAACGATACTGCAACAATTTTCAAGAAATTTTTAACAACGAGATCATTTGTTTGTTCGAATGCCGTTAAAAACTTGGTGTGATCCTCGGAAGTTTCAATTCCAGTTTCCTTGATATTTTGACAAGTAATTGTTTTTGTATTGCATTGGTTCAAATTTAGCCTGCTTTACGATCTGAAGATGAGAAGGACAGTCAAGGGATCAATTCGCAAAAAGGAGTTGCGGCTTCCGGTATGGTACATGAGTCACAAACACCCGTTAAAAATTCGGTTCGTGGTCATCTTTACTTACAGTCTATGCGTTCATGGCTAAACTTTTTGATTTGTAGAATTCTAAACCCGATGTTTTCAAAATTACGAAAGACGGATTCTACAAATTGACTGTGAGCGTTGAAAACCCGTCGAAGGTGCCCTTTAATTCAAGAATTCTCATTGAAATGAGGGGCAAGGATGGCGGTTATCTGTCTGCCGCGAAATGGCCTCTTCTTCCTGTAAGACTTCAGAACATTGGCATTTTCATTCTTTTAACAAAGTACTTGAGACGATTTCCTTTTTTCTTTGCAGTTCTACGGAGTCATGTCCCTTGTTTACCTCTCGTTTGGTTTAATTTGGCTGACGGTGTCATTTCTTCAGTGGCGAGATCTCCTCAGAATTCAATTTTGGATCGGTGGGGTTATATTCCTAGGTATGTTGGAAATGGCGACATTCTACGCGGAGTATTCCAACTTTAATTCTAGTGGAGTTTATATGCAAAGCGCCGTACTTTTTGCCGAATTAGTTTCTTGTGCAAAGCGAACGTTAGCTCGAATGCTAGTGATCATTGTGAGCTTGGGGTTTGGTATCGTCAAGTAAGATATAAATCGAAAATTATTTTTTTATTTCATTTATTTGAGCTGCTCTTGCATTTTTCACTCAGACCTCGATTAGGACCTATGCTCCACCGAGTAGTGGGCGTTGGTATTCTTTATTTTATATTGGCTGTATCCGAGGTGTACATGAGGGTTGTGCAGCCGAAAAATGATCCTGCCAACCAGTTTGTCATTGCCACCGTACCTCTAGCCGTGCTTGATTCAGCTATCTGTTGGTGGATTTTTCTTAGCCTCGCTCAAACCACGAGAACATTGCGACTGAGAAGGTAAAGTCTAAGGGGTTGTTGAAGCATTTGTTTTTTATTTTTTCTTTATCTTTGTACCTCTTTACAGAAATGTGGTAAAATTAGCTCTTTATCGTCATTTCACTAATATCTTGATCTTCGCGGTCGTTGCTTCTGTGATATTTATGTTATATTCTATTAAAACTCGCCACTGGTCAGGATGCTTCACGGTATGTAAATGTATTTACCTCAAACAATTTTTAGTATTATATTCCACTTTTAACGTTTCATAGGAATGGAAGGCGTTGTGGATGGACGACGCCTATTGGAGTTTTCTATTTTCCGTAATTCTTTTGGTTATCATGATCTTGTGGCGGCCTACTAATAATAATCAAAGGTTATTTTCTAGCTTTAATAATTGAACAGATTTATTTACTGTGAAAAGTTTGTGTAATTGTTGTTCAGGTACGCGTTTTCACCGCTTCTAGACGCCGCTGATGACGATGATGATGAAGAGGAGCAATTCGTCAATGATGCCTACGGTCAGTATGCGCCTGCCGGTCTAAATTTGACATTTCTGGTCCAATTATTTCTACATGTGTGCAGCATGATTCACAAATTATGGACCGAACATGAAACAAGTAGACCTTGCTGAAGGGCGTACCAGGGTTTGGGTGGACACCAGGCCCATTTTTTCCAAATTGATTGTTGTATGTGGGACCCATATCAATCGCCTACAGCTCAAATTGGACAACCTTGAGAAAATGACCCTGAAAATTTTAAATGGTAGGATACCATCGTTACCAGGAGGGGTACCAGTTCTAGCTCGTACTTGGTGTCCCGAAAAGGCGAATGGGCCATCAGCCGGGCAAGTCAGCTGTTTTACTGACATTGGTATAACCGACTTAAGCCGCGTGCACACCCGCAACAAACAGCCGTTCCGAACCGAGCTAATGACATCATCGGAGTGGCAGGGTTGCTCATAAAGCGGTTTCTGGGGGGGGGGGTGAATACCGCGGGGTGTGCCATTGAAATGTTGGGGAAGGGATTTTTCCCCCTAAACATTTTTTCTTTTTGAGGGGGAAGCGATCAGTGCGTAAGATTCTTGGCACGAACGAGACCCCGTTACACCTTTCAGAGTGGTGAGTTTGAGTCACTCACACAGACTACGCAACACCTAATCCCCCCTCCCCATTAGATCACACGCATTTTTTTTTTTTTTTTTTCCACTTCTCAAACCTTGTTTCATGATTTGTGTACCACCAAGTGAAACGTATGATTCCTGAGTCACCTTCCTCCAGTTTAAGTCTTGTCGTTCACCAATGGCGAGAATCGGCGATTTTATCCCTTTCAATCCTAATTTCGCATATTTGACAGTTGAAAAAAGTCATATACGTGAGTGTTTGGCCCTCTCGAAATTCAAATGTTGTGCATTTTTGTGATTTTTCATCACAGAACCCCATTTCACGGGTTTCACTCTCTCAAAAAGCCAATTCAACAGAATTTTGACTCCCCTATAAAACAAATTTCGCGGAATTGAGCCCTTGAAAATCCAATTCCACGGGGTTGACTCATTCTTGAAAGCAATAAAGCTGGTGGATTGGCCTGTTCAAAAAGCAATTTCGTGGAGTTGGCTCAATCAGACCAATTTCGTGGGGGGGGGGGGGGCTTGTCCCATAAGAGCGAATTCGTGACTTTCACTCCTTCAAAAATCATTTTTTTGTCGGGTGTGGCTCACTCAAATAGCCAATTTCGGGGGCTTAACTCTTATTTCGTGTACGTAGCTCTTTCAAACCCAAAATTTGGAGCTATTTGGGCTTTTTCTCAGGACGGATTTCGCGGGTTTGGCAGCTATGGGCTATCAACTGGTCACCCCAAACTGCGTCAACATTATGAAATTTTGTTTTTGAAGCCGTTAAACCCGCGAAATTGGTTTTTTGTTGAGCCAGATCCGCGATATTTGGTTAATTACTTGTGTGGCCATTGCTCTTTTCAAAGGAGCCAAAGGCAGAATTTTTTCTTGAATTAGCCAAAACCGTGAAATTGGGATCTGTAACTGCCAAATTGGCGAAATCCGTTTTTTTTTTTTTTTTTTTTAACCTCCACTATCTAAGAGCAGGGGCATGGCACACGCCCCAGGCACGGAATCCCAAGTGGATTATTGTGCCGCTCTTGGATTGGTTGATCTAGTCTAGAGTCCCTCTCACTGTGTGAGGCTGAGGAGGTCCTCAGCTAGTGCCTATCTAGGCGTGTGAAGCCCGAAAGTGCTGATCCTGCGAAGATAGCTCTCTCCTCTTAATAAGGTTAGAGGTCATCGCTTCTTAGAAGCGATAAGAGATAATCGATAACTGGACCCTTGAGCACGAGAGTGACAAGGATGACGCGCCGAGTGCGTTGCACTCGATGAGAGAAGCCCCTGCACCGGGGTTCGTTCTTTAGAACGGCCCGCCGAGAGAATGTTTTTTAAAAACTCCCCTCGGCGGGTATGCTCCATAGAACTGCCCCCCCACAGGTACGTCCCTGGACCCATCAATGTCGTGTTTGACCTCGGTGGTATCCATGGACGGGGCAGCCGGTGACTGCGGCGTTCACGGAAGGTTCTCTGAGCCCCCTCCGAGTTCTTCATATAAACTTCTGGGTGAGCCCTTCAAGGTCCTGCCAGAAGCCAGGATAAGTCCACCGCCGGCAGAGCCCTGCATGCCGTAAGCGTCGAGGTCTGCGGTAAGCCTATTACACAAGGGGATCGGCCGGTGCCCTGGGAGTCCGATTAACTAAGTCCGGAAAATAGTCTTTTGCAACGGGTTTTATGTGGCTGAATACGACGGAAGCGTATGATCGTAAGCCAGGGTCCACGTGGCGCACTTGCCCTCAGTGACCGGTCAACCTGCACAAAGGGAAAATGATGAACCGGAAGAACATTTAGTCCTGAAACTAATCTCATTCGAAAGGTTTCATGGAGAAGATTACGAATATGATCGTTTGGCGGCGTGTGCCTGGGGCATTTGCCCTTTGTGGCTCGCCAAACTCTCAAAATTTGGTAAATTTTAATCAACAGGAAGAACATAGACCTGTAACTGGCCTGACGATTATATTTGTAATCATCTCCATGAATTCTATCAAATAAGACCAGTTTTGGGACTATATTCTTCCGAGCCACTGAGGGCAAATGCCCCAGGCGGACGGCGGCAGACGATCATATTCGTAATCAGCTCCATGAAACCTTTCGAATGAGACTAGTTTCAGGACTATGTTCTTCTGGTTAAATTCATGTCCCAAATTGAGGACTTTAATTAGCTATAAAATCCTTAGGCCCCAGATACAGCATGGCAGACTTCCGGACTCGTATATAGGGGGTCAAATGCTATAATTTTGCATACCTTTTGTGACTATGTTCTTCCGGTTAAATGGGACTGTCGCCAGCTCTCGGTCTATTATACGTGTTATAGAAATTCCCAACCGTTCGGGAGATGTACCGTCCGGTGGCAAAGTCCGTAAAGTGGCAATTTAAAAAAAAAAAATTTTTTACCTCATGTTTTTTGTTGAACACTTTTTTACATGTTGTAAACGGTTCATCCTAGAAAAACACTCTTTTCAAGATAGTTGTAGAGAATACTGAACGATGAAGATGTTTGGGGGGCAGGACCCACCAAACAATCGCGAAAAACTGCACCGAGAGCGAGGTCCAGTCTTTGTTTCCACCTCAGACCTTAAGCCACCGTTCTGTTTTTTTTTTTTTCTGTTTCCACCAATATCCTGTTCTCATCAGCCCGGATATTGAGCGGAGCATCTTCATCGTTCAGCATTGAACTCGGCCGTGGCGCCTACCCCCAACATCCCTAGTCAACGTTTCACCCTCACGGTTCTCATCGGTCGGGGGGGCCTAGAGTCGTCGAGAAAAAATCCAAGGACGCTGCATCAGACCGCCCCCAATATCTTCATTGTTCAGTATTCTCTACAACTGTCTTGAAGAGTGTTTTTCTAGGATGAACCGTTTACAACGTGTAAAAAAAGAGTTCAACAAAAAACATGAGGTAAAAATCATTTTTCTGAAAATTGCCAATTTTCCAGAGGGTACATCTCCGGAACGGTTGGGAATTTCTATAAAACGTATAAGATCAAAGTTGTAGAGAATTTTGTCTTTTTTATTTAAGTATATGTATAGTGAAGTTTCCGCTAAGGCCGATTGTTCTCGAGATAGAGGCGAAAACCCTAAAAATGGGACCTTCTTGGATCCCCCTCCACCCGTTGCCAACCCCCTTGGTGAGAGGACTTTTAGTATGTTCACTTTCTAACCACCCTTAACAAGTTTCCGAAAAAATATGTTCCGATACCGCTCACCGGAGCTATAACCCATTCATGACTGGACTATGGCTCAACATTTTGAGTTTGAAAGAGCTACGTCCACGAAAATAAATAAGAGTCAACCCAGCGAAATTGATTATGACCGTGCAATCCAAATGCCCCCCCTCCCCGCGTACATTATCAACTAATTTCCATAAAATGTGTTCTTTGGTGCTAGAACTCATTTTTAATTCCCCTATGTGTTCCATCATCATCAGCCGCTCATTCTCCCTGTGTTGCCGCCTGCAATTTACAATTTTCTGTCTTTTGGGCTCATCGTTCTTATTTTTCTCCTGAACTGAAAGTCTCCCTTGAAGGGAATAGCCTTGTTCAGTGGCTGCTGAGTACAGCAAAGCAATATGGAGAAGCGCGATTTCGACCAATTAAATTGTTGTGTTTTGTTTTTTTTCTGTTAAATCTATGGAAGCAACCACCGAACAGAACAAATTTTTCCTGTCAGAAAAAATAACAGGCGGTAGGGTATTTTTTTTTCTGGAAGTGATTTAAAACTGGCCTCCATGTTGCTCAAAACTGCGGTTGAAATATTTGTCAGATCGGCCATAACAGGTACCGATTGTCATTGTGTTCTAACATTCGCATATTTTTCTTATTTTCCAGGAGTTAAAATGAGAGGTCAAAGTGGGGGAGCTCAGTCTCCGAAGAACAAAAATAGCTCTAATAACGCTGTAAGTATATAACGATGAAACTTCATTAACTCTTCTGATTCATATGTATTATTTTCGAGAACTTTCGATAGCGCTTTCTTGTACTAGTATTTGTTGATTGGTTGCCCCCTTCCCCCCTGTTAATTTAAAAAGCAGAACCTTACTTATTTACTCTTGCACATGGGGTGAGCTTGGGAGCACGCCGACCTGCAAAAATCACAAGACTCAGGCTCCGTCCTACGTGGGGGGGGGGGGGCAAAAAATCGAAAAATATGCAAATCTCACGCACCGCTGTAAACCTTAAAGCCGCTACGATCGCGCGGGTTCTGCTCACGTAGGACGCAAGTTCATTCAAAACTCAGTAATATGGCAAAGAAGCAATAAAGAAGTAAACTGGTGTAAAATGCGCGTTTCTTTTGTTTCTGGTGGTGGCTGGTGGGCTAGTGGGGTGGAATTCTGCGTGATTGCAAAAAAACTTATTTACCTGTTTACAACGTGATTAAATGAGTACCTACCTCTAATTAAAAAATGTTTGGATATTTTTTAAGTTTTTTTTTATTGTTTGAAGAATCATAAAATGCTCAAGCTCTTTTGTTTATCCCTATCCTTTCTAACAGTTTCACGTAAAAAGCTCACATCACTTTGTTACTGTTTCTACTAGGAAGACGACTTGAAGTGGGTTGAAGAAAACATTCCGGCGTCAATCGCTGACACGTAATTATTCCCTATTTTATTTTCAATCAAAACGGATTATTTATTACAATTTATTACTTTCAGGGCCCTCCCCATACTTGATTCTGACGAAGTAAGTGTTTATTCTATTTTGTCAATATTCCCTAAACTATACGTAACGAGTTTTTGTGTGTATTTTCATAGGAAATTATGTCAACGAGGTTCGAATTGTCGAAAATGCAGTGAATGCGCTGCTAAATTATTGAAAAGGATTTATATTAACGGGGACGTGTTTTTACTTTTTATGCTAGTCTTACTCCCCGTTGAAATGTATTATGGTGCAATGAAACTGCTCTGGGTGTTGCTTTCAGTTTCAGTCTTTGGTTCCAAGTATGTACTTTACCGCGGCAGTGTTATGGAGGAGAATGTTTTACCCTTTGAAGAGCAGAAATAGAAAATTCGCCCTGTTATTGTAATTTATTCTTTCACTTTGAACAATTTTTTATTGAATTGGCCTTTAAAGTTGCAACAAAATGTATCACTACGTATGTATGAGTATATCAAAGGGGAAAATATCCAGATTGATGGGGGGGGGGGTAGTAGTTTTGGATAATGGTGAAAGTGCGATTTACATAATTTGGGCGGGTGCCCAACGCTCCACGACGCATTTGCAAGGAGATATTATGATCGTTTTTTTTTCTGAGCAAGCTGAATTTATTTGGAAAAAGCGTAATGCTACCCAGACTTGAGTTCCTGGCCCATAATCAAAAATAGTGATACTCTTAGTTATATGATTGAACGAAAAAGCATATCATTGCTGTCAGCCAACTTATTTTTGCGAACCATTAGGTACTGTAAAATTCTTAATTTGACATCTCTTGGAAGAAATTTGTGTTCGTTACGTTCTATGGTTGAATTCTAGTCCTTCCTCTTTCTTATTTTTCGGCTTCTGCCAAAATTGTTATCCTTTAGGCAATTAACTATAATTCCTTCGTCCTGTTTATCAAGGATGCATCTGTCTGTGAACTTTGTTTGTTAGGTTTCGTAATCTTTGAATTAGTGTAAATAAAATGAATTTTTTTGTGCTAATTTAATACATTTTTTTCATGAGTTCACCTCTTCTGCGATCAAAGTCACCGGGCTTTTCGACTTTGTGCCCAATGCACAGTGAAAGGTCTTCGGAAGCCGTGTGTACGTAACATCGTGAATGTCCAGTTCCTGAATCTCACCGTTCACTAACAGTCAAACCACAACAACAGCACCAACAGTCCAATTTGAGCAGGGCCTACCTCTTGACTTGGAGGCTACCATTTTTGGCTGTGGTGATGTTAATGCCAGTCTCGGGTGTGAGTTTGACATCATAGCAAAGTTTGTCATGTTAACGGTACCATGGCAACGGTAACCATAACAACGGTTGGCATGAAAATGGTTACCATAGCAATGGTTGCCATGGTAGCTGTTGCCATCATAATCGCTGCCACGGTAACTGTTGTCATGACGAAGATTACAATTGCAACAGCTACCATGGCAACCGTTGCTCCCAAACTTGTTGACGACACCGTAGCAATCGGGGTCGGACGCAATCTCAAAATAGCAACGTTGTTTTAGAAATCCTGCCCCTGCCGGTCTATATAATCATGTGTGGCATTCAGGAATCCGCCAATCGTGTTCGAGAAAACTTGGATGCCAAACAAAAGGTGCGCGCCCCCGATGGTTGTCATAGTAGCGGTTACCATATCACAGGTTGCCAAGGAAACTTACCATACCAAAAATTGCACCATTGCAAAAATGTTAGCTGTTATGCATTCCGTTGCCTTGGCAACCTTTGTAATGGTGACCATTATAATGACAACAGCTACCATAGCAACCGTTGCTTTGGTGACTGTTACTGTGTGATTCTACAGTGTGCGAGGAAGGTTGGGGCCGAGGAAATTTCAATGAACGTCTTAGTAAACGGGCCTAAGAGTGGCACTAAAATATGAACACATGATAGGAGCATGGATGCGCTTCAAATGAATTCATAAAACACTTCCTCCATACGTTAGGTAAGGTCTTTAAACGTGTGTGGTTAATGCTTAAACTAAAATTTTCAATGTTATGCTTATTGTGACGACACATATCCGTTACCATTAAGTGTCAAACGCTTATGCAATAACTCCCTAATAGTTGCGATGGTATCGGTTAACACATAACGTTTGTCATGGTAACAGCTACAATACCGATGTTTGCCACGGTAGCTGTTACCATTGTTATAGTTGCCTTGGTAACCTTTGCAATGATGACAACCGTTCTTATGGTAACTGTTACCAAAGGCAACCATCGCTATGGCAACGTCAACGGTTGTCATGATAACAGTTGCCGTAGTAACGGTTACCAATACCATGCCAACGGTTATCAAGGTAACGGTTACCATAGCAACGGTTACTATAACAACGGTTGTCATTGAAACAGTTACCATAGCCGCGGTTGTCATAGTAACCGTCATCATAGCGATGCTTGCAAATCGAGGCGGTTTTTCGGATAGACGGAGCCAAGGTGAGTAAACTATAGGTGCCGCAGATTTCACCCTGCCCATGGGACGGGAGGGATGGAGACTGACGTGACCAGCAGTCCTTTGCTCCCGACTGCTCTCCCCAGAGCAGCAGAGCAAGTTAATTTGTGAATTCTCAAAAATCACAGCCCAATAACAATTAATAATGTACTGGGTCCAGCGCAATGGCGGTTGGGACTGCTCGTGGCGTAAGTGAAGGACAGTGATCTGCGGCACCTATAGAAAATTTAGTCACCTTGGACGGAGCCATTGAAAGTGTGCTGACTCTGATGCCACTTTTAGTGCATTTCGATCTGTTTTTTTTTTGTCATTTTGGCTCGCAATCTGCACACGGATCTCGCTTGTGGGCCTCCACCAAGTTCAGTCTATGTGTTGGAAACCTTACAAAATAAGAAGGTTTTTCCACTGATTTAACACTTTTTCTTCCCAATGGCGAAGACGTGAAAATCGCATCGGAAAAATGTATCGAAATGTGAGTCACCAGTTTCTTTAGTAAATCGGCTGCTCTCTAGACGTACGAAGGTAATTTCACCAGAAAACGGACACATTTTAAAGAAAATGTTGTGTTCTTTCCAATGAGCATATTAGTTTTAGGCTAGTACCATTTTATGAACGTATGGCAAGCATTTAAATGGGGAGAAAGGGAATTAATGAAAAAATCATAAAATGTGTGATATTTCGGAAACGAAGCGGAATTTCCAAAAACTCCAAATAGTCATTTTGATGACAAATGATGTGCCCCATAAGTGGTTTTCTTCTGTCCAACAAATGCATGAACACCCTGTATAGTATGGCTTCAGAAAATGATGGAAAGAAAGCATTGCTAGTTTCTCTGGAAAATATCGTTAAATTGTCGCCTTTCTGGCTGAAATTCATTGAGAAATTAGAGCCAACGAAGAAAACAAAATCGAAGATACAGCGCGCTTTCAAATCTGAGAAAATTTATTAACAGAAGAAACACTATAACTTTGGTACAAATAGCTTAGCGATGTTGGTTTTTTATTTGATAACTTCCTACGAAATTGTATTACAATTATGTATTCATACACTGATTATAAAGTTTGGTGCCACGCCACAATCTTTAATTTTTATAAAAATAATACATTACTGAAGAAACGCACATAAACATCAAAGTAAAGCCAATCATGACACGATTCAACGAGAAATTCAAGTTCCTGATAAGCAACCAGAAATAATTAAACAGAGCCGTAGCTAAATAATCAGTCGATATACATAATAACAACACGAACATAAAGAAAAAATTGGGAAAACACACGCAAACGTAAGAACGTCATTCTTAAGACAAGCACACACGCAAGACCTTTTAATAAATTTATCTTTTAATCATTCAACCCATTCCATTATTCAAACACGTAGAATACAGTCTTCTGAAGAAAAAAAGAACACCAAGCCCTCGCTCGCTATTTTATTCTCGTTTGAATGGCGTAAACCATCGCAGACGTTTTAATATGCGACTCATTTTGCTAAAACGAGATACTGTAACTCACTTTGTAGGCAACGAGTAAATAACGAAAATCGTTTCGGCACAAGTATCATACAATGATGTAATAGTGATAATAATAATATCAAAGAGTCTAGAGCTCAAAAAATTAAACGACCGTAATATTTACAAAAGCAAAAAAGGAAAAATACAGAGCAAATCGACTTAATTAAAACGATTGAAGCATCTACATCACATTATTTTATACAATCTACGCTAGCCTAAATGAAATCACTGGATGATTTCAAATTGTGTTTTTTTTTTGTTTTTTGTTCTGAATTTCATATCGCTTATTCCTAACGGTAAAGTGTAGCCAACATGCTTCACGAGATATATTTGAATGAAACTAAACAAAAAATAAAGAAAAAAACAACTATTTTACGAGACAAAAAGGTATATCGTTCGAAGAAAGTAGGAGAATTCGCTTAATTAATTATAGGTATCACACTTATTAGCTAAGGTACGTTTAACTTTTGACTCGTACGTGATCTTGCTGATTTCGAGCAATATCTTCTATAAACGATTACTTTTCGCCATTCACTGCGACAGACATAGAAAATTTAAAACAGTTTCTTTCAATATAAATACAAAGGAAGAATTTTTACGCTACCCAACCTTTGAGCTTAAAATTTATACGTATAGTAATTTAGTCATATAATTTTATATTTTCTGATGGAAAATGTTTTACTGTAGAATAATAGTGGTACACTGAGAGTGACATACCTAAAACAGCATTTTGGACATGAATATTACATCTATTTAAATTGAATAGTAAAGACTTATCTAAGCCCACAACCTTACTTTCAGACAATTTTTGTTCTTTAAAATGATATTTATTCAGCAAGTAAAAATACGCTGCAGATTAAACAGTAAAAATCTAAGCACAAATAATTAAGCTTACGGAATTAAGGATTTTCGTTTTAATCAAAAAATAGTGTGAGAAGCACCTTAATAGATATCAAATAATTGTAAATGCGAAGATCTCAGTTTTAAAAAAAAATAATGGGAAAACGATCATCAGTTGACAACAAAACCAAGCGCAACGGTTAGACAAAATTAGAAATCTATGGCGTAGAGGACTAGAGGTTACACTGCCACAGTATCGTATGCTGTGAGCCCTCCGTTTTGGAATTGTTGGGGGCCTCCTTCGTTTCTGTTGGAAAAGTAAAATAATAAAAAACGAATATTAGAGGGCGGTTCAGAGCTAGACCGACAAACTGACGCGGGTAGAACTGGTTAGTTTACAATTTTATTTATTAAATTGTTTTCACCATTTTTTCCTTTGAGTTTTTTCTTTAGAGTGTGTGATTCCTATGAATCGTCAAACGCGCACGTCAGTGGCCGTTGGAGTGAGAGTACCCAAGAAAAGACTTCGTGCTCTCAGTCTAATATAGCCGATGACGCTTCATAGGAATCACACCTTTAGAGGGAGCAGTAAAGGGGCCGGTGGCAACGTTACTGAGGTCAGCTTCCCTTCCATTTTCAATTATGTACTTGGTTGTGGAAACCCTTGAGCGCAGCTTATTTTCGACTTTCTAGGGTGGCGTTCATTCCATGGTGATACGATGTCGTTTCCACAACACTGATATCGCACAGTTCCAGTTGTTCTATCTGTCCTAGACGCTGTTACGATGCGTCGGAGACACAGAGATGTCGAACCGACATCGTACCGCTATTATGTTCACCACCTAACTCTAAAGATGTTGGGTTTGGACCAATCAACGAATCGTGAAAAATTGCTGCGAGGGTGCGACCTAACTCTGTAACTGTAAACTGTCTGACTCGGTAGCGCAAACGTTAAAAGACCTAATTACACCAGGCCGAGACCGGGCAGAGGAAAAATCACACATGCTCGTCACTCGGCACTGTCTCAGCCGAGCACTCGGTACGTGTAATTGGGCCTTAGGCCCGCCGCAAATAGAGCCCGTGCGTGGGTCACCCAAGCTCAAAAAACAGTTAGAAGACTATCCATTTTCAACTGTTTTTTTAAACTTGGGTGACCCACGCGTGGGCTCAATTTTGCGGCGGGCCTTAAGTCACTCTATGGAATATCTGATTGATTGAAATTTTAATATGAGGAGTAAGTATAGTAGACAACAGAGAATAATGAACGAAAATAGTCTTATTCGTTTGTTCGCGTTTGTACAGCCGAAACTTGGTTTGTTTTACATTTCTGGAGCTTTTTGGGAACTGACTGCGTCGGAGTAACTTCACGCAACCTTTTTTAGGGATTGGTTCTGCAGAAAAACAATGTCGCGGGGTTTGAGTAATGAAAAATCAATTTCGACGGTTTTCCCTATTCAAGAAACCAATTTTACGGACCTGGCTGTTGTACAAATTAAATTTAGTGGATTGACGCCCCCTTGACACAAAAAGCCTGAAGTGTAAAAACATTTTAGGTCTTCGCGCTAAATGGGCTGTTCTTATGGCAAGTCCGCGGTTGAAATTTCGAAGAAAAAATCGTGGTATCAGAAGGCATTAACTTCATGGCTAAAATTGGAGAAACAAAATCTAATCCCCAGTTTCTGTGGGTTGGGGGGGGGGAGCTAAAATAAATAAATCGCGCAAACGGGATGTTCTTAGGGCATCTCCGATGTCCGTAGCTAAAAGTTCTTAATTTGCAGCTAAAAATTAGTCCTTAGTAAAAGTAAAGTTCTATTATAGTTTTTCACGTTTGTATTGAATTTCCGATGCTTTTTTTTGTGAACTGAACGTGTCGGGCCAAATTGTTTGATCAGCGCTACATATTTGAACACAATTTTTCCTTCGGCGAAGCAAAAATATTAGTTTGTTTTATAGGTTATTAGGGAGTTATTGCATAAGCGTTTGACGGTTAACGGTTACGGTTGTGTGACGTCACGGTAAGCGTTAAGGTCAAATTTGGAGTTTTAACCAACGATATATAAAATAACTGGATTGCTCATCACTGCTGATAAAGTGTGGCCATAAGAATGTGGATGAGAGGGGTGGGGTTTCAAAACAATAACCGTTTGCTATAACTACACAAGGAGAGGTACGGCGCACCCCCTCCACGCCCCTCCTGTCCACTGTGACCAATCCAGGTTTAATATCGCTGGTTTAAACACGTTTAAAGACCTTACCTAAAGTATGGAGGAAGCATTTCGCACGTAGTGTTTGCCAAGTAACGCGCAAAAATTGAAAAATATTTCGCTTGTTATTTGCTGAGAACCCCATGTGTGCAGCTGGATTTATGTGGTTAGAACGTTTTGTGTTCAAGACTTTTTAGGTTAACGTTTTTTGTGCTTGGAGCATTTTAAGGCTGGGACGTGTTGTGGTTAAGAGTTTTATTTATAGCTGTTGATTAAGCTTTCTGTGGTTAAAAATTTTTGCACTTTACAAATGAAACGAATGGACCCCTAACGAAACCTGTAAGAGATTTTTTTTAGTCGGTGGTGGTTAGAACTAAAAAGCTAAGAGAGCTTTTGTAAAATTTGAGAATTGAACGATCCAAGACCGCAAAATTGGTTTTTTGAACACCAAATCCGCTGTTCTGAAATTTGATTATTTTTTTAAATGGACCGTACCCCAATTTTCCAATGAACCTCGCTGAATTGCGTGTATTATAAGTAATTGCGCGAATTAAATTTTTTTGATTACCTAAACCAATGGAATTAGTTTTATGAAGAGCAAAGGCTGCGAAATTGATTTTTATGGATGAACCGAAGGCCGCGAAATTTGATTGTTTTTAAAAGCCAGTATACGAACATGTCGATACAGTTTTGATCGTAGGTGCAACGACGTAGGTACTCAATTATAGGGAAAAATAAATAGTGTTCTCGTCGCTTTTTATAGATTATTTCGGACCGGTTTCGGCTATTCAGCCATTTTCAACCTCCCAGATACGTCCTAAATCAGAAAAAAAAGCCGGTCTGTAGTCTGTATAAACTCAATATAAATAAAAGAGTATACATATATAGGCAAGGCTTCGAGGAGCTCTGTCCCGATGAGAATGCCCAGCAATTTATTTATATTGAGTTTATACAGACTACAGACCGGCGGATAGACGCATTTTATTTGTCTGATTTAGGACGTATCTGGGAGGTTGAAAATGGCTGAATAGCCGAAACCGGTCCGAAATAAACTATAAAAAGCGACGAGAACACTATTTATTTTTCCCTAAAATTGAGCAGTATACGAAGCCCTCCATTCACCGAACGATTGGTTTTTTGAAAGCAGAAACAACACAAACTTGATTTTTGATGACCATACTCCTTCAAAACTAACTTTTAAAAGAGATAAACGATAAAAATTGTTTTCAACGACTTAATCCAGCAAAAATTGTTTTCGAGTTTTTAAATTGATTTTTGCAAAATACAATTTCAAGATCTAAACTAATCCCAGGAAATTTGTGGGTTTTACGAATAAACTATGCGAAATTGGTTTTCTGAAGAGCTTTTGGAAATAATTTTGAACCCCACCCCCACCTCCAAAAAACCATCCCAACCCTGTAAAAAAAATTGACGTCTATATAATGACTAAACCCTGCAAAAATTGGTTTTTTGAATAGCAAAACCAGGGAAATTAGGTTTATTCTGAGCCAAATGAGCTAAAAGGTAATTAATTTTTTGAGTAACTCATTCTTTATTCTGCATACTATAAAGAATAAAGAATGTGTTACTCAAAAAATTAATTAATTACTTAAAATCGAAATATTTCAGGTGGGGATTTACCCACATTCAGAAATTTTAGATGGGTATTCCTACCTACCATATTCCACACCTCCCTGGCCGGCACTGGGCACAAGAAAGTTATTTTTTATTTTTAGGGACGAGAGTGAAATTGAAAGGGTTAGGCGTACACGAGCCTGGGCCATTCCCAAGGCTCTAAAAATCAGTTGCCAACTTGCCACAGCGCACACTTTTTCATTTTTTCTAACAGGGACTGTTTTTTTGTTTTTTCCAGAGTGAGTGTTTTCCAGCCCGTAGGAGATTGCCTCTTTCGGAAAAGTGGTCGTAAAGTTTAGGGGGGGGGGGCAAGTACGAAATGGTGTTATAATTTTAACACGGCTTTATCCTATAACAATTAAAATGGTTGACATGTGGATACCACCCGTGTTATTCCATATAACACCCCTTCCTACTTCAGCCCCAGGATAGCTGCCAAATTGCGATTTTCATGCCAGTGGGCAGTACTTAACGGATAAAGTTATTTTTCTCAATCAATAAGCAGCGGGTCTCTTTCAATTAACTGTGTATAGAGGTCTTATGGGGTATCATTACAATTCCAGTCAACGTAAAATTGCAGGGGGGGGGGGCTTAGAATCCCTGGGGGATTAAGAGCTTCCCCCCCCCCTTTGCTCGGTCGAACATACTTCCGCCGCCCGAACATACAAAAATACAAAAACCCTACTCCTGAAAACGGTGCACACAACTGATAAGACTAAACACAAAAAAACACTTACGTATTCCTGTGAATGCCATTCATGTAACAAAACAAGGAAAGAAAAAAGTGCAAAAGTGAAATCATCTACTTCAATCAAGACCAAATTTAAAACAAAATTCTATTTTTGTCTTAAAAATAAAAACAAGGTTTGAGTGAAATTGTGCGACGAATACATACTAAAATCTTAAGAGGTCACCTGTGAAGGGTAGTCACTTTAAAATAAGTAACAAGGGTGCTTGTTTAAAATTGTTAAAATCTATTGCTGGGAAGGGGGAGGATAGTTAAATTTTGTTACTAAATGTTACCGCCATCACTGTTTTACCCTAATAAATAATAATACTTTTTTTATTGGGGGCCTACAAATTATAGAACTCACCTTTCGATTAGTTTGCGCATTTCCTCGGTGGTCATGCCATCCTTGGAGTTGTTGCGCGAAGACACTGAAATAAAACGTTTACATGGAATTTAAAAAAGAAGGTGTCTAGCTTCTTTTTTCTTAGTTGAAAATAACGCGTGACTGGTCTCTGAATGGTGAGAGGGGTGGGGGAGTATCGTTTGACTGATCATGAGCAAAACGGTACAGGGACTACGCCATAAAACAAAATGCGTGACATGAACTATAGTGCGCGAACAAATTGCAGTGGAGCACGGGGACGATGAAAAAGGTGGGGAAACAAACTTCAGCTACTTGAATTTGATACAATGCAAGATGCTGAGCATTGTATTAGGTTGCTTTAGTCCGGTAATGAGTCAAACTTCAGCATTTCTACTAAACATGGATGAATAAGATGTTTACGCGGCATAAAAATCAATTATGAAAATGAGATGGCGATGAATGATGTTTTTAATGACGGCGATATATGACTGGGATATTAATGACACTAGCTTAATAAAATAAAAACTGTTTTAAAACATAGCACTTTACCTTTTTTTAAAAAAAATTAGACAATGATACCCTTCTTAGATGATGCCCGAAACCCTAATGAAAAGAGAAAATCCAAATACAAAAATTGTGCAAATACACAAGCAAAATAGTAATAAATTCGAAACATGCGCATGCAAAAATATAAATTGTAGTATTTCACAAGTTAATAACGTTTATTCAGTACGATAGGGGCCCCCATTGAGTACTTTCCGACAATTTTTTTTTCCGACGACGACAGCATCAGACAACAGAACAGATAATGTAATAAACTGTTGTAACACCATACTTTTTAGTCACAAGGAAACGACGCACCAAAGCGGAAACAGTCGTTTACGATGGCGAAACCAGCGCGACACACAAAGTTGTGCGGTGAATTGCATATCTTCGAATAATGCGTAGCTGCTTAAAATGACAATTCTCTACTCCTCGCTGGCGATTTGACTAGGCGCATTAATCCTGCTCCTTCTTCGCCATTCAGTAGAGCATTCTCCTTCTGCCTACACACCTGCTATCCGCGCGCCGAAAGAATACGCACTACACAATGCCTCTGACGAAATATTCTCTCCACCCACGCCCTCGTCTGATACATACTGCCACACTTCTCTTCTCCTGGCACTGGATCACCCACCAATGCCTATCGCAGGCTCATGCTCTTCGTCTCTGTAAACCGGCCGTAAAACGGAATAAATAAACAGTGTCATATCCACTCAAATCTTTCGAGTGTAACTACTACAGCCTGCAGAATATTTTTTATGTTTTTAAGTTCTCCGCCCATTGAACAGGGTAGCTCATTCTCTAATTATAACCATGGACCTGAGTAGCAAATTACTCATCATCTTCTTCGAAAAAGTTGCAGCGGAAGTCAGTCGGCATGGGGAGAGTAAGAATCTGAGCAGTTCATATATAACCCCCCCCCCCTCAACACTATCAAACCCGCAAATATTGTTTCGATTCGATCCAATTCGGAGAATTGGCCCTTTAAAAAATTATGTTTGCTCAAATTTTGCGAATTTGGATCTCGTAGAACCAAATTTCGCGGATTTTACGCACTGGAAGAGTCAATTTTGCAGGAATGTGTCCCTAAAGCAGGAGGAAGGCGGACCAATCCGGCCCACCTCCGTTTGAGTGAGGCCCCCGAAAAGCTCAAAGATGAAAAAAATGGAGATTTTTTAGGTTCTTAGGATGTGAAAAAATCGCAAGAAGCGCTCGTTTTCGGCTAAAATTGCGATAAAGCCCTAATTCGGCAGTTGAAAATTGGAAAAACAGCGCTAATTTCTGTCTCACCGAGAAAAAAAAGCGCTCTTTCGGAAATAAAATTGAGAAAAACGCTAGTTCCCGGCTAGAATTGAGTCAAGCGCTACAATTTGTGGCAATAAGAATCGAGAAAAGGCGCTAAAATTCACAGTCGAAATTGAGAAAACAGCAATTCGTGGATTCTTGAGGCAAGTTCGCGGCTGAAATTAAGAAAAAAGTTAATTATTCGTGGGTGAAATTAGAGAAAAAAATTAGTCAAGAAAAAAGGTAATTGACGGATAGAATCGAGAAAATCACTGCTAAAATTGATAACGCTAATTCGAGAATAAAATTGAGAAAATTGGCTAATTCTTGGGTAAAATTGAGAAAATTGGCAAAGGGCACTCAATTCGAAAATTGAGAAAACGCTAATCCTCGGATTCTTGAGGCAAGTTCGTGACTTAAATAAAGAAAAAGCACTAATTCGGAGCTAAAAAGTTTAGAAAAAGTAACGATTCACAGCTATAATGGAGAAAAACTATGTGTGGCTAAAATTGAGGAAAAACGCTATAATTTGGGGTTAAAACTGAGAAAGTACGCGTATATTTCTAGTTTATTCAGAGACTAAGGGACCTCCTAGAAATTTCCGCCTTAGACCCCGATTGGTAAAGGTCCACCACTGAGTTCAAAATCCAATTTTTATGGACATATTTTTATGGTACTCACAGAACCCAATTTCACGGGAAAGCTTGGAGAAAAAGCTCTTCGCGGATAAAGTGTAAAAAACAATAATTTGCGTTAAAATTACGAAACACGCTAATTCACGGATAAAATAGTGAAAAATCGATTATTCACTAATGACTTTAAGAAAACGCGCTAATTCGCGCCATTAAAGGTAAGTTCATGCCTGAAACTGCGAAAAAACGGTAATACATAGCTAAAAGCGAAACAAATCGCTAACTCGCCGCTAAAATTGAGAAAAGTTGCTAATTCATGGATGCGGCTGAAATCAGGAAAACACGAATTCACCACAAAATTCAGATAAATCGTTAATTCACGGCTAAAATAGTGAAAAATCGCTAAAATGACAAAAAGTCGCTAATTCGCGGCTTAAATGGAGAAATATTGCTAATTCATCGATGAAATTGAGAAGAAGCGCTGAAGTAAGGAAAACGCGAAATTTAATCCACGAAATTCGTGAACTAAATCCAAATTTCAGAAAAAGCGTTAGTAATTCGCTGCGAAAATTTGGGGGAACTCTAATTCGTTGATGAAACGTAGAAAAATCCATAATTAGCCGCTACAAAGAGTAAAAACGATAGGAAAAACACAAGTTCACTGCAAAATTCAGAGAAATCGCTAATTCACGGCTAAAATGAGGAAAAATCGGTAATTCACCGATAAAATTGAAAAGAAACGCTTGCTTGAGAAGACGTGTGGAAAAAACGCTAATTCGCGGGTAAAATGGAGAAAACGCGCATTGCGGCTTATGGAGGTAACTTCGTGGCTGAAAGCAGTGAATTCAGAAAAACGTTAATTCGCAGCGAAAATTGGGAAACAAAACTCTCATTGATGGCTTGTTAGGAGGCTAAAATTAGGTGAAACGCTAATTCATAGCTGAAGTCAAGAAAAATGGCTATTTATGGGGTTAAATTAAGAACATTTGCCATTTCACAGAACAAAATTGAGTAAACGGCAAGTCGCGGTTTCCGGAGACTTCGCGGCTAAAATTAGAAAATATAGCGCTAATTCACGGGTAAAATCGCTCATTAGAGGCTCAAATCAGGAAAAACGCAAATTCATTACAAGAAAAACCGCCAATTCAAGGCTGAAATGGAGATAAAATCGCTAATTCACGGCTAAAATGGAGACCAATCGCTAATTCGCGGCTAAAATGGAGACAAATCGCTAATTCACTGACGAAGAAGTGAGAAGTGTGGAAAAAAACGCTAATTCACGGCTCCTGAAGGCAACTTCACGGAGGCATAAGGCGTTGGGGAAAGATTCGCCCGGGGGCGAAATGTCTAAGGGCGGCACTGCAATGAGCTACCCCAGGGCACATTTTTTGGGCAAATGGGAAACGCTATTATACTGTAGTTAACTTACGTTGTTGAAGTTATTGAACAGGCCCCAAGTGCGTTTTATTTAGAGCGTCACGGCCTTTTGCTAAGATCAAAGTGTTGTGCCCGATGGGGAGGGGGAGGATGGGTGGCCCGCCTGAGTTCGTACAATCAGGTTTATGGCCCACGACCAAAAAAGGTTGGCTGGCCCTGGTGTAGGCAGAAGGCGAATGCTCTACTGTATGGCCAAGAAGGAGCGGGGTTAGAGTGAAATGCGCAGTCAGATCGCCAGCGAGAACTTCTTCTAAACTTTGAGAAAATGTACCCTACAACGAAACTACGGACGTATCCCTGTCAAAACGGAAGGACTCGCTTGGGTATGGATTCATCAGGACCACATTTACGGGTTTAGTGTTTCGACTGTAGATAGGGTCTACTTTCACCCGATTTTTTCTACGCACTTATTGAAGGAACACTCTTTTTAAAAACACCCAACACTACTAAAATTCTGACTGTTCTCCGGCATCGTCGTCCAAAGTCGCGAACAGCTGTTTATCCATTCATTCGGATTTTGATTCTTAACCTCTCCTATACGATTGAAACCCCACAAGACATGCCGTGCTACAAAGCAAAATCAACACATCATGCCAAGAGTGGTCGTGTCTTGAACATGTCTATAACACAAAACGTAGATATTGAGACATCAAAAAACCATGCTTATTACACACAATCTAAGGAATTCGTTTGAAAAACCCAAAACATTCACACATTTAAGTAAAAAAGGAATCGTGTAGAGAACACATCACAAGTAGACTACTTTGTAGAGATTTGATTCTCGAAAGTAGTTTTTTCGCCGACAGAAACAAGTTCCAAAAAAAAGATCCCGCGTTAGTTCCTTTCGTCCTCTCAACTACGTTAGCTTACCCTCAAAAGCTTTACTACACATTATAATAGCGTGAAACTTACCCTGGTAGTTCCTGTTGGCCATGTCTCGATCGCATTCAGCCTCTGACATTTCGTTACTCTCTTTGCTGTCATTGGCACTCGAGTCATGGTTCCTCGGTGGAGGTGGTGGTGGCTCAGGGCTCCCTGCCAACGTTAAATTACGAGCTGATCCTATTCGAATGTTTTGTTTGTTTGTTTTTTTCATCGAGCAAAAAAATGTGTAGGTAGAACAAAAGAAAGCAATGAACAGAAGAAAAGAGAGAAATTCCCACGGCTGTTGTTAGTAAGAAACTGATGACATCGATGAAATATCTGTTAAATAGAATATCTAGTTGCTACCTAAAAATGTGATTTCAAGATTGATAATGAAATTAACTAAGCTTTAATGTGAAAGTAAAATAAAAGAAGGTAGCAACTAAATAAATGGATTCATTTTTACGAACCAACGCTTCTACGTCCCAAGGAGTTTCGACTGCTGTAGTGGTCGTACGGCGCACCGTAGGGCGTATATTGCGACCCATACGGATCGTCTTCGGTGCAATTGGCTGGATCGTCATACTCGGGCGAGAAAGTGGAATTGGGTCCCACTCGGGAATACCTGCCATTCCTTGGCTGTGGACAAATCATTGTTTTTTTTTTCGCACAAGACTTAGGAATTAAATGGATTTAAAAGCGAAAAAATCGACTTACCATCGACTGGGAGCCAGATCTATGGTGGACATTAGTTGTAGGAACTCCTCCAGGACCTAAAGTCCCGCAATGACCGTTCTGATGCGGGAAGGTTTGAAATTGCATAGCTTTGGACGGGTCCATTTCTTCTCGGAACCCAAGAAGATGGAACGTAGCATACGGACAAATATCGTCGTCCATACCTATTGAATTGACCGTACGAAAGGTTAAAATATAAACGAATTAGGTACGAAATTCATAAGAGCAAAGTCAAGTTCATAGGGGTAAAATACGCGTTCATCATGATGATGACAAATAAAAATAATGATGAAAAAAGTAAAAGTAATAGAAGCATTAATACATAACGTGCAGCACTTGCGATTTTCTTACCTGCTTCAATAAGCAGACATAACAATCACGCCGTAGCTTCAGTTCCGTGGAAAGCATCATAACCATAACCCACTAACTAGCCTACTGACAAAATTCCCCTCCTAGCAAGAATGGATGGTTTTAAACTTAAAGGAAGCCTCCAAAACGAATCGACAATTTTTCCCCTCCACCAAAAAGCAGTAAAATTACCAACCCCTCCCCCCCTCTATTCAACCACGAATTTGTTTCGCCATTGCGGAGCAAACGGAGTGTCTTGTTTATATCTTACCTGCTCTGTGGTACATAGTCTCATCTGATCCAGGACACCTGGGTAGCCTCCCTCTACAGGGAGTATGTGAAGCAAGTTCTTCGTACATATGCCTTCGTGGGTCCCATGTTGAGTGACCACTGCATAAGCCTGCTCTTCCTGCGTTAGCAACCCGAGATAATAACGTAAAAACAAAACAAACAAAAAAAGAAACGAAGAAGTAATAAAATAAATTGGGAAACCCTCTGATCGTCCTTGCGTTTGACGTG
The DNA here is from genome assembly GCA_038030265.1 of Corythucha ciliata. Lineage (NCBI taxonomy): Eukaryota > Metazoa > Arthropoda > Insecta > Hemiptera > Tingidae > Corythucha > Corythucha ciliata. The sequence goes on from CM075943.1 coordinate 21,941,944, forward strand.
AATAAAATAATATAACTTATGAAAATCAAAATTAAATAATTTAAAGAGGAAAAAATGAATTTGTGGAAACCACAAACGCGGACGCCTGCCCCCTCCCACCCATCTAGCACACGCCTGATAATTGGACGTTTGACGATGTCAACCATCTCGAAGTGCCGAATCCGTTAAAAACATTTTACAGAGTATGAGGGAGAAGGGGACACGAATAAGAAACTTAGCATGCAAAAAAGAGGTAATAAAATAAAATGAAAATTAAAAATTGGTGTGGCTGAAGGTGACGCACGTGTCGAAAAATGAACTGGTCACGAAAATCATACCGGGAGAATAATTATAGATTATATCGCTCACATACTTAGGGCGTTACTGTCATATCAAAGGATTTCGCCAACTTGAAAAAATAATTAAATAATAATAAACACTAAGCAAAAAAATTGGAGCATGAGTACACAAAAAAGAAACAATGGTGATGATGAAATTAACAAAAATTGAAATATGATGATGACGTTAAGTGTCTATGGGTTTTAGGGCTTTATACTACAATTCGGCTTGAAGTATAAAAAATGCCTGTACGCGTTCATTATGAAAAAAGTACTCAAGCTGTGAAATGAGACAAAGCCCTTACTTATTCCTGTACCTCTCTTGATCCGTTCACAAGTGTTGTAGTTGGAGCCGGGGACCGGAGGTAGTTTTCTGTTCGGAGGTGGTATGTAACCAAGCTCATCGTGAAGATCTGGACACCTTTTATCGATTGTATTGCCACCGACCATAGACTGATTGTAAACAAGGTCATCTGAAAGCAAATAAACGAGGATGGTTGAAAGGCTTTCAATATGTACGCTCCCCCTTTAACACGCTGCTCCCAACCCCTGCACTAGATTCAACTAGTGAACTACTCAGCCAAACCTCTAAGTCTAGTTGACGTGGGACCTCTGTTTCTTCTGGCAACAGCCACACATATCACGATGATGCCCACAAATATTACAATAACAGTTGCTGCCATAGGTACGATCACGTTCAAATCGATCCATTTAGGAAGCCAGGGGAAATATTGGTTGACGTCGTGAATAACGCCTTTCGGTGGGCTTACTGTTCCTGTGAAAAAAATAGAAAAAAAGGAAAAAGTGTAATTCACCTTTCTGAGGGGCTCCCTTGCCGCGAAGAAAGCACACGACTATAATCGCGACAATTATGACGAGCAACGCGGAAACGACTGGAACGACAAGGTTCAAATTGGCCAGTACAATTCTCAGGGGAGAGTCAGCATCAAATCCCGAATTTGGAACCTCACGAGCGGGAGCTATGGTACCTGCAACACCACCCAATGCTCGGTTACGGTCATAAGATACAATGAACACAACAATAGAATGAAAGACGAAGGAAGCACGTTCGGCCATTGAGTGGTGGTGCAGAGGTGGAGGAGTCAAATCCAAATATCGAAATAAAAAACTTCAGTTATTTGGCTTACAAAAATAAAAAAAAGAGCCACCCAAATCTCAAAGCCTTGGTGCCTACTCTTAGAACGGTTTCAGTTAAAAAAGTGAACTATAAGCTGAATCTTGCATTTCTGCTTCGTAATATTTTCGATAAGGTTGAAGCTTGCATTCCGTAATGTCCCCTAACGTTTCACGTATTTCAGAAAGAATGCATACCTCCAGTGATGGTTAACGTAGCGAACTGATATTCACTGACAGCAAAACCGGCGTTGTTGTGTGCTGTGACTCTGAGACTGTACCAAGTAGCTGGATCCAGGTCAAGGACTACGAAATTACCGCCAGGCTTCACGTTGTTAGATACCTGATTCCATTCGACGGCATTCCTTGGGACAAATAAAATTATATAACTGTTGTGTGGACCAAGTAAGAGCTAGAAGAAGTTACTTTTTCTTATGTTCAACAACGAAGTAGAGCATAGGACATCCTCCGTCAGACCAAGCGTTCAAGTGGAGAGTGATGCTATTGGTCGACACTTCAATAAATCGGCTGGCCTCAGGAATAACCGGTTTGGATCCCTTGGTTCGTGTGTTAAGAATGTCGGATTCATCTCCGGTGCCAATACTTGAGCACAATCATTCCAATGAGTTACTGTAACTGGCGTGTTAAAAGGAGGAAGCCATACCTGTTGTAAGCCGTTACGGATATCATGTACCGCGATCCGCACCAAAGATTTTCCAGTGTGTATTTATGAACGGTCGGCGCGAGCTGAGTTGTTTCCCAGTCACCAAATTCAGGCTTGTACTTGACAGTATACCCGTGAATAGGTTCAGTGTCCTGGGGATTCGGCTTTAGCTTAAGCGTAATGGAGTTAGTGGTCGTCGACGTTAGGGTTACGAGAGGCATATGGGGAGGAGCTGTGAAACAGTCGATAGTATTAGAAAGTTATGGCATAACTAAAAAAAAAGACACCTTACCAAGAATAACAAGGTGGTGAGTGACTGCGTCTTGCCCGAAGGAGTTCTCTACCGAGCACGAATACTCTCCAGCATCAGCACGGTTAACCGATTTGACGAGAAGAGAGCCTTCCGGAAGTTGTTGCATTCGATCATTCGGCTCGTAAGGCGTTCCTTTGATTTTCCATTTAATATCCGGAGCTGGTTTACCAACAGCCAAGCATGGCAGTTTTACATCTTCTCTGTAGGTGGCAGTGAATTTACTATCGAAGGAGGCGATTCGTGCTGGAACTATAGAGACGAAGAGCAACGATATTTTAGAGAACATTTTCCATATCGTGAATTATCACAGGTACGCTACCTTTGGAGCTGGGCGAAAGAGTAACTGTTTTGGATGGCTGACCCTCGCCTATATTTGTTGAAGCAGTCACCCAAAATTCGTACTTTTGTTCTTGGTTTAAAGCTGAAGCTTCATATGTCATCTGAAACGGCGGCATTTTCTGGCTCCTGGGAGGCTCCTAGACAGGCAAAAGAACATCAATTTTCAAACTGACAATAAGACCAAAGAAGAATTTACTTATTGCCAGGCATAAATACTACATTTTCATTTTTTGTATTGCCAATAATTGTCAAGTAATAATGGAGAACGTGGAACTCAGGGAGGGAGCACAGAACCGCCGGAAGTATCGTAGACCGTTGAATAGCCTTACTCCCAGGCACATGCGCAGAAGTCACGAGCAGCATTAATCGAACTGCCTCATATAGAGTAATGGTGCGTGTTGGGTGCAGAAATGAAAGGGTATTCCGTGTAATGGGGGGCAGACGAAAATCAGAATCACCAATATGTATGGCCCAAGCGAAGTAATTTTTTCGGGACTCCTATAGACCTTATAGTTCGCTCAGACAGTAATATCATACGCCATAAGCGAAAAGAAGCTTGAGGCGAAGCATTTCATATTTAACAACGCTGTTTTTCAAGAGCGGTTGCATGAATTGCTCTATAGAGAGATGGATAAATAATTCGAACAAAGTATAGCACCTTTCCTCGGTCACCATCAAATCAAGAACTTGGTCCTAAGGCCTCTTTCTGCTTATTATAGTAAGAGGGGGGGGGGAGTTCATAGGCGTAGCCAGAGGGAGGCAGGGGTGGGCAGTTGCCCTCTTCTAGACGCGAAAGCGAAGACTTAGTGTGGAAGCTGTCCACCCCTAGATACCATCAAAACGCACTATTTCTTCAGGGTGTCCACATTTTGTTACGTTGACGCTCACTAAAAAAATCATTTCTGGAACTTGGCTCACTAAAAAAAAAAAAAAAAACAATTTCGGGGTTTTTTGCGCCCTAAAAATACATTTTCGCAGATCTGACTCATCTTAATGGCAAACTCAGATTGAGCAAAAAAAAAAAAATTGTGAATCTTCTTCGGAAAATCAATTTTGTGGGATTGCCTAATTCAATATATAATTTTGAGGATTTTTCATACCAAATAAACGATTTCCGCAGGTTTGAAAATGGGAAAATGGAGGTCGCAAGACTGAAAACACAGTGTCTCGGTTTACGCTTCTCCGAAATCTAAAATGGCCAGCTTAGTGATAAAATTAGCAGTTCTATGAAAAAACCACAATCTGCAGTATCTACTAGAATCGTCATTTTGTGATAAAATCAAAAATTTCGTGCTAAACCATCAATTTGTGCTAAAATCGCCATTTTTCTGCCGAAAACGCAGTTTCAATGTACAATTTTTAGTTTTGAGGTAAAACCACTAAATTTATTTTTAGGGGGGAATCGCCAGTTTGTAGCGAAGACTTCAGTTTTCTGGCAGCAGTTTTAGGGTGAAAACGTTGAGTTTGAATGTTGGAGTTAAGAAAAGTCTGTTTTAGTTAAAAGTAGTCATTTTTGTAGTAAAATCACGAGTTTGGGGGTGAACGTTTCCTTTTTGGGCAAACCTGTCGGTAAAATCACTAGTATTGTCTTGAAATCTTCAGTTTTGATATAACACATCAGCTTTGGCTTGAAATCTTTAGCTTTGGAGGTTTTCACCACAAAAAAGTGACGATTTTAGTCCAATAATAAAGACTTCACGCCAAAGCAGCGACGTGTTATATAAAAAAAGCAGAAGGTTTCAGTACAATAATGGTGATCTTATCCTTTCAAACTAAATTTGTCAGTTTTTCTTCAAAATGGAAATTTTACCCTCGAAACTGGTGGTTATACCACAAAACATAAGTTTTTAACCCAAAATTCAAGTTTCTACCCCAGAACAATTACCAGAAAACTGAAATTTTCACTACGAAACTGCAGATTTCACCATAAAACAAATAAGTGGTTTTACCTCAAACCATAAAATTTCATCAAAGTTCAGGGGAAAACGTCAGTTTTGGTGTGAAATTGTCTGTTTTGAAGTAAAATATCCAGTTTTGGGGTACAATAAACACTTTCGTGGTGGAATAACCACCAGTTAGGGTAAAATCGTCAGTTTAGGTATGTAATGTGAGTTTTTGGGATGAAATAGTAAATTTTGAGGTTAAAACCGTCATTCTTCTGATAAAATTGTTGGTTTTTGTAGTGATATATACGAAAAAACACATCAGGGGCCGTATTCCGAAGCCGTGTGAAAATGCCGCAAAAAGCGGTTGCTATGGCGGGATAATGTTATTTCTTATTCTGCGTCCTTGCATCCCTTTCGCGGCATTTTTTCCCGACCGTTCAGAATAAGGCCCCTGGGGGCTTATTCCGAACGGTCGGGAAAAAATCCCGCAAGCGGGATCCAAGGGCGCCGAATAAGAAATAACATTATCCCGCCATAGCAACCGTTTTTTTGCGGCATTTTCACACGACTTCGGAATACGGCCCCAGGTCGGGAGTAAAATCGTCAGTTTTAAGGTAAAATCTCCCTTTTTCAACAAGTTCCCCTTCAACAAGTTTTCACGTCAGAGTCTTAAGTCCGGCGTAAAATCATTCGTTTTGGGAGAAAAGTCAGTTATGGTGTGAAATTGTCAGTTTTGGAGTAAAATATCCAATTTTGGCTTGGTAACGCTCGGTAAAATCATCAGTTTTAGTGTAGAACGTGAGTTTTGGGGGTAAAATCGTCAGTTGGGTCGTTGAAAAGTAGGACACCTTGTATAATACAAGTTGTATTGGAGGGCTAAGACCTTCGACCTTCCTACAAGTATCAATATTTCTGGTGGAAACGTCGTCAATTTTCGGACAGAAAATCCAGAATAGAAGGTTACAACGACAGTTTCCCAGCAGAAATGTTAGTTTTTGACGGATTCTGAACCTTTTTGTGAAAATTCACAATTTAAAGCGGCTGTATCTGAATACACGAACTTCCAATTCTCTTGCTGGGGTCTCTGGTGCATCTGACATCTTTCTCCCCACCCCTTGACTTTTGGACCACTGTTCGGTATCTCAGGGGCTGGCTACGCCCCTGAGAAGGTTGTTAATCGCAACGCCTAACTAACAGTGAGCGACATATCATTCATTTCAGAGCTCAGCCACAGTCAGGGATGTCCATTCCTCAGAGCCGTTGGCGACCTTCTAATTAGGGGCACTGACGCCGCACATTTTGGGATAAAATTATCCCGCAAATATTCATTTATTCAGGAGTCGTGAAAACTGTTAAGTGGACGGTTTTTACGATATTGATTTACGTTATACAGAGTTAAATCAGAATAATTTGGTTTTTGATGAATTAAAACTCTCAAAATCGGACTTTTAAGTTGTGAAAACTCGAAAAATTGGCTTTGAGGGCGCCAGATCTGGAATTGGTTTATTGCGACTAAACACCCGAAACCATTTTGAAACAGCCAAATCCTTGACAATGGTTCTCTAAAGTTGCCTAAACCCGCGAAATGATGTTTTATACATCAGGTTCGTTCGTTTGTCTTTCAGTGTAGTGGTGCAGGTGTGGTTCGAGCAGTCCGGGATTGACGTCAATTGCCCGTTGTAAAACTCAAAAAATTGCTCAGCACTTGATGAGGCTTTGTTTTCAACAAATGTAAAATAAGAGGAAGGATTAATCGCAATTAATCGTGTTATAGTTTTGCAACGGGCCCATTGTTGAAAAGCCAAAGAGCGCTTTTCGTGCAAATGCCTAACCTTATGATAACAAAAACGTTAACTTTATGAATAATTCCCGCTTCCCAGACAGAATTGTGGACGAAAGGCAATTATCGCGAGGAGGTATAACATTTCGAGCAGAAAGCTCCTCCTAATTTTTCAGTGAAGATAGTGCTGTACTGAACAGTCCGAGATTTGACAAACGAACGCTTTCAGTGTAGTTCTGGTTTACGCAGTCCAGAGCAGCTCCGGACGACAGACGAACGAACCTATCATCACGAAATTGGCTGATTGGTGGCGCCAAACTTTCGAAATTGCCATTTAAAAAAGCCAACCCAACGGGATTTGCTTATAAAGTATGAGGCAGACCTCCCAAAATGCTGTAAAGAGCCAAATAAAAGAAATCGGTTCTTAACGAATATTTTATATTACGAACATTTTGTGGTCGAATATAGCTCATTTTCCCCCTTCTAGGGCGCCTCGGTTTGTCTCATTCAAACCCAAACTTATCGGGCGTTGGCTATTTCACAGACAAAAATTCGTGGGTTTGTCTCTTTATGAAACCAATTTTGCCGAGAATTTGTGCACTTCCAAAACCATACATCCAGAATTTTCCTTCTTAAAACCCCAATTTCACGAATCTTTGCTATTAGATACTCTAATTTCACGTATTTTAATTTTGTTCCCCACAAAATCGGTTTTAAATTAGCCAACCCCTTGAAATTGTCTTTTGAATGACTGAACAACTCGAAATTTGGTTTTTAAACGTGCCCATAGAAGCCATTAGTGTGAATAACATGGGGACTCAACGTGAGTGATTCAAACTCATTCCTCTGAAAGATGTGACGGCGAGAGGGATTCATTCATGCCGAGAGAAACTCGCACTTAGCCTCTCCACCCCAAAATAAAAATAATCGTGAGGAGAGGAAAAAATCCCTCCAAAAAATTTCCAAAATCGTGAACCCCGCACCACCTTGCCACCCCCTCTGCCACCGAGAACGCCCAACGCAGACCTTTATGTCCACCTTTATGTGCATAAAGCGAAATGTGACAACAGCGGGATTCGATCTTTCGAGAGAGGGGGGGGGGGAGGGGGGATCGACAGGGACCGAAGCGCGCATTGTATCCACCACACCATATCTAGACTACGATAACTTTTAGGCTGGCTGTCCAGTGGACGCGATTTCGCGTGAAGAGGCGAAGAGCGAAAAGGCGCGAATTCGCGCGATCAGTTCGCCTTGTTTCAAACACGTTGATTTACATGGGACCCCGTCCACTGAAAGCGCGCGATTTCGCGCGAAGTCACTTTCGCGCGAAGAGGCGAAGAGCGAATTCGCGCGAACAGTTCGCGCGATTTACATGGGACCCCGTCCACTGAAAGCGCCACTTTCGCGCGAACAAGGGCGAAGGCGAACAAACGAGTTTGATTTTGAACGCGCGAAGAGGCCAAATCGCGTCCACTGGACGGCCAGCCACTGTTCGCGCGAATTCGCGCCTTTTCTCTCTTCGCCTCTTCGCGCGAAATCGCGTCCACTGGACGGCCAGCCTTAGGGCTTGTCGCGTTCCCCGTTAAAACCTGATTGAATCATCCTTGTGAGAGGGCTGCGTTTTAATTGTTACGTATCTGATGTGTACGTTCGGTGTGTAAGTATATCTGGCGTGTTAGCCTGCTGTTGCATTATTTAGGCACGTAAATTACATAAGTATTGATTATGGGCGACGGGGCTTACGAGCCAAGTTCCTTTGCGTTCACTTGGAATTTACTAATTCATTTATTTTAAAGTTCGATGATGAATCTCGACCGTTTTTCTTTTGCTTGGGTCTGTGTGGCTATGATAACTTTTACGAAATATGCCTGCCGCACTTCCGAATGAAAAATAAGTAGAAATTATTCTTGGATTAACTCACAGATTTTCCACTTTCCGACTCTTCTTTGATGTAGACCGTGTACTGGGTTACGACACCGTTCGGACGAGCCGGAGGTTTCCAGGAAACTAGAATCGATTCCTCGGACATCACAAGAGCTTTTACAGACGTCGGATAGTCGGGAACTGAAATTGTGTGGAAAATAAAAGTCAAGTAAAAGAACCCCGAGGTAATTCCGACTTCTGAAACTAACCATCTTGCTCGGTTTGACAATGAATTGGTGTGCTTCTGACACCGTCACCACCAGCGGTGAAGGCAAGGACCTGCATGCTGTAGTTGGTGTATTTTTTGAGGCCGTGAATAATTGTTTCGGTCGAAGCGGTGATTTTCGAATCCTTGGATTTTTCATCTGGCCACAAAGTTGTACATGTTTAATGTTGTCTTAATTCGAAATCAAACAGGGCCGATTACTTACCGTACCAGGTTTCACTAGGCCCATATACGACCTTGTAACCTCTAACCACACCGTTGGCACTCTGAGGCGAAGGTTGCGTCCACGATATGCGAATAGTTTGCGAGGTTAACGTCGTGCAAGTTGGGTCGTGAGGAGCTTCTTCGGGAATGCCCTCAGCCGTATATTGTTTTGTTTCTTCGCTTGTAGGCCCCGCGCCCAATTTATTAAACGCTTGAACGACAACTGAGTATTGTGTGTATGTTCTGCAAACGGACAAGGGCAAAATGAATCAAGTTGGTTAACACGATTACCCAAAATACGCACTTCAGATTTGAAATCAAAAGATGGTGTTCTTTGCCCTCTTCCTTGCTGAATTCGACGGTTTCAAACAAATATGGTTTGTCGGATGACGAAAGTTTATACCCAACGTAGTATCCTTGAATTTCTCCATTCCAAGTATCTTTCTCTGGGGGCTTCCATGTGACTTTGAGGGTTACTTGATCGACAGCTTCAACTTTCACATGAGTTGGAGGACCACTTGGAGCTAGTTGATGGTGTGAATAGATGGGTTTCATGAAATGATGCGCCAAGCCCACTTTATTCAGTAAATTATTTTACCTTCTTCGGCAGTTATAATAGTGACGGGCTCAGAATGCTGTGACGTTCCCACTTCATTCTCAGCAACAACTCGAATATGGTACGTAGTCGCAGGACTCAAATTGAACACACTCGCCATTGTTTGATGGCCGGGGATCATTTCACGAAGCACATCGGAATCCCAGGAACCTTTCAAGAATGTTTTTAGCGTTAGAAAGAAAATAGGTTCAAGTTTCACCACATTCTGATGAGCCTTCGAGACTTGTTTAGGTTTTTGATACTATCTCCGGGGTCATTAGAATTTGGTCTGTCTATAATTAATTGGATATAATATGAAAATTGAAACCTTTAGAAACTTTATATTCAATTAAATAGCGAACGATAAATGAATTGCCATCGTAAGGAGCGTTCCACGCAAGTTGAACTGATCGCCCAGATTTGTCAAGAACTTTCAAACCTTGTGGGGCCTCCGGTACCTCTGAACAAATTTAAGAACAAATATAGAGTTAAATACAGTTTCAATATGTTTTTCGAACTCATACCTTGAACAATGAGATTGATACTTGTGTCATCACTTCCAAAAGAGTTAGTGGCTACGCAAGTAAATAATGCAGAGTCTTCACGACCTGTAGTTCGGATGCTCAAGTCCGAGAGAACACCGTTAGGTAATATTTCTTCGCGAATCGTGTACCTGAAACAAAATAGGAGAATGAAGTAAAGGAAAGCGGGAGTACGAAAATAGTTAACTCAAAGTGCTACCTTATGTCACTTTTAGGATCGAGGCGCTTGTTGTTCATGTTCCATAGTATGCCAATTGGTTTTTCACCCTTGGCCTCGCATTGAAGCACAGTAGGATCATTGATCCGAGCGGTTTGGTTTTTCATTTTCGTTTCAAATTGAGGCGGTGCTGTAAAAAAAAGCAATTTAATCGTGACGGTTATAGGTTTGAGGTATTATTTGAGGAGTCGACGGGGCAAGGGCTTAGAGTCCAGGTTACCACTAAGCTGAGCTTAAGAGCTCAAAATCTAATCATAATTTAGCATTTTGTTAGAAAATCGTTTTTTTGGGCAACCGAACTTAATATTACGCTCTTTTTTTTCGAAAATTAGGGATAAGTTAGGGAATTTTTAAGAGTACTAGTTAAAGCTTGAATGCCCAAAAAATGTCCTGCAGGTGGCCGGCTTAGCGAAGGATAGAGCAATATGCCACATGATTATAAAATGAATTGACACTGTTTGTTTATTTTCTTTTTCGACGCATGATGAATGCTAAAAATTAGGTTGGATGGACACGAGACGAATAGACTCTCCTGAAATATCCCACGACACGAGGAGAAGGCGAATACGAGACGTCATCTGGCGCCACACTCGAGTCAGCGTCGCGGTCAATACAGAAGACTTGGAAGAAGACCACAGTGAACAGAACGAATATCGCAGTATCAAACTAATTGATCGAGAAATTCAAACGCCCAATTTCCAGAGAGCGATTTCAATTTCAACGTCAGACACCGCGAGCCAAATTCCAAAAACTTATGTGCAGATTCATTGGTTGGCTGTTTTCCTCGTCGTCGCTGTGCTTTCAACGGCTTCAGCCATTTTCTTTTACCGAGCCATTTACATAGAAAGGCTGTTCGTGAAAAAGCACATTCCACCAACTCCAGTCTACCTTAAAGCATTCAACTACGCGAAATCACTGCTAGCTGACATAGCGGCAGAGGTGTATGAAGCGATCAGAAACAATTAACGCCTTGACCAGAGGAGTTTTAAAAATACATTATTTTTTAATTAAAAATGAAAAATTAGTTTTTTGACGAACTAAATTCGTAATTGGGTACGCAAAGAACGGATTCGCGCCTAAAATAGAAGAAAACGCCAATTCACGGCTGAAATAAATAGTGCTCATTGACGGCAAAAATTGAAAAAAGGCGTTCATTCGCGGCTGAAATTGAAAAATAGCGCTAAAACGCGGCTACAATGGAGAATACTAATGGCGTTTTCTATTTGTATAAAACTGAGCTTTGGAGCCGAGCATTTCCACCCGCCTTCTCTGAATAATTATATTATATGGTAACGGGAAAACAGGTAGACATGCTCGGCTCCTGAGCTGAATTTTATGCAAATGGAAAATACCATAACCAATTCACGGTTTCGTGATGCCCCCATGGAGGAATGAATATACTGGAGGAGCCCCTGCCCCCGCCAGCTCATATAGAAAGGGATAAAACCCTGAAATTGGATTTGGGTGAGGCAATTCCCCGATGTTGGATGTTCGTTTTGTTAAGAGCAAAACCTGCACAATTGGATCTTCCAAGATACAAATGATAAAAGTCAAGCTCTCATTTTGAAAATCGTAAGATTTTGTTTTTGTGTGCTTTTAAAAAAAAATTAAATATTCGATATCTTGATGACAGTCGAGATATCGACTACAGAATTAGTCTTTCGCAGAGCTAAATCTTGGTACTGTTTGTCATGGTGGGGATGTACTTTGGTTTGGTGAGGGATTCTATCCATCCCACACCCCTGAGAGAGGTCCCAGATCCGCCCTGGCTCGCCAGAGACCTATTTTCGCTGGTCTGGCCCACTAAAAAACCAATTTCGCGGGGTTTTGTGGCTGGAAAACCAAATCCTTCTATTTATCTCTCTACAAAACCAATTTTGAGGATTTTTCTTGTCAAAAAACAATTTTTGCGGATCCGGATAACTCATCGTTTCTCGGATTGCGCTCACTAAAACACCAATTTCACGGAATATTATTGCTATGGAAAACCAATTCGCGGGATTGTCTGATTCAAAAACCACTTTTGTGGATTTTGAGGGGAGTTGTACATATGTTTCCTCGACCCCACTCCAATCATACCTCGACTACTAGGCGTTACATAAATTATCGTCGTATTTCTGCACCAATCCTGGGTTTCAAGGTCTCATTCATATTTCCAGGAAATTCTGCACGAGCGTACCTACGATCTTCTTTTTGTCACATTTCACCCCTGAAATAACTGTAAAACTCACATAAACTTTTACTTTGAAAATGAACGCTCTTTCGACGACTTATTTAGAAAAGCAATAGACCGAACGCGCGTGCGGAATTTCCTGCAGATTTAAATGAGACCTTGAAAACCAGGATTAATGCAGAAGTACAGCGATAATTTACGTTATTTCGGGTAGGCGAGGGGTCGAGGAAAACATATATGTACAATTCCCCCCCTTAACACAATTTTCACCCGACACGTCTGAAAACATATGTTCCAATCCGGAGAGGACGGGTGGATAGCGCCGGCGCTAAATTGTACTAGATAGGCTCCCAGGTGTGCCTCGCTAAAAAAATTCTCGGATTTCGCTCACTCAAAATAATAACCATTTTCGCGGGTCTGGCTCATAAAAGAAAATTATTTCAAGGGGTTATGCTCATCCAGAAATCCATTTTGCGGGTTTTTGAAGCTAAAAAAATATTTACACAGGTCTGGCTCACTACAAAATTAATATTCGGGGCTTTGGCTTGCTAAAATAAAAACACTTGAGCGGATTTTTGTTTACTCAACACCAATTTCACGGTTTTGCCTCTTTCAAAAACCAATTTCGCGGATTTTACACTCTTAAAACCCATTATTGCCATTCTGGCTGGCCAATACTGCCATTTTGCGGGTTTTATTCGCTAAACAACCATTTTCGCGGGTCTGGCTCACTAAAAAATTAATGTCGCGTATTTTCGTTGGTGGAAAACCAATTTCGGGTGGTAACTTTATTTGAAACCTTATCATGCAGATTTTACACACTAATGAACACTAACTTGTTTCCTAATTTATTAAATCCGTACTTTTTATGGATTTTATAGCCCTGGTGATGCTGGTTTCTCAGCGAAACGTAGGCTGCTAAAATAAAAGTATTTGAAGGCATTGACAGGTGTTAGGCTTTTTTCCTTAAAACATCAATTCCACCCTGTCTTTTACATCCTTAATATAACAATAATGAACCATTTTTGCGATTCTTTCTCGCTAAAACTCCCATTTAGCGAGTTTTGTTAAAGTCTGTCCACTTAGTGATGGACTCTCACCCGCCCCCAAATTTAGTGAAACGAGCTTCCCCTTCTACTAAAAATAACGCACCGGGAATGATTTAAACAAATGATCACTGTGTAGCGTCTATACGTAACCATAGTGCCCATAGAAAAAGTTTGTTGTTGATCAGTTGTTATTTCATTAAATATTTTTGGTGGGAGTGAACAAATCGAACTATCGAAATGAAGCAACACGTTCGAGAGTCCATCACTAAGTGGACAGACTTTAGCTAAACAACCATTTTTGCGGGTCGCTGGCTCCCTAAAAATTCATTTTCTGCGGGTTTTTATTAGCTTTTATACTTGGCCAAGCTGTGTTTGGACCTATACTGTGGACTGGAGCTTTTTTGTGGTTGGGAGCTTTGTTGTGGTTGGGGGCTTTGCTGTAGTTTGGAGCTTTGCTGTGATTTGGAGTTATGTAGTGGTTTGGGGCTATACTGCGGTTAGAGCATTTTGTGCTAGGAGCTTTGCCTTGTGTTAAGCGCCCCATACACTATGCGATTGCCTGCAGGCCGTCGCCTCAAGAGGCGAACGTCCGGCCAAAATCGACGGGCAACATACACTGTCAGTCAACGATCTCACGTCCGATCCTAGCCGGTCCTACGACCACACACCTTCAGTTTTTGACGGACTGCAGTCCATGGCCTGAAGGCCATCTGAAGATTAACTGATAAATGTGTGCGTAACCCCGATCGACGGCCTCACGATTGCCTTCAGTTAAACTGACAGTGTATGGGGCGCTTTAGACCTTTGCTACTGTAAACTCTCACTCTACAACGACAAACTCTTAGCACAATCAAGAATTTTTTATCATTTTTTTAAAGTCTCACGAATAATCAAACTTCTTTTTTTCTCATATTTTGTTTCTCCTTAACAGTAAATATTCAACCACAGCAAAGCTCCAAACCAAATCAAACCTCCAAATCACAGCAAAGCACCAAACCACAGCAAAGCTTCAAACCACAACGTATCTTCAAACCAAAGTGAAGCTCCAAAAAACAACAAAGCTCCAGCCACAGTAAAGATACAATCACATCAAAGCTCTGACCACAGTGTAAAAACTCTCACTCTAAAACTCACTCTCCTACGGCAAACTCTTAGCACAATCAAGAATATTTTTTTCTCTCATATGGGTCTCCTCTTTTTTTTCCATCTTCTGATCGATAACACTTCTCGCCCATCCTGACACCCGATTGGACAATCGACAAAGTTTCGTCTTCGAGGCGTGAATCTATTTATCTCTACTTCTCGCCACATCGGATCGTATCGTCGTCCTCCTCTACCGGAAGTCGATATTTCTCTCTTATTCTGTCGAACTGTCTTGACGGTTGGGGGCTTTGAAATCTACTACCATTCTCGAATGCCCGTCTTTCTTCCTTCCTAACAAAACGGAGCTAGCATACGCCGAACTCGCTTTTGTAACAATTCCATGACGCTTAATTTCGGCAATGTTGCCTTGCATCTCCTGTCGTTCTTTGGGTGACACTCCATGCAGGGTTTTGAAATTAGGTACGCCTCCCGGTTTCTCCATGATGTACATCCTCAATTCTTTTCGTAGTAAAAAGATTGATTATTCGTGAGACGTTAAAAAAATAAGAAAAGATTCTTGATTGTGCAAAGAGTTTTGTCTTTGGAGAGTGAGATTTTACACTATCGTCAGATCTTTGCTGTGGTTGGATCTTTGCTGCGGCTGGAGCTTTGTTGTTTTTTGGAGCTTCACTGTGGTTTGAAGCTACGTTGTGGTTTGAAGCTTTGATGTGAATTTGAGCTGTGCTGTGGTTTGGTGCTTTCCTGTGATTTGGAGGTTTGATTTGGTTTGGAGCTTTGCTGTGGTTGAATGTTTACCGCGGTTGGAGTTTTGTTGTGCAATGGAGCTTTGCGATGGTTGGGCCATCTTTGTGGTTGGAGTTTTATTGTGATTTTGAGTTTTGCTGAGGTGTGGGCTTTGTTGTTGTTTGGAGCAGTGGTTGAATCTTCATCATGATTGTTATTTTATGTGGTTTGGAGCTTTGCTGTGGTTCGGCTTTCTTTGTGGTTGGAGTTTTACTGTGGCAAGTGATGCCTTGCTGTGGTTCGGAATTTCGCTGAGCTTTGGAGGTTTGTTGTGGTTTGGAGATTTGCATTGGTTGGAAATTTTTTGTGGGTTTAAATTTTGCATGGATTTTAAATGTACTATTGCGAGATACTAAAACTGTAGGGGGGGGGGGTGTCTGTGAATGGGCCCCATTTAGTTCCATCCCCGGGCCGGGATTTTACGATTTCTCTAATAAAACGATCTCTAACAGGGAAGTATTTGTTCAGAGCGTCTTAAAGCTATCAAGAAATAAAATAGTGTTGTACCTTGTACGCTGATCATTATGACTGCCGAAAGTCCAGATCCAATACCGTTTACCGCTTCACACAAATAATATCCTTCATTTCCTTTTTGGATGTTATGAATGTGCAAAGTTCCATCTTCCACTTTGACGTCAGGATTATTTGGTTTCAAATCTTTATAATCGCTCGGAAAGTCCCCTGAAATATTGTAAAAATAAGATCCTCATTATTCCACTCCTCTAAACCACTTCCTCTGTGGACAAAATTACCAGAAGCCCTTTTCCACGTCACTGTTGGCTTTGGGAAACCATCGGCTTTACATTCGACTTTAGCATCGCTTCCTTGTGCGAATGCTTTGTCAGTTGGTTCAATTATCCAACGAGGTGGCACTAAAAATAATAAAATACAAAATTCTGTTATAAAATAGCCCATTTTCCTTCGAAAGAGGAGAAGAACAGAAGAAGCGATAGTTAAGAGAAACCGGCAGTTCGTAAGTACTAGTGTTTACGTAAGTCAAGATCACTTGCTAAAATTGCAGATTTTTGAACATTTAAAGACAAGCTCCCTCCCTAACTTTTTTTTACAAGTGATTTTAGAATTGCTTACAGAACTGCTCATTTCTTTTCGAGCCAATTCTTAACTCGAGCATGCAATTTAACAAATTGAAGAAATCTGTAAGCTTGTCCAACCCCAGCCAGTATGACCAATTTGACACAAAATTAATGTGCAGTTAAGAAATGGCTCAGAATTAGCAAGAATACGCAAAACCAAACAAAAATCCATGCAACCAAATCCGGTGAAGCGATCATTAAATTGAAGGACGTTATGTGGATAAAAGTACGAAATTAAAAAATCGAATTTTGAATGAAATTGGAGCACAGGGGATCGTTAATTTCTCTGAAGTTGAATTTCTAAAGCAAAACCCCCAAAAATACAAATTATGGAGGTTGATTCTGTAACTTATGGCATTCTGTCTTCTTTTTTTAAAGAGGAAGTGAAAATCCACTTATATCGTAGAGTGTACTCGAATTTCGCTGTCTAAATGAACTCTCTATTGCACGTGGAAATAAAGTGGTAGCGGCGCTTATACGCTTTCGTACGTCCCATATGAATGAACGAAATCAATCAGTAGTACATGACTAGCAAGACAAATGAGAAATGCATGACTTGTAAGTTACAGAATTATCTCATTTTTCTTTGGTATTCAACGTTCGCTTCACAGTCCCAAAGCATGCGTTTTTCTTGCACTGCAAAGAGAAAAATAAATCATGCAAAATAAAATTTAAAAGTGCACAACAGAAGAGGGGAAAGGAATGACTGAGAAATGATGAGGAAGGACTTGAAAAATATGCACAGGATTGCTAGGAACAAAAAAGTTACGTTTCCTAAAAACAAATCTGACGACTCGACTTGAGACAACTATTTGCACCGACAAATCGCAACAAAACAAAAAAACCGGCCGTATGACTAAAAAAGAAAGAAAGAAAATATCTTGACAGGGTCGGGTAAAACTGGGGGAAAAGTACCGTATGACACCTGAAAAGCTGAGCGATAAAAAAACAAACAAAAACTAACCATAAACGTGGAATTAAACAAAAATCGAAGAGCTTGGAGTGACGGGGTGAGTTTGAACGTTTTTGTACAACACTCCAACTCAAGATGCTCGTTCGTTCTTAGAAACCAAAAATCCTATTTTTTTTAATGACGAAAATCCCGAATCATGCAGTCAAGTCCATCACGATTCTAATGAAATGAACTTGCAAAAAATGAAAGGGCGAACCCTTTACAAAAAGATGATCCGAGTACGACGAGTTTCCAGCAATGTTTTTGGCGAGACACGTGTAATTTCCAGAATCGGTCAAAGATAAATTGGTCATTGATAAAATGACGGAAGATTCGTCCAGATGTTGAATTCGACGCGTTTTAGAATTATAAATTCTCTCCCCATTTTTGAACCAGAACACGTCCATGGGGAAGTCACCGGAGATAACTGTGCACATGACGCGAGCTGATGTCCCACCACTAACACCTTGTTTAAAACTGAATGGTTCGAGCTGAGGAAGATCTGCGGAATAATTAGGTAAACAAAATACGTCAAACCCCTTTGGAAAAGAGGAGGGGTATTGGTGGATGGTCACTTTTTTTTGTGAAAAAACCTGATCCGATAAAGCCATGCCTATTGGTATACCCCCACTGGACAAAACTCAAAGCAAAGGAGAACCATACTCATGAAAAAAAAGCCGGGAGCAGGCATTCATTTGTTTACCATGGATTTCCAAGTCAGACGAAAATGACGCCAAACCAGCCTTGTTAGACACAATACACGTGTAATTGCCTCGATTGACCGACGACGACGACTCAATTACGAGCATGGACGCTCGATTGCCAACACGAACGGTTGAAATGCCTAATTCTCCAAGTTTCTCCTCATTGATATCATTCAACCGCCATTCTATTCGCATGGGTAAGTCCCCTTGGGAAGCAAAGCAGGTGGCCTGAGTCGATTGCCCGGCAAAGATGGGTGACTCCCCAAATGAAAACGCGTCAATCCGAGGAACAACTATCAAGTGAAAAATAGCGAAAGAAAAAAATGTACGATTTAAAACAATCGAATAGGAATAAGGAGGGAGTCGAAGAAAAGCGTGGAAATCATAAACAAAAAGAAGAAATCTTTAGGTTATAAAACTCTCTGTGGACCAAGACTATTTTGATCGTGGGATGTTACCGTGGATTTCTAAAAACGCTGAGTAAGTGACACGTCCGGCAGGGTTTTCAGCAACGCAAGTGTAATTGCCTTGATGCAGGGAAGCGAGTGATTCGATTAAAAGAGTCGACCCCTTTTTCCCAAGTTTATTAGCGAACACTCCGCCCATGTTTTCAATATTGTAATCTCCGTTAAATGCCCACGAGATGTTCAATGGGAGATCACCCTCGAGAACCAGACAGGTAACTTGAGCGGCTTGCCCGGCGAAAAATGGGGATTCTCCGAATGTGAAAGGCACGATTCGAGGAAGTACTGAAAATATTGTAAACTACCAGGATCACTTGTATATAGAATAGAAACAAGAGTAACAAGGGTAATGTCTAGTACCGGCTAAGAATCAGAAATAGGTGATTATGAGTAATGAGCGATAAAGCTGGGGAATAGTGCAGTAAACAATAAAATATAAAAATAGTCCGTCTAACGAATTTTGCCAGTAATTTACCATTAATTTCAAGCTTAGCCGAATAATTAGACTTTCCAGCGGGATTTTTTACGGTACAAGTGTACTGTCCCGTGTGATGTGATTTGGCCGAGTCTATAAGTAGCATACTGCCTTTGCTGCCTATATTTATAGTAGTCAAGTCGTGTAAACTGGAAGTTGCCTCCCCTTGAAAACTCCAAATTATATCTAGTGGAAAGTCGCCTTCCATAACAAGGCACGTGATTTGAATCGGCTGGCCAGCGAAAATGGGTGCGCCTCCAAAATTGAAGGGTATGATTTTGGGCAAAACTACAAAAAAAAAGGGTGAGTCAGCCGACAAAAAATAAAACGAAATAATATGAAACAAACGTAAATGTGGGCGGCACAAACAAATCGGAAAATAAATCAAGTTTGTAAACTAGCACAAGAATACGGTGCCAAAATATAAATTCTTAAACGGTGTAGGCCGTGAATTTTACCATTGATCTCGAGCGTCGATGAATAACGAGCTTTACCGGCTCTATTTGAGGCTGTACAACTATAAATGCCAGAATGATACGAATTGACCGAGTCAATGGAGAGAACGCTCGATTTTTTGCCAATATTGGACGTAACAATTCCTAAATCCTCAAAGCTCCGATCACTGCTAAACACCCAAGTAATATTCATGGGAAGGTCCCCTTCGCTCACGAAACAAGACACTTGAACGGATTGTCCAGCGAATACTGGATCCTCGCCAAATGTGAAAGGCGAAATTTTAGGAGGAACTGTCAAAGCAAACAGAATATTTACAAATGGATCCGATATTAGTATTGTCAAATTATTTGAGTTAAATGAATCACAAACAATTCAGCCAAATAAATCATCTTGGTTAATACAAAGAGAGCCCTCCAATAAAAAATATATAACAATTTTTACATGCCCTGAATAACAACCGAGGTGGAGTGCTCGACGTATCCAACCACATTGGATATGCGACAAGTATAGTTTCCTGAGTGAAGCCTCGAAACAACTGGTATTATAAGCAAAGCCGGTTGTTTCCCGAGTTTTACGAACGAAACTCCTGGAGGCATTCTTCGGTTGCCGTTAAATTCCCAGGAAATATGATACGGGCTATCGCCTTTAGAAGCCGAGCAACTGAGCTGGATCTGCTCGCCAACGAGGGAGTGGGTTTCGTTGGGAAGCGGGAAAATTTCAGGAGGAACTGTGAATAGTGCACGAAAGAGAAAGAAAACAGAACGAATTAGTAGGAAAAATAGTAAATAGACTAACGATTGATGTATAAATCGGACGAGTGCGAAGTTTTCGCAACGGGATTTTCTACAAGGCAAGTGAAGGTTCCACTGTGAGCGAATGACACCGGATCGAGATTTACAGCACTCGTTCGACGTCCTATTCTATAAACGGTCATTGAATCTGACGATTGTATGGGTTTGCCGTTAAACAGCCAAGTTATATTCAGAGGCAGGTCTCCTTCTGTGACGGTACAATGAAGGGAAGTAGAGGAGCCTTCTTGAAGTGATTCGTCCCCAAAAGAGAATGGACTAATTTTGGGAGCAACTGGAAACAGAAAAAAGGATATAAAAGAGGGAAAAGGTATTGTGCTTGCTGTGTGCATGGCATAATGCGACAACCGACAAGAGTTATTTCGTATAAGAAATCTGTCCTTTTCCCCTCCGGGAGAAAACACACCCGCCAAAAAACCGCCAACAAAGTACCTGCTGCAGCATAACAACTAAAGAAGAAGTAACAAGAAAATCGTGCTTGGAATAAAAAAAGAGGCAAAATATTCTCTTCGATGTGATAATGAACAAACCATTGACTAACAACTGAGCTGTGTAAGATGACATGCCGGCTTTGTTTTTTCCCGAGCATGTATAATTCCCCACGTGTCGCCACGAGACGGCATCGATGCTGAGGGCGCTGGCCCGTTTTCCAACGAGCATTATTGACACTTCATCCATTTTTTTCAGGGATTGATCGTTAAATGACCAAGTGATGTTAATAGGAAGATCGCCAGAGGAGACAGAGCACTGAATGGTAACGCTTTGACCCTCCTCGAATGACTCCTCTCCAAAAGTGAAAGGAAGTAATTTTGGAGGCACTGCTCAACCAGAAAAATATAATGATAAATGGACATAGTACGATACAGGAACAATGGATTTTTGAGGTAAAACTGTGGAATAGTGTATATGAAAAGACAAAATCTAATCCCGATTACTCTCATGCATCTTTCATTTTAACTTGAGAATGAACAAACCGTTGACTAATAACTGCGATGAATGAATATCCTGCCCAGCTTTATTAGCTCCAATACAGGAATAAACACCTACGTGTCTCTCATTAACTGATTCGATCGATAAAACACTCATACGTTTGCCATTTTTTGAGATCGTGATGTCGTCATTAGAAACGAGAGGCTTGCCGTTGAAAGCCCAGGAGATATTTATAGGCAAATCACCTTTGACTATTGAGCAAGTGGAGGAAACGAACTGATAGGCCTCGTAGGGTTCGTCACCAAAAGAAAATGGCGATACTTTGGGCGCTTCTGCAAAATCGAATTGAATATCAAATCGAACGTATATATCAAAGGAGTTTTTAATGGCATTGCCCAGTTTTCGTAGACCTACACATCTTTAGTTTTTACCAAAAACATTGCTGACGAGGAAAATGAGGAAAGAAAAGAGAAAATGAATTCAAGGAAAGGTTTGAAAATAGAAATGGCCAAAAGAGAACATCAATCCTACTGTAACTACCGTCTTAAAAAGAAAACATTCTAAAATGAATTTTCTAACCATTTACAAGCAGCTCGGAAGTGTGAACATCGAATCCCGCTTCATTTTCACCGACGCACGAATAATTCCCTACATGACGCCCTGAGACAGACTCAACCGATACAGTGCTCATACGTTTACCACTCTGAACCGCGGTAATCTCGTCGTTCGGCCTAATTAGCTGTCCGTTAAACTTCCACGATATTTTAATCGGGAGATCCCCTTCGATAACGGAGCACATGACTGAGACGAATTGACCCGCTTCGTAGGGCTTGTCACCAAATGAGAACGGGGCTACTTTGGGGAGAACTATGAAAAAAAAAGAAGAGCGTTTTACATACAAAGGGAAAAATAAGAGAAATAAGTAAAGTGGAGAGAGGTCATAGAGGTTAGGCTGGTGACCCATACAGCTCCCCCCCCTCGCCTGCTACGTATACATTCCACTAAAAAATTCTTGAATGTTTTATATGTATACCATTGACAACCAAAATAGAACTATGTGCCTCCACTCCAGCTTGATTTTTTGACAAGCAAGTGTAATTCCCAGTGTGTCTCGCATCGACGGATTTGATTGAAAAAAGAGACGATCCCTCGCCCAGCTGAGTGATGGAAACTCCCTGGTTAATCAAATACCCCTGAGACATTTTTTCGCCATTTTTCAACCAGTTCAAAACGACTGGACGGTCACCCTCGGTCACGCTACAGATGATGGTTACAAATTGACCCGTGTTTAATGGGCTCGATCCAAAACTGAATGGTTGCAGTCGGGGCTTGACTGTAAATAAATTACACAGCGAAATGCTATTACAAACTCTGCATCAAAAGAAGACTTGTCGAAAAGAGCAAATAGCCTTAAAAAAAAAAAAAAATCTTTCGATTCGACGGACGGTTGTCACTGGAAAATCAAAATTGAATTCATGGGACGTATTAATTATAAATCGTTGCAACCACAAGCTATTCTCATAATTCATGACCTCAATAATTTGTACTACTATACTTGCAAATGTCTAGCCCGATATACAATAAATATCGACGATTTACCAAAATAGTCTATTACATAAACAACATAAAATAATCATGCGATAATGCCAAAACAAAACGTAGACCGAAAAATGTCTAACCAGAGACAATCAGGCTAGCTGTATAAGAATATGATCCAGCCGGGTTTTCAGCCGTGCACGTATAGTTGCCTGAATTGGCAGCCATGAGTGACTCAATGGTCAACAGACTCGTTCTATCGGCAATGCGAGAAGTTGACATTCCAATATGAGAGGACAACTCTTCTCCGTGAAAACTCCAAGTGATTTTCAAAGGTGGGTCACCTTTGGCGACAAAACAGGTGACTTGAACTGTTTCACCGGCGAAATTGTTCTCTTCGAAAGTGAACGGAACGATAAGAGGACGAACTGCATAATTCGGGGAAAAGGAAGTTACGGCATTTTAATTGTTTTTTAAAAGGGATTTTCAAAAGAAAAACTATTTGCCAAAATTATAACGTTAAAAATACATCTAAAAACTATATAAAGGAAACAAAAATGGTGTCCCATTTGTATTACGCTACCGTGTACAAGAACCGAAGTTGAGTAACTAGCACTGCCCACTTTATTACTGGCAGTACAAGTATAGTTTCCTGTGTGGGCTGCCATTGCCGAGGCTATAGTAAGAATGCTCGATCGATCACCCAATTTCGTTGTCGTTACACCAACAAGAGACGAAAGCTCCTGACCATGAAAACTCCACGTAATTTGCAGGGGCTTATCGCCTTTTGAAACGTGACAAGTTAGCTGAACGCTCTCGCCGTTGTGAATATCCTCTTCCACGGAGAAAGGAGTGATATGAGGAAGAACTAAAAAGGTTGGAGTTTTTAAGAGGAAATTCGAAGGTGATCTACTAATATTAAAGGTAACATTTTAAACTACATTACAACAAATTTAAAAACAACCAATCAGCTTCATTAATCCGAACCGTTAACGATGAGTTCAGCAGTGTGGGAGTCTTGACCGGCCCGGTTGGAAGCGGTACAGGTATAGTTGCCTAAGAGATCGGGGCCAACGTCTGGTATGGTCAACAGACTAATCTGTGGGGCAATGCGTGATATAATAACGCGACGTGACTCTACCGCAGTATTGGCCGCTCCTGGATATTCCCAGTTAATGTCCAAAGGCTGGTCGCCTGTCCCAACCAGGCACTGAAGACTCGTGAAACTACCGGCGTCGAGGGGAACACTTCCAAACGTGAAGGAGTTTATTTTAGGAGCAACTATAGTGAGGGAAGAACGTAAAAAATAAAGTTACGCATTGCAATTTTGGCGAATCTAACGACCGTGGAAACACGTGGCGCAAAAAAAAAAAAAAAAAAAATTTGAACATTGGGAAATAAACTATAACGCTCCTTAGACGTCAGTCCAGTATAGTTCGTAACAAGCAAAGCACTCACACATTCCCCAACCTCACCTTAGCACGAACTTTGCCGCCCATAACACCATATTTAGCAGCCCAAAAAATTGTATATACTTGCGATAGCCTTTAGGCCGGGTGCACACGAGCGTAAATTGACGCGCGTCACTCTTTGGTTCAATGCACACGACGTTCGAGCAAAAATTGACGCGCGTTACTTGGTGGTTGCAAGCGTTTGCAAGACAGTCTTTCCTCTTCCACTGAACAAGATGGATCGCAGTGCTCAATTGTTGAAGAAGAATAATAATATATTAGTAATAATAGGATAATTTTTTCGGTTGCCGTGTATATACACCGTAATACCGAATTTCTATCCGTGTATTCTATCCTTGTATTCCTCACACCTCACATTCCAAATTGAGGGATGAATTTGGACTTCATGAATGAATAATTCAGTATCGACTTCCAATTCTTCACTCATTTTTTAAAACTAAAAAAAAAACGCTGCGAATTATCGAACAATGCCTTATTATTTCGACTGTTTATGGGTTTATTATTCATGGATGTAGTCAAAACCGGCTTGAAATTACATGAAAATCGACACCCCACACCCCCATGATCCCAAATCCCCATTTTGGACCTGTTTTTGGCCCATAAAACCCCAGGGAGTTATTTGATCAAACTGATCAGATGTTAGGACCAACTAGACCCCAAATGGAGTCTATGTGCGAAAGAACGAGTTTTTTCGAGGAATTAGGGCAAGATATGGGGGAGGTACCGGAGGGTAAGCGAGCGGTAAAAAAGGGACGCGCGTTCCACAGAAACCGGCGTCAATTCAAGCTTGCCGTCGGGCGTCTCTTGCAGCGGCGTTACGTGTGCACTGCCCCATAGACTTCTAGGTATCTGTTCTAATGGGCGTCAATTGACGCTCGTGTGCACCCGGCCTTAGGTATCTTCGATTTTTATTCTAATGAAACTTAAAACAATAATATCAGCCCCAGCTTTTGTCTTTCATTTTTTTGAGGATTTTTGGTCTGTTTATCTCAATTGGTCTACATAAGTTTTCTGGTTTCTGCTTAGACTGCGAAGGAATCGTTCCAGGGTAAAGTTATTACGCTGCCAATAACACCAACTTGAGATTTTTTTTTGTCTCAGAGCGTCAAAATAACAAAGTTCAATTCGCCGACACCTAAAATAATAGTTAGTGCACATCCGTCTAGCCGGGAGTAGTTTCTTTCGGTTGAGTCAACGTGGTGATAGCAAAAACAGCGTGGATAGGGGAGTGGCGGATCTAGGATTTTATCTTGGGAGGGGTTCCACCATGAATCAGGTGAAGTCTTTCCATTTATGAAACAGTAGGTCCGTTCCATTGGTTTGCACTGGTGTAGAAAACCACGTGATTTCATTGACTTATTCTAAAAAAATGAATGAAACCATATGATTTTCTTCAAAAGTGTAGTACTCGCTACTCGCGAAACAATGGAACGGACCTATAATGTTCCAGCCATTTTGTCCATCAGGTTTCCATGCTCCCTCACCCTACCGCATCATTGTAATAATTTGTCCAATTGTAATACACTTAACAGTTCTGGGAAAGGAAGTATCTATCACAAAATAATGATTTGGGTTCGAGATGACTTCGAATTTGTGTTGTATGCTCTTTGAAACGCGAATAAAGTTTGTTTTATCAAACAAACTCACCCCCGGTATGTCGTCCCAAAAATAACACTACACTCCCTTGTAGTTTTAACTGGAAATTCCACGTTCTTCCTTTGATTCAAGGGGCGTAGCCACAGAAGGGCAATGGTGACCAGCTGCCCACCTTTCATAATCTTGTGTTTTTTCTCAAGGCTAAAATTGAGAAAAACGTTAACACTAAAATGGCTCATTCACAGCCTAAATTGAGAAAAAGCGGCAAATCAAGGCTAAAAAAAAAAAAGAGAAGAAAATTCGCCAATTCACAGCTAAAATAGGTTATTTATTCGCGGATAAAATTGGGTATAAGGGCTAATTCACAGCTGAAATTGAGGAAAAACGCTCATTCGCAGCTAAAATTGAGAAAAATAGCCACAAAATTACATCACTTGGAGCAAAATATCCGCGAATTTGAAAGTTCCAGGTCTAAATAACCGCGAAATTGTAAAGCGCGGGTACAAATATCCAAAGTTTCAAGACTGTTTTTAAGGTGATCGAGAGACCGGGCTACAACCTCCCACGACAGCACCATCATGACAGAAAACCGCAATATTGCAACCTTTTTGAGGCAAATATCAGTAAAATTCGAGCTTCCCGTCTGAAATTCACAATATTGCGCGTCGTTTTCACGTCTTAATTTCGCGGATTTGAAAGTTTCGGGGATTTTTTATTAGTGCCCTTGGATTTCGGGCCCCGATCGCGATCCAAGTCTGGCAAATATTTCCACGAAATTACAACTCACGTAGCCAAAAACTGCGAAGTTTTGGGTCTTAATATTCGCTAAATTGCTAGTTACCGGTCTTTATTTTAATTAAAACTGCAAGTTCCTGGCCTTTAACTAACGCAGCAACATGTAACATAACGCAGCAAAGTAATAACATAATTTTTTAGGCCAGCATCCGCGAAATTGGAAGTTTCCTGGTTTTTTTAGTCAGCTGGCTTTCCTGGCTTCCAGCTGCTTAAAAGGAATCAGCAAGTTTTCACGGCTTAATTCATGCGGAATTGAAAAAGCTTGAGGCCTTTTTTTGTTTAGTGACCACCTTGGGCTCGCTGGTCCCGACTGCGCCCATAGGCTCGCGATAGCCGAATAATTGTACCGTTAAGCGACAAGCATTGATTTTTCAAGACGGGGTCCTGAATTGAGCGAAATTACAAGTTTTCCGGCTGAATATGTGCGAAATTGCAAGTTTTGGGTCATAATTCTTGCGACAAAGCAAGAAATGTCACGCTTTACCACGAGACCATAGTACCGGTTGCCATGGTAACAGCTTGGCTATGGGTAACGCCATATCATAGCACCGGTTGCTGTGGTACTATGGCAACTGATGCTTCAGTAATTAATTATTTAATAAATAAATAAATAAATACGTTAATTAAATTAAGCGAGCACACACCATAGCACTGAGCGCGGTTACCATAGCAATGGTGACGATGGTGACGGGCGTGGTAAAGTGTTACATTTCGAGTAACCAAATGGTTTTTGGTTTATTTGGAAACAATACCTTAGCAACGGTTACGATGGCAACCGTTGCTATAGTAACGGTTACCATTGCAACTGTTGCTATAGTAACGGTTACCATAGCAACTGTTGCTATAGTAGCGGTTACCATAGCAACGGTTGTCATGTTAACCGTGGCGTGGTTAACCGTGGTTACTATAACAACTGTTACCATCCCAACGGTTGACATGGTAACCGTTACCATAGCAACGGTTGCCGCGGTAACGGTAATCATAGCAACGTTTACCATGGCAATCGTTGTTACGGAGACCGTTTCTATGGTAACCGTTATCATAGCAACTTATCATGGTAACTGTTACCATGGGAACCATTGCTACGGTAACTGTTACCATGGCAACTGTTGCTATGCCAAAGATTACCATGGCAACTGATGCTATGCTAACCGTGACCGTTGCAACGGTTGCCATGTATACCCATTGCCATGGTAACCTTGTCATGGCAACGATTAAAAAAAAAAAAAAAAAAATAGTTTAAAAATCAGGAGACAAAGGAGCCTGTCCAATTTTTGTGGCGGCGAAACTCTGGCCATCCACGGCTTCGTCAGCTCAAAGCCTGACTAATTCCCATGAAATTTGGAAGTTTTGTCTGAATATATTCGCGATATTGTCATTTGTTAGTCTCAATTTCAGCCAGTTTAGGGTCTTGATCCATGCAAATGGGCAGTTTCGGGGCCTATTTTGTGGCGGAGGAACACAGGCCAACCAGTACCAAGGACCAAAGAGCGCCAAAAGCCTGATGAATACTCACGAAATTGGAAGTTATCCGGCTGGATATCTCCTAGTTGAATAGTTTCGGGTTCTTTTGGGAGACACATATTACAAACTTTGGGACCTTTTTTAATTTGGGTTCGGCCACCCCCGGCAGCACCCTAATAAGCTTGTTGTAACCCACGACGCTTGACGTTTACGCTCGAGTGCTCAAATGAATTTGACAAGCTGCCCACTCTTCTGTGTAGAGAAAGCTACGCCCATGTTTCGGCTCATTTGAAAATTATGAAATTGCTGCGCAATGGAGAATGAATCGAGTCCTTTTAGTCCACAGGAATGGTGCGAGAAAACTGATGGACGGACGACGCGGTTGTTGATAAATCTATGTATATTCTTGATAAATTTGTCGATTGCGGCAACGGATTTTGCGCTTTTTTGATCATCCTTGAAAGACATTGATCCATATCATCACAACGATCTTTTTCGGAGACCGATTCATGGCAGGAGCGTCCAGTACGGGCATTTTCAATAGAGCAAGATATTTTTAAAAGTAAGTGGGGGCTGCGCACTAGCTCGAGTGTCATTTAGCAAATTTTTCGCGAGTAGCCAGTTATCCATACGTGCTGGAGAGCGCCGAGATCTTAAGCAACAAGATTTAATGATACGGAATTTCCTTTTTTTGAATACCTAATTAATTTTTTTTAAATCCTCTAATATTAACTAGTATATTGCAAGTCATCCAAGGGTAAAGGTATTATAATAATAATAATAATAATAATAATAATACAAATAACAAGTCATTAAGGACAAATAAAAGCCTTTGAAACTCAAATAAGCGACGAAATGAGGTAATTTTAAGTATACTCTCAACTTAATTTAAAGCGTTTTACAATCGCATCATCACTAGACTACGAGGGAAAGAGAGACAGTACGAAAAATCATGTTGGGGTCGAACAACATTTGAAATAACGAAGGAATGTTCAACAGAGAAAGCTTTTTAAATGATTGCATGCGCTTTTTTAAATACGGAGAAAGCCAGTTCCTTTGAAAGTCTTTTCTTTTTAGTATACCCGAGACGAATAGAGTGGACGTGTATTGTGTGCTACCCGCTTCATTTTCAGCGGTACAGGTGTAATTTCCCGAGTGACCTGGAGTCACTGAGGCTATAGTCAGAAGGCTAGTACGCTGCCCCATGCGAGAAGTTGCCAAATTTGAATCATTGGGGAGGTCATCGTCGTGAAAACTCCAACGAATTTTCAAAGGAGGATCTCCTTTCGATACGAAACAATACAACTGGACTAATTCACCGGCGAAAGTGTTTTCCTCGAACGAAAATGGATTGATGAACGGCCGAACTGTTGGTCACCAACAACAAGAAAAAATCATTTAAATGTGAAGCGCTAGAGACGACATAAAGTATAACAGGACCAGATATTCCACTATTTGTGTCTTTACCTTAGTGGGACTGGATCCAAATTTTTGTACTTAAGAAACCCTGTTTATTTCATTCGATTTACTATTCTTGTCTTCACATTTGTTTAGCTTCAGTTTGACGTCTTAATAACTCCCCATTGTCATCAAGTGTAGTAAAAGCTATGTGCTTCGTGTTTTGGAATTCACAAACAACGAAACGGACCCAAGTCCAGTTGTTAGGTTTACGTACTAACAAAGAGAGGAATATGTGTATCCCTAAAACTTCAACCTTAAACCGAGAGGGCTTGAGGATGGAAGTGAGAGAAGTGGTAAATCAGTGTATGTACACTATAAAAAAAACATCATGCTGCAAAATAAAAGATAACGCCATCTAACCAGAGACCACTAAAGTGGCCGTGTATGAATAGGCTCCAGCAGCGTTTTCAGCTGAGCACATGTAATTGCCCGTGTGGGCCGCCGTCAATGAGTCGATTGTAAGGAGACTGGTTCGTTCGGCTATTCGTGCCGTCGTCATTCCGAGATGAGACGATAGTTCTTCACCATTAAAACTCCAAAGTATTTTTAGAGGCGAGTCGCCTTTTGGAACGAAGCAATTAACTTGAACTGGCTCGGCGGCGAAATTATTTTCTTCGAACGCGAACGGCATTATAAATGGCTGAACTGTAAAACTCGGCGGAAAAGTAAAAAAATTGTCAATCAAAAAGATTTGTCACTCCTTCCCACAACGAAGTTGAAACGATTTTTGAGAGAAAATCCTAGCACGATCCAACATTTTATGGAAACGACTGTAATCAACAAGGACAACGAACGAGGTCAAAAAGGTAAGGGCCGAAAGTGTATGGCACTAATTAAAATTAACAGTCTTATAGTTGGAAAAAAATACTTCTGAGCATGCCTTAAGAGCTAAAAATTTTCGGAGAAATCTAACCCGATACGAATAAATTTGCCGTGAATGATGCAGCCCCAGCAGGATTTTCAGCAGTGCACGTGTAGTTGCCCGAATGAGCAGCCATCAAAGACTCAATTGTGAGTAAACTTGTTCTCTCCCCCATTCTAGATGTTGACATTCCCATATGAGAGGACAAATCTTCGCCGTGAAAACTCCAAGAAACTTTCAAAGGTAAATCTCCTTTGGCGACAAAACAAGTCACCTGAACGGACTCACCGGCGAAATTATTTTCATTGAATGCGAATGGTGCAATGAAAGGACGAACTGTTAATGGTTACACAAGAAAAAAAAAAAAAAAAAAATTAACGCATAGGACAGGGGATAAAGGGAACGCAAAAAAAGGTAATGACAGGGTCGTGTTGTGAACTTCCAAGCTACTGCAGTGTTTTTCACCCTAAATGTTAACGTCAGGTGTCTATACCATTCACGTGTACCGCCGTGGTATAACTGGCTGAGCCTGCAGCATTGGTCGCCGTGCACGTGTAGTTGCCCGTGTGAGCTGCCATCGCGGAAGAAATAGTAAGAACGCTCGACCTATCACCAAGTTTCATGGTATCGATGCCCATATGGGAAGAAAGCTCTTCACCGTGGAAATTCCACGTTATTGTCAATGGTTTGTCACCCTTGGACACGTGACAATTAAGCTGGATGCTGTCGCCATTATTGACCTCGTCATCCAAGTCGAACGGGTTAATGTGAGGAAGAACTGACGGAAGAAATAATTAGTCGAAAAAATAAAGTAAAATGTCCTAGCGAACCTATGCTTGAAAGAGTCGAGAGGAAGGAAGCCCTAGTGGGAAACGGTTGTGCAAGAGTCTAACAACATTTTTGTTTTGTTTCAAAGTACCGTGAACTAAGACAGAAGTTGTATAACTGGCTGAACCAGCTCTGTTGGTGGCAGTACAGGTGTAATTTCCAGTATGAGCCGCCATGGCTGAATTGATCGTCAACATACTAGTTCGTTCTCCAAGTTTAGTAGTTGTGATTCCCATATGAGACGATAAATCCTCTCCGTGAAAATTCCACGTGATAGCTAACGGCTTGTCACCCTTGGACACATGGCACGTCAACTGAGCACTTTCCCCGTTCGTAATATTCTCTTCCAAGGAGAACGGGATAATATGAGGGATAACTGTCAAATAGGTAAAACAGCAGTGAGGCATACGAACAGAAAATTTAAGAGCCAGCTTGCCAGCATATAAACAAAAAGCAAAGAAAAATTATGTAGGCACAACAATAAGTGCTCTAAACGACAGATACTCATTTAATTTGAAGAGGAGAACGTGAAATATTGTTTAAGAACAAAAATGAAACGAACGAAGGAACAAACATTAAATGAAGATCGAACAATATCAAAATAAAAACTAGACTCGTTTTTTTTTTTTTTTTCGATCAGTGAAACCCAACAAAAGATCACCATTTACAAGAAGCAACGCTGAATGATTGGCGACGCCCGCCAGATTAGACGCGGTACATGTGTACTCGCCGCGATTTCCAGGACCAACAGCGTCGATGGCTAGAATATTTGCTCGCTCACCGAACATAGCCGTGCGGACACCCATGGCGTGGGACGAAGCGCCATCGCCATGGAAGTGCCATTCGATTCTAAGCGGGGAGTCCCCTTTGAGAACGTGACAATTAAGCTGAACACTATCTCCAGCGTTGACCGGGCCATCAAACTGGAATGGCGTTATCGAGGGGGCAACTATAAAACGAGTACACGGCAAAAGAAACATGAATAAAAGGTTCACTTATGATTAGGGCAAGAAACATTGTTCCCTAGTCTCCCTTGTATGTCACAGGAACACAATTCGAAAGCTAATTTTCAAAGCGGTTTACATGAGCCGTACAATATGCAAAAGCAAACCAATCAAGGGCCCAAACTTACCTGACCATCTGAATGTGTTTGTCAACTTTCTCCAACTGAGCTCTCAGGTTATTCTGCCTACCTTATTGTTAATTGTTACCCCGCAGGAATTACAGTAACTTGCAGTATGCAACGCAATTTAGCCTTACACGAGTGTTAAAAAATAGTTTTTTTACTGACGAGATTCTCTCGAACTAATGTGCGATATTATTTGTCACATAGATCCTCTAATTATGTTTGGCTATGCTCAAGTTTTAATCCTAAGTTCTACGCAGATTGTCTCGTGGTTTCGTAAAAAGGCTTCCACAGTGGGCCACCTTACGGTTTTAATTTCAAGTGAAGACAAATTTTCGCCGTGAAAACTCCAAGAAATGGTTAAAAGTGAATCTCCGTTGGCGGCAAAACACGTCGCGCTTGAACCGATTCACCGGCGAAAGTTGCGCATTCCTGCCAATACTTTAGGTAGCAGCTTAAACTCACAAACTGAATGGTTTACACAGGTATCCCAAACCTACGACGAAAAATTTACGAGTCACCACACGATACTTTTTCTTCCGCACAGTACACTGCGGGAGGTTATGCGTTATGAAGGTTAAATTGTCATTTTTTTTTATTTTTTATTTTGGACCTCCGTAGTCAAAAAGACGAACAAGCTGACTTCCCCATTGCCAGGCCCCATTAGCCAATAAACAGCAGGTACTATAGATCACGCTACCCAGCGCGTCGGTATGTACTTGTTACGGCTGCCCTTCAGACCATGTTGTCTTCTTTTAAATCTGGCGCTCTACCTACGTTTTTACTTAAACTGCCCTCAAATCCTAACACCTGAATTTGATACATGAAAATATTTATCAACGTTCAAAAATAAGTTCTAGAATAAAATTCATGGAATGCCTAACCCTCGTAATGAATGTATTATAACAATTAATATTCCCTGCAATCTCGATTCTCAGGCATAGATCCATTTGCAAAATCCGTCCAAAGTTGCAATGAAATTAGTTTGTGCTATCATTTTACTCTTTTAGGGCCAATTTCACCACCGGGAGTTAGGTTGGAGTTACATAACGCTAACATTGTTTACATAAATAGTGACGCTTTTTTTCAGTTAATTCTGAGTTAACGTAACTCAAACCTTAACTCTCGGTGGTGAAATCCACCATAAGTAAACAATCATTGATATTTTGCCTGTTAGGGTCCGTTCACATTAGGCTACTTGTAGTGCGCTACCAATTTTCAAACTAATCAGCTCTCGGGGGAGGGTTGCTTGGATACGTTGACAGTTCTTGGCTCCTACTAAATATCACCGCTACCATCCTATTCATATTGCGCACTGCGCAAGTACAACTTTCTGCTAGTAGCGTGATACTGGTAGCATAATGTGAACGGGCCTTTTCTGAATAAACGAAATTCTCATTGAATTCGATTCAATTTTGGTACATTATGTCACGATTGGGCAATCGGTCGCGACATTTAAATATGTTTAGCACTGACAATTGAGATTGCAGAGGAAAGCTTGACGTAAAATGGCTGATTTACTCACCCATGACTTGAACTTCTAATGTTCCTCGGGAACTGTAGCCTTTGGCATTTTTGGCCACGCACTGATACGTCGCTTGGTCTGACAATCGCTCCACGTTTTCGATGATTAAAGTTCCGTTTGGAAATACTTTCTGTTTTCTATTGATAGGAAGAACGCGGCCATCTTTGAAAACAAAAACAAAAATCATAGTCTCATTGTACAATAATTATTTCTAAACGTTATTTAAGTTTACCTCGTTCCCACTGGATGGAGTCTATCGGGTATCCAGCCACAGGACATGTAACCATCAAATTTTCTCCAGCAACAATCGCTTTCTTTTCCATAGTTCGCACGAAGGGTAGACCGTAAACGTTTAGACGACCCGTGTGTTCGACAGTTCCCACTTTGGACGTAGCCACACATTTGTAGAGACCACCGTCGTTGGTTTGCACAGAGGTGATGTTCATATGGGAGACAACGTCACCATTCCCTCCAACGTACTGTCCGACTTGAACTCTGTAACGTAAATTTATATAGATAAAGGCGGAATGACGGAAATTAAAGACACAAATTTAACATTACCTATCAGCACTCGTCAGTTTTTTACTGTCCAAATACCACGTGATTTCAGGGGTGGGATTTCCTTTGGCTACACACTTCAAATAGACAGAAGGTCCCGGTTGCAAAGTTTCACTTGAGAATCCCTCAGAAATCAAAGGGGGTTCGACTGTTCGGGGAAAACAGGCAAGAAATAATTATATAGGATTCAACAAGAAGTCTCTCTGCACGACAATTGACTTACATCTGCTTCCCAGTTTCAATTCCGCGCTCGCCTGGGCGCTTTCCTGTTCGTTACGCACGAAGCACTGGTACATTCCCTTATCCTCTTTGCGCACCGAGTCCATGCGTAGAACAGCACCCGTGTGCCCAGGAACTGGTTTGCCGTCTTTGAGCCAAGACACAGTCTTAACGGGGTTTCCTTCGTAGTTACAAGTGAGAACAGCAGGTCGGCCAAAGTCGACGGTTTGCACAGTGGGCTCGACACCGGCAACAAGTGGAGCTAAGAAGAAAGTCCCGAGTAAGAAAAACAATTATGATTAGTATTGTAACATAGCGTTACAAAATTTCACAAAATACAAACCTGTTACAGTTAATACAGTCTCAACGCTTTCACCACCTACTGAGTTGTTGACGACGCATAGATATTTTCCCGAATCTTCAACCTTAGCTTCTCTAATTATGAGAGTACCAGAGACCTGTTTGATTCGATCGCTCATAGCTACGGGCTGTTTTTTCGCACTGCCCTCAACGAATTTGTACCACCTGAAAAAACATTACTCTAGTTCTTTAATTCCACCTTTAAAACGTCTATTCCTTATTGTTAAGACCACATTGAAGGGCATAGCTCAAGCTCTTGGTTATTATTGAGATTGTTTTTCATTCAAAAAACTAAACATTAATTAAGCAATGCAAGACAGGAAAAATCGACAATTGATTTGAAAAAAGTATTCTCAGAGAGCTCCCGGGAGAAGGAATTACTTAATTGTATGCACATGTTGGATTCAACATTTCTTACGTCTCATTTAAGATGTAATTTTATCATTTTTGATTTTCATCACCTTTAAAAAGAAGATCTCATTTTTGGTAAAGCCCTTCAATGTGATGGAAAGTGAATTAAATTAAAGTACATTATAAAGTTACGAAAGCCCTAAGAAGATTTGGCGTTCAGATTCTCTAAAAGGTCCCAGTTCTTCCTTTTTATCCTTTTACCCCACCCCCTCTATATAATTTATGTGCGTAAAATATACGAACACAACGCCCCCACCCCACCACCATCACTATATACTTCTACTATATGGATAAGGTGGTGATAAAACGCCTAGATCCGAGTAATTATTTCTAAAGAGTAATAATTTATCAATGAAATGATTCAAGAAATGAGAAATAAAGACTCCAGAAAACAGGACATCTCAGGCGCAACTGCGCTTGTTAACTAAGCGCGGTTTATACAAGGGCGCAGAGTTAGCTCTAGAGAAGGGCTACATACGCAGTAAAATTGTACCACTCTTCTCGAGTATGGAGTAATCTCGTTTTCAGCTGAGTGAGTTGCTCAAAAAAGTGGGGAATACAAAATTGATTTTAACGACTACGTTTAGTTCCGCTTGAAAACGTGATGAAGGGAAAAAACATACCTTGTTGTCGGTACAGGGAAGCCCTGTGCGGCACATAGTAAACCAAAACTTTGTTTGTAGTAACGTACGTATGACGAAATTTTATTATCAGTCGAAAACGTGGGTATCTTGACACCAGCGGGCTCTAAAAATATTGTGAATCAGGATTTGTAAAACAATGAGTCTATATTGAGTATTGATGGGAAAGTGTCAATATTTTAAAGCGTTGTCAAACGGAACTGAACGGAAAATTCAAGTACGGAGTCCATTCACTCGAAACTTACCGAAATGCCGGTTTAGGGTACCCCTGTGCTAAGCACAAAAGTGCAAAAGCCTGATTTTGACCTCTTACATAGCTACTACTGGTGGCGTCGTGAGAGAACGAGGGTGCTTTGCCTCCAAGTGACTCTGAATGCGGGTGAAAATACAAGGAAACAGGTCTAATGCATGAAATAATAGGAAGAACTGTCCAACAGGAAACCCCGACTGCCGAAATTGATTGAAATAGAAGCTAAGCCGGGAAAAAAGGACGCTTAAAACGTATGAAAGTAGGCACATAAGTAAGTGGAGATGGTTGTGGGGGTATTTCACAACTCCTACCTCGTTGTTGGCACAGGATACCCCTGAGAGGCACAAAGCAAGCTGAAACTTCTTCCGGTATTACGAATATACGAAGAGGTTTTGTCATCAGTCGAAAAAGTTGGAAGTTTTACGCCAGCGGGCTCTAAAAATATTGTTTGTTTGAACCGTCTGTCACGTTTACTTGTTTACTTCTAACTGAACATTCTTACAATATTTTCTTCAAATTCAGTGACAGACGAACAAAAAAACACGTCAAGCAAGCAATCACCTTCATTTATAGTCACACTTACCTAAAAGCTGGTTTAGGATACCCCTGCGCTAGGCACAAAATAGCAAAACCTTGACCTTTAGCTCTAACGTAGCTGACTGAAGTAATGTCCAGGGAAAACGTAGGCGCTTTGACTCCAACCGATTCTTAACCGTCAAAATAGTGAAAAACCAAAATATTTGAATGACAACAAAAAATAATGTTGAAATGATGGGAATAGAGTACACCTCACACCCGAGGACCGAGTTCATATACCGAAATCTCTAAATCTGAAAGGCGTGGGCATCTATGGTTTGTGGCCTGGATCTAACAAGGTTGTGGAGGCTTCAGCGGCGTAACAAAGTGAGCGTACACCCGGGGTACATCTAAAAATGTCAACGCCCCCCCCCCTCATTTCCAGCGTATTATTCTCGAACAGGAGTCCTGAACCTTTTGGGTAAGGCCACGGATTACTTGACCAGTGGCACACATGTCTATTGCAAAAGCTCCGCCCTTCAGAAGAGAACTGAAACAGTTGTGAAATCAGACGTCGAAGATGCCGAACAGTCGAACCCGGTCCGTCGATAACTCACCCCAACGAAAAAGACTGCCAACGAGTAGGCTCCTACGGCTACGACTTTTTACGTGTATGTATCTCCTACTAACCCTCGTGGTTTAAGCGCTTTTATTAACAATATCAAGAATAAAATCCGCGAAGGTATTTGTAAGGACCAAAATGATGTTTAGGGGTTTGAGTAATGCCAAATCCGGGAATTTGATTTTTGAAAGAGCCAAATTAATTTGGCTCAATGTGGTTTTTAAAAGAGGAAATATCCGGTTAATATCAGAGGAAATTAGGGTAGGATAACAACAATCCGTAAAATTGGATTTTCAAGGTGCCAAATTTGAAACAATGGGTTATAAAAGAGCGAAAATCTCGAGAAAATTGGTTTCTAAAAAAGGCAAAATCATGAAATTAACTTTGTCGTTTGTTTTCTGCCAAATTATTTTTTCGAACTAACCGAACTGCGAAACTAAGACCTAGCCGAAATTCGGATTTATAGGAGCTAAGTTCACGAAATTAGGGTTTAAAAGAGCGAAAGTCTACAAAAATGGTTTTGACATGTATCGGCCGGTTCATATTTTTTCGTCACCCTTTACCATAGCCGTTACCATTGGCATCAGTTGCTACTGTAACATTCGTCACGGTAGAGAACCTATAGTTACACACAGGTACTGACAATACCCGCCATATGTGGTCCTTTAGTGAGGGGAGGGCTTGTGATTGGCTGGTGAGCGTAACCTACATGACCGGAGCAGCGAATGAGAGATATCAAATCTATTTGATCCCTATGTGAAGGGGGGGGGACCAAACATGGCGGACTGTTAGTACTCGTAGGAACTTATAGAGCCCTAGTCACGGTAACGATTACAATGGAACAGTGCCATGGCAACTTTATCATGGTAACGGTTACCATAACATCAGTTGCCATGATATCAGTAATCATTTCGTGAGACGAAATGTCACAATTTACCACGGCAACCGTTGGTAGGGTAACCGTCACAAGGAAATCGTTGATATGGTAACCGTTACCTTGGCAACCGCTGCTGTGAGCCGTTGCAATGGTAATGATCACAATGTAACAGTACCATGGCAATTTTACCGTCGAATCATTCTGTTATCATAGCAACATTGCTATATTAACAGTTACCAAAGTTATGGTCGTCAATTATATATAAAAAGCATCATTTTCATTCATAAACTGATGAGCATATTTGAAGTATATGGTAATGCTCATTTTTAATCATATGCTCATTGCCAAGGTGACTAAACTTTACTATAGGTGCCGCAGATTTCCCCCTGCCCATCGGTCGGGAGGGGTGGGGACTGAAGTTACCAGCAGTCCTTTGCTTCCGATTGCTCACCCTAGAGCAGCAAAAAAAGTTAATTTTGAAATTAACGGTTATGAATGCTCAAAAATCACAGCCCAATAACAATTAATAATGTACAGGGTCCAGCGTAAAAGCACTTGGGACTGCTCGTGACGAAGATGAAGTATAGTAATGGCCAAAGATCTGCGGCACCTATAGAAAGTTTAGTCACCTTGGCTCATTGCCATAAGGCACATGTAGCGGTTGCTATGGTAACCGTTACTATGGCAAGTTGGCAACGGTTGCTACGGTAACCGTTTTTTCGTTACTGGAAATGTCACACTTTACCATGCCCGTTACTATGGCAACCGTTACCACGGCAAACGTTGCTGTGGTAACCATTACCATGGCAACCGTGGCTATGGTAACAGATTCCATGATAAAGTTTCCATACTAGAGAGGTAGTAGCATAGGGTATGCAAAAACAATACCTTTCTTTACACACGTGATCAGGTTATAATTAAATTTTCACTTTGAACACCCGATGACGCGTTGTTTACACAGCTGTACAAAAACCTTGTTCCATGACCCTCTTTCACCAAGGCAATCGTTGCCATGGTAACCGTTACTATGGCGACCGATGCTACGGTAATCGTTATGGGGGAACAGTAGATAGCAATAGTTGCCATGGTAACAGTTATCATAGCAACGGTTGCCGTGGTGGAACAGTGCCATGCAACTTTATCGTGGAATCTGTTACCATAGTAACGGTTGCCACGCTATCCATTGCTATTTTGAGTGTAACTTCCGAACGATTATTTTGTAATGATAATAATGATGTGACGCAAGAACCCGTTCGCAGTACACGACAGAGAACACACACGGACAGTGCCCAAGGCAAGAGATCAGCGATAATTTCAGCCAAATGTGTAGTTTTGTCTTGTGTCCTGCGGAGACTCTTCTCTTCAACATCAAATGCGCCTTCTCCCTAATTTTTTTTTATCATGGTTCTTGCCAAAATATGTCCTCCGGCGTTTTTTGGTATCAGAAACCCAATATTGCATGTTTTAAGATCAAAAGGAAATTGGGGTTTCTTGGCATTTACGTCAACACAAAATAACACAGAATTTTCCAAAGAACTGTTTCTCGTTTCTCGGGACTTTCATACTCGGAAAACTGTGCCAGCCAACTAGAGTCTGTCCACTTAGTGATGGACTCTCGAACGGGTTTCAATCAAATTTATCAAACAAATTTATTCCCTCGAAAAATGAAGCATTTTTATATGTAGCATAGACACCTCACAACACCAAACATAGAGCTTGTGAACGGGCCTTTACTACGGGTACTATGATTACATACAGACGCTTATATACAGTGATCATTTTTTCCAAAATTCAAAATTATTCCCGGTGCGTTATTTTTAGGAGAAAGGGCAAAGGGGAAGCTCATTTTACTAAATTCGAGGACAGGCGAGAGTCCATCCTTAAGTGGACAGACTATAGTTGACTTGTACAGATTAGAATTTTTCGACTTTACTCTTCAATTCCGGGCGTTCTAGGGCTGATTTTAATAGGCCCAGATAATTTAGTGAACTTCTGTGGCGATCCCAGATCCCAGCCTCACCCCTCCCCATTTCGTCATCAATGATAAATACGGAAAACGATAATCGCCTCCCCCGCCCGGCACTGCCCAATATCACAAAAAAAATCTGAGAGTAATTTGGGGAGCTCTCGTTGTTAAAATGACTCAAGGAAACCTTATTTCTGCCTGCCATGGACCATGGACAAGATTGTACCTACGTCGATTTCGGCAAAGGATATGCTTGAGCGGCACAAAATAGCGAGAAGGCTTGGTCTTCTCTTTTGGTAATAATTATTCCATTGAAATCTTCCCCAACGGTGGGAGCTTTGCTTCCAACTGGATCTGTGCGGAAACACACACACAAACATTTATAAGCCTAAGCGGAAATCTGCTGTTATAGGGAAAAGCAGATCCTATTTGCTTGTTAAATAGTGACAGTTTCTTAATGAAAGCCTGAACTTACCTGAATGTTGGAATGGGGAACCCCTGGCCTTGGCAAAGTAGCGCAAAACTTGAATATAATGTTTCAGACATGAAACTCCCCTTACCAGCGACGGTTGGTGACTTAACACCCATAGCGTCTAATTGAAAATTTAAGAAAGTAACAGAGGGCAGAAATGTGTAAAATTATAAAAGTTCTTAATAAAAAAAAGCGATATTTCGCCTGAACGTTGGTTTG
The DNA here is from genome assembly GCA_038030265.1 of Corythucha ciliata. Classification (NCBI taxonomy): domain Eukaryota; kingdom Metazoa; phylum Arthropoda; class Insecta; order Hemiptera; family Tingidae; genus Corythucha; species Corythucha ciliata. Next base: position 21,982,853 of record CM075943.1, read on the forward strand.
GTGGACCCTACACCATGAACATGACACAAGGGCATTTAAAGGGGACTTTACACTGTCCGCTGAAGCCCTACCTTCCGTTTTTTCAAGCAAACGCAACGCAACGGAAGGGAAAAAGCGAGTGTAAACTTAGCCTAATAGGACCCAGCAGAAACTCATTGAAACCATTCATTCCTCATGTGAGGTACAATTTAACGTCGTACATACAGCTATTTCTCGATTCCACTATTTTCAAATAAAATCGATAATTACCTAAATGTGGGCAAAGGGTACCCTTGTAATTCACAAACAAGCGACAAGTCATCTTGACTAAGACGAGTTATAACTTTAGTCGCATCGTCCTTGTTAACGGAAGGAGATTTTGCACCGTAAGGCTCTAAAAGGAACACAAACAACTCAACATGAAAATTAAAGAGATTCCTAGATGATTCTGTAACTTGGGGTCATTGAATTTTTTATTTTGGTCAGTGGTTGAAAGGGTGGGGGCATTCTGCGTCATAACTAAATTGATTTCATTTTAGGATTTAAGATAGGAAATTCAATACCTGAAAGTTACAGAGTCATTTCCATGATTTCATCGATTAAAGAAGGAAACTTGAATTCCTAAATCAACAGAACCTGCCGTTGCCGGTTAATTAGTTTTTCACTGAATGCTGGGATGGGGCCTTGGAGTGGTGAGGGGGAAAAAGGCCAAACAGAAAATGAACGATCTCCCAAATTTTTCCTTTCTACCATTGTTTATTGACCTGAATTTTGGTGTGGGTGATCCTTGCGCTTGACAGAGAAGACCAAAACTTTGCCCCGCGAGTCTCTCAATGCCACCCCATTTGAAATCTGACGAAAGCGTAGGTGCCTTTGCTCCAACTTGCTCTTGTGTGGAGAGAAAAGAAAAGATTATATGAGCTGATGTACAACAAAGGGCATTTCTCTATAATAATAATCAAGAGAATTTTATTTGAAGGATAGGACACTCCATACTGTGGATATTCGTAGTGAAACGTCAACTCTTGCATTACTATTCAAGTTTTCAGCGTAAAATCACCTGTCTTGGTGATGGAAACCTGACATTGGCGATAAATTCAAATTTTCCTGGCTGTCTATAGGATAGGGTTTTTCTGACAATAAGGCTGAGCGACTCGAATGAATGTGCTTTTAGAGGCCTAGATTATCGAGGGCGATATTTTAAGCTTTAATGACCGAACTACCGAACACTGAACAGTTATTTTCGCTTCCTAATAAATTGGTAAAGAAGACAACTTGTGGAGACAAGTTGCCCAGAACGGGGAAGTAATGATGCGAATGGTGACAAAAAGTGAGATGAATCAGGAAATGTGGCTGGAGACAGTGATTCGAGAAGAGATGGCCCACTTGGAAGCCTCGCGTGTTATTTTTACTTTACAGAAAGCCCTTTGGCAACTCCCACGATCGTTGTAAAACAGTCGTGCCCATACCTACTTGGCGACCGGAATCGGACTTTACATTACAACCTGATTTCATATATTTTCTGGGAAAACGAATTCAATCCGGTAAATGAGTCAAATCGGGATCAGAAGCGCCATAAAAAGTTTTCGCACTCAGCCCCGACGACGAAGCAAAACCGCGAGATATTTAATTTAAGGGGGGGGGGGGGTCGAACAAATAAGTGGGTTGAGTTTAGATCCTGATAAACTGTACTTTAAACAAACTTAATCAAATGTTACTTATTGGGAAATACAAAATAATAAATTGTTCGTAAGGTTGAGTGACCTATACTATATGTATAGGTATACACAGGTATACAGGTAGCCTTGGCGGACATCGTTGGGCTCACAAGGGCCAGTTAGGGCGTGCCAACAACCGCCGAGAGAGTTCACCTCTCGGCGTTTTTAAGACATCAACCCAATTTTTGGCCACGGAACTCGTCAAAATTGATTACTTTTAGTAGCCGAGTGTCACTAAAATCCACCACCAAATCAGTCTTTTTATAAAATGCTCAAAACGGTAAAAAAACACCAACTCACTGTTTAGAAGGGGAAAAACTTCGTGGCGTAAGTAAACAAAATCGCTAGTCCGTGGTCAAATTCAGGAAATTTGGGAAAACTCTAATTCACGACTCAAATTCATAAAAATCGCTAATTAGCGGCTAAACTATAGAGAAAAATTTCGAATTAGCGGGTTCATTTGAGGAAATGGCAATTCGCAGTTTCCGGAGGCAACTTTTCTATGAAATTAGAAAAAAGCGCTAATTTTCGGCAAAAAAATTGAAGTAAAATTGAGAAAAATCGCTAATTCCCCGCTCAAATGGAAAAAAAAGCAAAATCCCTGCTAAAATGGAGACAACTCGTTTTATTCGCGGCTGATAAAATGTAGACAAATCGATAATTAACCGACGAAATTTAGAAGAAGCGCAGAAGAATGGGAAAAACGCTAATTCACGGTTAGCATGGAGAAAACACCAAATCGCGGCTTCTGAATTGGCGACTAGGCGCGGGTGAAAGATTCGCCCGGGGGCTCCAAATGTCATCCGGCACTGAATTGGGTAAATAGTTAGCTAGGCCAGCGAAAATGGTTCTTCGGAGAGCACAACCTGAAAAATTGCCGTTTACGTATGTTTGGTGCTGGCCAAAATAGCAAGGATTATTTGCTTTGATTTTATTTCAAGCTAGGGCCCCACGGCGGTCGCCTACCTCCAGCCAACCCCTAAAAACGGTCCTGGTTTCCAATCATTAAAAACTAAATACACGGATTTTCCGAACAGTCGAATAGACTGCAAGATTTTTTGTTAAAGTGGGACTCGGACTTTGAAGAACCACGGACAGCGCATGCTTGTATAAAAGCATAATAGTATTTGCAACGCTTTCCCTGCGGCAATAATGTAAAAATGTCGTCAGTGAGTGAGTTTAGCGGTTCTTTATAGTCTAACTTCAAATTAATTTCAACAAAGCCTCAAAAATCCGAAAATTCAAACGAAATCCTATGTAAATCACACTTTGGCGCAGATATTTCAATTACAATGGAAAAGCTGGGATGCGGCAGCGAGCAAAATAGAAAATAAAACCAATAAAGTGATTTACCTAAAATTCGGAACTGGAAAACCTTGAGCGGAACATTGTAAGTTGAAATCATCCCCAGATTTGGAAATCAACCAAATTTTTGTATCTTTGAATGGAATAGTGGGTGCCTTGGTTCCAACGGGATCTATACGAGAAAAAAAATGTATATGTAGGTACATATTTCAACAATATTAGCGGCTTATAATTCTGGGAATTCTTGAAATCGACGAGTATATGCTCTTTAGCCATAATTTAATTAGAGACGTCTCTTATCCGTTAAACCTGAATTGTCCATTATTTTCGCATATTCTGTTTACCTGAATGATGGGACCGGATGAGCCTGCGCTTGGCAAAATAAGCTAACAGCATCGCTAGCTATAGTGTCGAATGAAGTTAATTTGAAGTTTGACGAAAATGAGGGGGCTCTTGTTCCAACAGGTTCTGAAGGATTTGTTTAATTTAAACATTATCACATACAATCAACAAAAATTTCATGCTAGCAGTTTTATAAAAACCATAAATGGAGGGATAGAACCCCGGGGCTAACCAGTTCATAGCGGGATGGAAATTCTGGGCGCTTAGCGGGGAATGCTGCTTTTTTCTTCTACTCTTAATTATAAGTAACTGGTAATTTTGAAAGTCTGATGTGTAATCCGTATATTTGAAATTTGTGAAAGAGGGTTTACATTTTGCCCAGGTAAGACATGTCTTTTCTTTCAATGTTTTACCTGAAGGATGGGAGTGGATGGCCTTGCGCTTGGCAAAACAAGCTAACAGTGTCCTTTGAAAACGAATCGAAAGACGCTAGTTTTGAAGTCGAAGAAAACGAAGGAGCTCGAGCTCCAGCCGGGTCTGAACGCGGTCAGGGTAAAATTTAATAATCAGTGTCATGAAAAATGTACCTGAACGATGGGATAGGGTACCCTTGAGCTTCACACAGCAAAGTTACAGTAATTCCACTCCTATCATTGATCCAGTTAAGGCGATCATTTGACGGAATCGTGGGAGCCTTGGTGCCCAGTGGATCTGAAGGAGACCATAAAGTATTAAACTTTACTGACCTTGACCATTTTGAGTGTTTCGTTTTCTTGAAGTGAGCGAGGTTAGGTCGTAAAACAGCAAAGTGAGTTTGATTACCTGAATGTTGGTAACGGGAAAGACTGAGCCTCGCATATTAGAGTGACGTGCCTCCCAAGAGTTTCATCCACCAAATTAATTTTTTTGTGCGTCAACGTCGGGGATTTACTTCCAACGGGATCTGAGTATTTATTATGTGTTTATTACGGTGTTAATTTTTTGTAAATCTCTGAACTGGATTAGAGGGAAAATCTGGAAAGGGTGCCCCTGCCTACAAGGATATTCTTCATCTAATATTCACGAAATTTACCTAAATTTTGGAACCGGATAACCCTGTGCTACGCATTGAAGGGTAAAATCGTCTCCAGACTTGAACACTGTCCAGATTTTTTGAAGCCACACTGGGATAGTTGGTGCTTTTGTACCCACTGGATCTGAGTACACATGCAGCATCAATAATTTGTATATTAAAAATTGGTCAATATTTTGATTAACAAACGTAAGAAAATGAAAGCAGAGACTTATCCCTCAAATTTAATATAAAGAGTATCAACGAGTGTTTTAACTCTTGAAGGGAGCGAGCTAGTCTCTATTTTCTCTTATTAATATCTCAATCGCAGAAATTCTTCTTCTTTAGTACCTGAATTTTGGGACAGGGAAACCCTGAGCGGAACATATCAAGCTGAATGGACTATTGCTTGAAGTTATGGCTAAAACGAGGCGTTGATTTGTGGGTACGTTCGGGGATTTCGTGCCAGCTGGATCTATATTGTTTTTCCACGACAAAAACAAAGCAGGGAATTTGGATTTTTTTTTTTTTTTAATCGAATACAGCCACGAAATAATAAACCTGAATGTTGGAACGGGAAACCCCTGAGCCGAACATATGAGACTGTGTTCTTTCCCGGGAGTTGTTTCAGTCCATAGATGGCGATCTTTGAGAGGCACGTTAGGGGATTTGGTACCAGCCGGATCTACAAGACCCAAAATCACGGTAATGCATGAGAAAAGTCCGTCGTAACACTACCCAAGTAAAATATTATTTTGAAATGGAAATAAGAAAAAGAAAAACCTGAATGTTGGTACAGGGAAGCCCTGAGCTTGACAAATGAGATTGTAATCGCGGCCCGGAGAAGCTTCCGAATGTACGAAACGTTCTTTCAAAGGAATGTTAGGGACTTTGGTACCAGCGGGATCTGCGTAGTGAAAAAAGCGAAAAAACTAATTTAAATCGACAGATCAGAGGGAAATCACAGCCTGAATGATGAGATAAAGATATGGCACCGACTATTGCACAATATTACTATTGAAGGGTCTTTACTTGAAAGAAGGAGTTGGATACGCCTGAGCACTGCATTGCAAGGCAAAACTGGATTTGAAAACTTTCTTGATCCAGGTGCGTTCAGCTTCAGAGGACAGCGTTGGAGCTTTTGTTCCAACTGGTTCTGTTAGCGATTTGAATAAACGCACGGAATTAATTAAGTATTGCTGAAAAATTGTACTTGGCAACTGAATGGTGAGATAGAGCCCCTTCTACTTTGTGATATTTTGGTAAAATGAATGTAGCGCGAACACACCTGAAGTTAGGCACCGGGTAAGCTTGAGCATCACAAAGCAGTGCGAAACTGGATCGGGAGAGTTTTTTAAACGAAATTAAATTGGCTTCGGTAGAAAATGTAGGGCTTTTAGTTCCAGCTGGCTCTTTTAACAGAAATGCAGGCGAACAGATTACACATAAGGGATTAAATTCTATTATACTACCTAAATTTCGGCACCGGGTACCCTTGCGCTTCGCAAAAAAGAGAAATAGACTCCGTAGCGATTTTATCGAACCATATTCGCCTAGCCTCGGAGAGAAACTTAGGAGCTTTAAGTCCAGCCGGATCTGTTTTACGTGTAACATGACAAAACTCAACAAATGGCTTCTTGTTTTTAAATTAGATGTACCTAAATGATGGGAGAGGGTAACCCTGGGCTTGACAGGGCAACGTAAGGTCTAGATAGATTCTCCGTTCAAAAAATTCTCTCTTCCTCAGGTCCATAGCTAATGTGGGCGCTTTGCTTCCAACCGGGTCTAATAACAACATCAGTGAATTATTCATTGATTATAATGATAAGCCGGATGTTGGTAAAGGATACCCCAAGGGCCCTGACTAATGCAAAATAAAAACGTCTGTACCGACTAAAAATGGTCGAAGAGGGCTATTTTACTTGTATACCTAAACGACGGAATGGGGTAGGCCTGGCCTTGACATGGGAGAGTGAAACTTGTATCAATCCTCTTTTCGAGCCAAATAAGTCTAACGTCCATGGCCAGAGTCGGCGCTTTGGTCCCAACCGGTTCTGAGAATTTTAACCATTTAATATTAAAATTCGCATGCGTTGTAAGAATGAAGCCGGGTGTACCTGAAAGTTGGAATCGGATAGCCCTGAGCTGAGCAGAGCAATGAAAGATTTTGCTCGAACTTTTTGAGAAAGGAGAGAACTCTTGAGTCGTAAGAAAAAGAGGGTCCTTTACTTCCTACCGGTTCTAATGTGTAAACAACAGAATAAACAGAAAAAAAAATAGTAGGTGAAAAGTACCTGAAATCAGGCACTGGGTACCCCTGGGCCATACATAAAAGTGCAAGTTCTGAACCTTGGGACCTCCTGAATATCACCACATACTCGCTCGAAAAAGTCGGCATTTTCGAGCCTGCAGGATCTATTTTTTAAAAAACAAATTAATGTAAAACAAAATGGTTTCTCGTACCTGTGAGAAGGTAGAGGGTAGCCCTGAGCCGTGCACAATAGAGGAACGCTTGAGCTGGACATTATCTTGGGAACATGGAGCACGTGATCCTGGGGGAAAGTTGGACTTTTGCTTCCGACTGGTTCTATTGTGACGGACTACAAGTACTAATTATAATATTTTATTTTTATAAGGAACTAGAAACCTACCGGAATGACGGGATAGGGTGAGCTTGAGCTAAACATAAAATCTCAAAATTGTGCCCGGTTCGACGTTGAAACGTACTGCTTTGTAGGTCTGAAGAAAATGTTGGAGCTTTACTACCAACTGGGTCTAAAGAAACAGAAATTAGCATTAAAACTATGAATCTTGGCTTACAGAAGTTGATTGAGACAGGGACCCCTGGCAAGTTTTACTGAAAAATTGTACTAACCACCTCCAGAAGTGCCACCGTCATCACTCGAGAAAGAAACATCATTTCGGTTCAATGGTACGGCCAATAATTGGTTCAAACTAAACTACCTGCCTGACTAGCACGTATTATATCGACAACGAGGACCAGCGAGTGAGATCGAATTCCTTGGGGAGATTCCCACCAATTCTGTTGGATATTTTACCGGGGAGGGTGCGACAGAAAAGTGAAACATATGTGCGACTGTGTGATGTTGGCTTCAATACAGCTAAAGTTTACTCACTCCGGCTGTGAAATTAACTCTCATCTCTTCTCACATGTGTTTCACTTATCCATCACAACCCCCCTGTGATCTTTGTTCGCCTTGACCATCATCACATGAAACATAGTGAAACTCCCTTCCCCTAGACTTAAATGATAAGGAGAAGGAAGTCAGTAAGCTGAGATTCCCACAATCCTTGACGGAGAGTCTTGACGAGGGGTTTTCCATAACTATGTTACGTCTCGGTGATAATCGAGGTGACCGAATCAAATCAAGAAAATTAAAGAAACATTGTGGAGAGATGACCCGGAAATTTTTGTCTGATTGTGAGACGAAAAATAGTATAAGCGCTATGTCTTACGTTATTCAAAGCAAATCGGTATGAGTAAGAATAAATTGTTCTCAAAATTAAGCTACATAATTATGAAAAATGTAATGACCCAAAAAGACAAATGTACTCTGAAAAGCGCAGAAGCAAAAAAGTGATTTCGTTCATAGAGCTCACACAATACTCATTTACTCTTGAGCCACGAATGGAATGAACTGAATATCGTTGAATGTTGTGAGGTTTATCATGAGAGGAGAGGGCAAGCCTGAGCCGGACTTAATATACATATATATGTGTAAGAACATACATTTATTTACTTGACTGATTAGGAGATGGGAGCCGAAAATACTTGATCTAGTGGCGGAGACACAATAATGCTGTTAATGAAATAGCATACCTACTAATAACGTAACGAATAAATCACCGTGAATTAATTGATTAATCACCCCCCCCCCCCATTCAAAAGATGTAGTTATTCCTGAACGAACGAGTTAAAAGAAAAAGGCCATGAATAAGATGGGGGAAGGGACTCACCGAAAATGAGGAACGGGGAAAGCTTGAGCCGGGCACTGAAGAGAGATGCCAGAGTTTTCAAAGGCCGAAAATGTAATGCTACTCAAAACGCTGGGAAATTTCGGGCGAGTCCCACCTACTGGATCTGGTTCATGGACAGAAATATAACCAAACGTTCCGGTGAAAGATATGTAATATATGTAACAGGGGCAGCTTACCTAAATTGTGGGATAGGGTATGCTTGGCCAGGGCACTGTAAAGCTATTCCTAAATTTTGTGACACGATGAAAGTCTGACTTGCGGCAACACTAGACATTTTGGGTCGCGTTCCTCCGACCGGCTCTAGACAAGAACCATAAAAAAAAGAAAAAAATGAGAATTGACTTTAGCAGCCCGGAGGGGATAGGGGAGAGTACTGAAGCCGGAAGGACATTTTTTAAACCAATGCAATAACAAGGAATTGAGTCAATGCTATAAAATACCCCAGAAAACTCAGATAAAGAAGAGAATTTGGAAGACGTTTAGTACATTGTGAAAAATTACCAACCTAACTTGAGGTACAGGAAATGCCTGCGCCGGGCACTGCAAAGTAAGGCCAGAGTTTTCCGAAGAAGTAAACGCTTGCAATGTCAAGACACTAGAAAATTTGGGCGGAGAGCTTCCGACTGGTTCTACACGTAAAACGAACGAAGAAATAAAAGCTACAAAACGTCCCACCCAAAATATTGTACCTGAAGAAGGGAACAGGGAACGCCTGAGCTGGACATTGAAGATTCAGGACACTCGATTTTTGGAATTCGAAAGTTGTCAATCATTGAAAAATGAGGACTTGATTTTCCGAGAGGGTCAAGAACAGACATAAGAATGACGTCGCAAAACGTATATAGTTGGATTAAAACGCTGGCAAGGGTACCCTTGCTTGGATTATCTGTTTCAAAAAAATGTTTATCAATAACTGATCATACTAGCAGAGAAGCAGACTAAGAATCGGGTGCCGTATTTAAAGAGGACGGGCTTACCTGAATTGGGGAGAAGGAGATCCTTGAGCCGGGCACATTAAAGTAATACCTTGGTCTACCAATGATCCGAAATCGTGTCGGCTATCTTTCGTGGCAAATTTAGGCCCTGTCGCGCCGACGGGATCTTAAAACCCAACAGATCAGCCACCCACCCCCTAATTCATGTTATTTCATAGACAAAAACTAATAAGTAGTAAATAGTTTAGACGGTACGACTGAAGAAGAAAAAAGGTTAATTACCTAAAAAAGGGGACAGGGAAACCTTGCGCTGGGCAAAGCATTGTAACGGACAGCAATTGTTTTGCCGTGATGCCACGTATGTCATCCGTGGAAGATGAGAATTTCGGAGAAGTGCTTCCGACTGGCTCTTAACAAACGGAATATTGTTACTTCATTTAACTCATAATACTTTCTCATCCAACCCGCGCCATTTTAATTATTTAGACTTGTGTAAGGCAAAAACGTAAAGGGCTTCTAAAATAAAATCTCTTTTTCGAGAAAGACGTAATTTAGTACTTTTCTTTCCAATGGGTAATTTTGTTATAAAAATGTACTATCCGGCAGCAGGGGTACCCTATCCCAACATTCAGGCATAGCGGCGTTAAAAAGCACTTCCTTTTCTCGGTAAGGCTAGCATTCTATGTGAAAAATTCATGTTTAGATCTTAATTTATAATATCACTGCGCTAGCCATTCGAAAGAGAAATGCTTTTTAACATAAAATCAAATATGAGTAGTACAAGATATCCACGAACCAGCTAACTTCGTCGCATTATTGAACATTTTTATTTATATTCAGTTTGTGTGTCAAATTCCAGGGTGAATGCAACATGAATACTTAATTAGTTGGTACTTAGTAGATTACTTGGATCTTACGTGTTTTCATTGCATAAATGGTGGGATTAAAGCCGACACGGGACTGCTAAAATAATGAATTTGTTGAAAATTGGTTTACAGCTGTATTATGTTACCTGAACAATGGGTATTCAAAGAAGAGCTAAAAATTTTCATCGACGACATGTTTATGAAATTTTGCATAGAAATAAGGTCTCATTCAGCGACTCGTCCTGATTTCAGCCAGATTTAACGCCTGTCTTTACGACCATAATAAAATTAGGACTCTCTGTTAAAAAAGTATGCATATTTTCTGCGTGGTAGGTTTGTTTTTTTCTTTTTTTTTTGTAGAAAACAATAATAATTCTACTGCCTACCGTGCGTGGCCCTACCGCTTTCTATATACTGTAGTAACACTCTTATGGACTTCGACATGAAATTAAACGTTACAAAGGGTTCTTCGTCTTTTGACTTCATCCAGAGACGACACATGAGGACGTCCTCAGAGTGATAAGACATTTTGACAGGGGAAAACACCAGAATGCGAACTAGCTACGATTCTTAGGCTTCATTTTGCGTCATAGTCGATGAAACCCGTTTAAAAAGACACAGCTAAGCCCAAGGTATAATGGCCTACCGGCTATTTTATTGATTTCGCTCGGCGTCTGGGGTGGGCTCGGCCCATAGTACGAATGCCTGTGAATAATTAGACTGACATTCATAAATATCTCGGAGGCATTTGAACATCGAATGTATTCTCTCATGAGAATACGATTCCTGGTACCTATACCACCGCACCGGTTGACACAATTACGACGTGTACTGTTGATTCTTCTGTCCATTTCTTGTCGATTTACCGATGTCCAGTTCCTCCGCACTAACACGGAAACGTAGCTCAAGAAAGATGAGGAGGAGCTTTATTCCCTTGCCTGGACGTATTTTCACCCTTGCATTTCGTCGCGGCTCTTCTACCCACCCACGGAGGCACGAGAATTTTCTCGAAGGCCGAAGGACGACCTGAACGCGGAGATATTATCGAGAGAATTTGCCTGAATCCCGAAAAAGATTCAACCCCAATGTTGCCGATACGCATTCACGCTACAGCCACTTGCCTCGTTGGCAATTCGTGAACCCTCCTCGTGTCCCCTTATAAGGCACTTCGTGCGAGTGAAGAGGCGAATAGCCACGCCAGATGACGAACGTCCGTACACAGTTACACACACACTGCTCGCCTTAATATTTCGCCAAGAGCTCACGCTGTATTCGTCGCCTCATGAACGGTGGCGGACCAACACCTACCGGGACCTTCTCTCAAATCTCTAAGCCCCTGAATCTCTAACTAAATAAGGAAAATTACTTTTAAGTTGCTTTAAATTATGTTTTTTTCTCTCAACTTTAGCCTCGAATTAGAGGATGTTCTCAAAATTAAGCCGTGAATTACCACTTTTACTCAATTTTAGCCGCGAAATATAGGGCTTTCTCTAATTCACCCACGAATTAACGATGTTTCCCAATTTTAGCAGCGCAATAGCTACGTTTTCAATTATAACTACGAATTATGATTATATTTTAGCTAATAATTACCGCTTTTACTCAATTTTAGCCATGAAAAAGAGGATTATCTCGAATTGATTTGCAAATCAGCAATTTTCTCCGACTTAGCTGCGAATGAGCGGTTTTTGCTGGCAAATTACCGCTATTTTTCCATTTTGAATATATGAATGAGTGCTTTATCTCTACTTTTCAGGGAATTGGCGGGTTTTCCAAGGTTTTATACGTGAATTAGCATGGTTTCTCAATTTTATCCTGGAATTAGCGTTTTTTATCTATTTTAGCCGCGAATCATAGCTTTCCTTCAATTTTTGCCGCGCATATGCGCTTTTGTCAATTTTAGCCTCAAATTAGAACTCTTTCTCAAATTTAGCCGTGATTGAGCGCTTTATCTCTATTTTATTCGGGAATTTATCGGGTTTACGCAGTTTCAGCCGCGTATTAGTAAGTTTTCTCAAATAAATCCGTGAATTCACGCTTTTTCTCAATTTTAGCTACGAACCAGGGCTTTTCCTACATTTTTGCCGTGAATTACCGCTTTTACTAAGATTTATCCCAGCAAAACCTAATTACCGACCATATTTTCTAAAAATTGGCGACTTGGATTTTTGCCATTTTAGCTGCGAATGAGCGCTTTTTGTGAACTTCAGCCATAAATTAGCGTTTTTTCTCCTGAGTTAGCGATTTTCCCACTTTTGTCCATGCGAATTAGCACTTTTTCTAAATTTTAGTCGTGAATAAGTTGCATCGAGAAGCCACGAATTGGCGTTTTCTCAATATTAACCGAGTCTACTGAGCGATTGATAGCAGCTTTTTCTTAATTTTAGCCGCCAATCTGCGTTATTTTGCCCTTTTTGTGTTTATTCGCTATTTCAACCTTCAAATATTTGCGCCTTTTAAATTTTTTTTGGCGCGTATTTGCCACAAGATTTGCACATTAGTGCGCCTTCTCAATTTCAGCCGCCTTTCAAGGGCCTATAAACATTTGGGGTTAGTGCATTTTCAATTGTTTTAGCCGCGAAGTTGCCTTCAGATACCTCAAATTTGTGTGTTCTTGTTATTTTTAGCGGCAAATGAGAGCTTGTTCGCAATATTAGCCCCAATCAACGATTTTAAAACCAAAAAAACCCTATTTTATCATCTTTAGACTTTTGGGGGGGGTCCTGGGGGATTTTGCATTAACTCCACCGATCACAATCTATTTGACTCGTGCCAAAAATACGCATGCCAATACCAAAATCATATTCGTATTCGGCTCCATAAAACCCGACGGATGAGACCATTTACATGATTAAGTTCATTCGGTTTATTCATGTCCAAAAATTAGGTGACGAGGCGATGAGGGCAAGTGCCCTATGCACGACTTGATCCTGCGCATTCGTGACGGAGCCGGCCTTAGACATTTGCACCCCCGGGCAAATCTTTCATCAGCGCCCAATTGAAGTCGCCCACGCAGAAGCCACGATTTGGCGTTTTCTCCATTCTGACCGCGAATTAGCGTTTTTCCCACCCTTGAGCGCTCCTTCTAAATTTCGTCAGTGAATTAGCGAATTTTATACATTTTAGCATCCACGAATAAAGCGATTTGTCTTCATTTTAGCAGGGATTTCGCTCTTTTTCCCAATTTTACCGGTGAATTAGCGCTTCTTAAGCCATTTTTTATCGTCCGCCTCCCCCCCCCCTCGTTTTGTTAAACGCTCCCCTTAGGACACGGCGCCCCCCTTTTGAAGCCACACTAGTTCAGAGGTGGCTTCGTTCTCATCTGGATAAACTTTCCCAGAGTATCTGCGCCAATGAACGCTTGTCCGATGCTCGAGTGTAGTGCAGTGTAATCTGGTATAACTCAGGGTTCGAATCTGGGGCAACATTTATTTGACTAGCCAATTTATTCAAAATTAGCTGCTGGTACCCCGTGTTATACGCGGATGACATCTCCTTGATCCTTCTGGTTTCCTCGTTAAAAGTCGACAAGTGAGTTAACTTTTAAAGAATGGAATAGGTGTAATCCATTGCTGACTACAGGTTTCAACTGTTCAAGCGACAGCCTTTTCTCCTATCAGCTCAGTTATCAAACACAATTTTTATGGTCGAACTAGAACAATTTTCACCCCGCTGCGCAGGCCCACGCGCCAATCTAATGCGCTTATGAACTCATTTAGATAATTGACACACGCTAAATCTGGCTATGAAAACAAGGACACCGTCGTCAACATGACGCCTCCTATTTAAGACTAAGATCTGATTCGTGGATACCTTATCATCATCTTAATATTTTAATAAAAGCAGTAAAATGAAATGACGTGATTGATGAAGTTTTGCAAGAAAAATAAGTGTTCCGCTTACCCGTGATGACGAGACGCCCTTTTGTCGCGCTCAGGCGAGTTTCACCTGTTAGTCTATGTTTTGTTCTACACTGATAAGATTTTAGGCCATCTTCAGGTCCAACGTCTTTAATATGTAATTCACCCGACGGTAATACTAAATATTTTCCATCTAAAAAAAAAACAACAACAAAAAACAAAACTTAAAATCGAAAATATTTGAATGAGGTTAATTAAAACCAAAGCCCTTTTGATGTAATCTTGTTTATGGACTGTGATTCTAATTTACCACCAACTGTTCATAAAGTAGGTACGCTTGCATTCATGACAAAACTCCTTGCTTTTATCTTAAATGCAAGAGCAATAAATACCCAGTGCTTTCCCAAACCAAAATTCTATCGAAAAACAGTATTTTATAGCGATTTCCATTCAACACATTACACACGTGCAATGCCGCGTCCTCTCTATATACATACGTTTCACTTCAGAGAGGACGGATGGAAAACTTACACCACACTAGTGCATTTCGTTAAATGGAAAACGCTATTATTGATCACTCCCCAAATAATTACGCTGTGTCACCGGAAGAAAAATTACGTTTTCAACCAACATTATTTCATTTTTTAGGGATACAAGGAGGTAAAAAAAGATACACGAAAGCACTGGGCATTTCAAACAAATTCCCACCACCTCTTGCACAACGGCTATACTTGAACTGGTTTTCCGGCAACAATAAAAAAAAAAAATGGTGAAAAAATAAAACACGTTCTGACTATTCCATTGTACAACAAAATTGTTTCAAGTGCCTGACAAGAAGTGGTGTTTGAGTGATCTCGCTAGCGAATACATTATAGGCACTCTTGAGGTGAAAAGACTATGGAGATATACAGAAACCTTAATCTCGTTCTTAACAAGTTGAACTCATTTATGGTTCATTTCGTGGTGCATTATTTTCGCTAACGGAGTCTCTCATCAATTAAAATACGTAGCTGCATGCATAAAAGATGAGATGACGTTTTTTAACAGAGAACCCCGAAGTTATTTATAAATAAGTAATTAAGGATATAATAGAGGTATTCATGCTCTGAAGTTTAACATTTATGTTATCGACGTAAACCCTGTTATTTCGTATTTTTTGTGTTCAGTTTCTCTGGCCTTACGCATCTGTTAGGAATTTAGCAAATAACAAATACAAGGTTTAACATTTTTCATGAATACCCCTAATATAATTTTATTCGGGTTTCAGCTACTCCTGTAACATCACCTTACCTTTTTCTACATCAATACAAAACTACATTATGTTAAACAAATGCTTTCCACCCGCAACCCCAAAATATTTTGTTTGAAATTCACGTTTAAAATACACGTTGAGCTTGAATTGCTATCAATATTTTTCCCCGATTCGTACTATTTATTCTTAGAAAATTATGTCAAAAAGAAAGCATTTGCTTATCTAAAACCTCACTCACACAAAGGAAATAGGGGATGTAGGTTTAAAAGAAGGGAAGAAGTAAACGGGAAATTGTTATATGGAAAGGAATGGCCAAACGCTACCTTCTCACGGAACCAAATTCCAATTCTATTTCTCAACCCTAAACGACAATCGAACGATAGAAACTGTCAATAGTCCTACCGTAATTATTTCGATCGGGGAAAATTTCATTTTCTTCATTCTGTATCCACGACGAAATGAAAACGAAATCGGCCACAAAACTGGGTATATGACATTTGAAGATGGCCGAATTTCCACGTAAAACATGCTCGTCCATAACGTTCACATCGTAATTCTGGGTCACAACTGTGGCAACAAGACAACAAGATTTTGTCGGAATGAGTTTTTGATAGCAAGATTGAAACGAAGAATCATAAACAGGCGACGAGAGGAAGAAAACTAAAAATAAATACGACTAGGCGACAATAAATTCATAATAAATCGTGAACATCTCATTGGAAACATCAGATACTTCGTAGCGCAAATGCATTCGGGGAAATAAAGTAAAATGCGTGGAAGAGGCAATCGTTTGAAAGCAAAGACAAATTAGCCACAATAGCTAACTTCCTGATTATTCAGCTAAAATTGAAGGCAATGGCGACAAAATCACGATAGAAATAGAAAATAGTAGCACGTATTATTAATTAAACAACTTTCTTCGTTCTGAAGGTGACTTACGTAATCCCTAAACTTCTCTGGAAAACTTAATGGAAAAGGTAATGTCTAACCACTGGCCAAAGACTGGAGTATATGAGGTAGACGAGTTTATTATTTATTTTTTATTCATTAATTTATTTATTGATCATTGAAAAGTTTACCGTAGTTACTAGTTGTAAAGTAAGTATTTCCACCCGTGTCGAGCCACGCTACTATTTCTAAATGGTCCGATACGAACGACGGAAGATTGCATTTAAAGACAGCCGCATTGCCTTTTATAACGAAAGCGTCGTACACTTGTGCTTCGTAATATTGATTAACCACTGAAACAACAACGTTTCAGTAGTGAAATGCCCATGATTGAATCAGCACGTAGTCCTGGCAGTAAAAACAAAAAGCAACTGAACTCACGCAGCAGAAACAAAGAACAACAGAACTCACGGGACGAAAACAAAGGAACAGGAATTTCAGTGGAGCCCATTCATTCACATCCCAAAATTTCGTCGATATCAATTTACCGTCCACAACACCGTGTGAAGACTGCGGAAGAACTAACGTCACGCCATCATCCCGCAACCAATCGACCACATGAATAAAATCCGCCACAAAGCTGGGAATCAGGCACTTGAGAACCACCGAGTTTCCTCTCAGAACATACTCGTCGATGACTCGAGTATCGTACTCTTGATCGACCACTGAAAACACGGTTAGAGCAAATTGGTTGAGGCCCGTCAAAAAAAACAAATAAGCAACGCTTGGCCCTTTGGACATTCAGGAGTGGAACAGATGTTGAAAGACAATTGGAACGCGCAGAAAGTTTATTTACCATAACCGGTAACATCGTTAACATGGATAGCGGGGAATTCATCGCCATCATCGTTAACCCATCCGGTAACCTGAACGAAATCAGTGACGAAACTAGGTAGAATGCACTTGAGTACCGCAGAATTCCCATTCAGAACAAACTCGTCGTTGACTCTTGATTGATAAAACTGGTCAACCACTACAAACAAACCGCAAAAGACAAACCATGAGGATCACTTAGGTACTAAGAAAAGAAGCGTAGCGTTTCGCCTTAAATGATGATTGATGAACTCAAGGGAAGTTTCACGATCACTCCTCTCGTACAAACACCATTACATTCCTACCGTATGGACCGGTATTGTCTAAACCGTGCGACATCGGCAAGTAATCCTCCCCGTCTGAGTCAACCCATCCAGTGATGATCAAAAAATCAGCCACAAAACTAGGCAGAAGGCATTTCATAATGGCAGCGTTGCCTCTGAGAACGTCTTCATCAGTGACTCTTGGCATGTAGTTCTGATCGACAACTGGTAAAAAGACGAAATAATTGACTAGTGAGCTAAGCTTCGGCAATATTTTTCTCTCTGGCTCAATAATCACACCTTACGACCAAAAGAAAAACTTTTATTTTGCGAAACTAGCCGGCTAGGTCACCCTATAACCTTCAAATATTTGAAAATAAGATCGTTCGTCCTTTGGACAATTGGTTGGAAGCTGTTCAAGTTGAGGACGATTGTGATGTGTCAAGAAAAGAGACAACCTGAAGTAGATAGACTTTGGACTCTTGGTCTGGGATACCGAGACGGTTTGGTAGCTACGGGGTGCTCCGTCTACTAAGACTACTAATAACAATAAAGAGAGTTTGGCCTTTCCCAGGAAGAACAAAAGGAAAATACCTCATTCAATGAAAATGCGATGTTACCATAGTTATATGAATTTATAGATGAATCCAGCGTATATTCCTGCCCTTCACTATCAACCCATCCAGTTATTTGCACGAAATCTGCGACAAAACTTGGCAAAATGCATTTGAGAACGGCCGAATTCCCTTTGAGGACGTCTTCGTCCATTAGCCTCGGGACATAATCTTGCATAACAACTGGAAACGAAGAAAAAATACGAAATAAAAATATCTGTAGAAAACGTGAAGTCTCTCATGAAGTGGCATATCGCGTGAGTGAGGCTTCACTGAGTACGATAACCATCTTCAAGGGCACAGAAATAGCCAGAGATATCCACCCAGCGAACAACAGACACCAAAACAGCCAAAAACCTGAAGGAATTTTACACTCATGCCAGAGCTTTAGCCTCGAATGATACTATTAATTTTATGTGCTTCAATTTCAAAGGACTGACACAACTAGTCAATACTATTTGTGGATTGAGAGACCGTAAAAGAAGAATGAAAGGATTAGTGAGGGTTAATGAGGTGAGGAACACGAGAGTCTCAATTTTTCATGAGTGATAGGCAGCTAATAAAAGTTAGGGGTACCGTAATTTTCATTCGGTAGGAAAGTGTTGCCGGCGCTATCAGCCCAGCTGACAACAGATACAAAATCCGCAACAAAACTAGGAATTTCACATTTCATGACTACGCTGTTGCCACGAATGACGTACTCGTTGTCTGCTTCAGCTTCAAAGGGCTGAGCAACCACTAGAAAACAATTGAAGAAGCATTTTTGTAAATCAACTGCGACCAACGAGGATGATAATCTCCTGAATTCTAATAGTCCGACGAAAAAAAAAAAAAAAAAAAAAAAAAAAAAAACAACACAAGGCAAGGTAACATTTCCGATAAATGGAACTAAAATAATGACAAGTTATTTAAAAAAGTTACCTACTCAATTATATTCAGTATAAAACAAAATTTCTACCAATGTCCTTGCGTATCCAAATAGATAGGCCTATCAAAGGGGGGAGGCACTGGGTCCGTTATCCCCGGGCACGGGTTTTAGAAATAAAGAAAGGAAGAAAAGAGAGAAAGAAGAAAAGCTTTACTGAGGTTGAAGCTGTACAGTAGTTGGAGCTTTGCTGTGGTTGGGGGCTTTGATGAGGCTGGACCTCAGATGCTTTTGGACCATTGCTGAGGTTGGACCTGAGCTGTTTTTGAACCATTAATGTGGTTGGACCTTTAACGCTGTGGGACCACTGCTGTGGTTAGATCTTTGCTGTGGTTGGGCCTTTTTGTGGTAGGAGGTTCCAACTGTGGTTATAGCTTTTCTCTGTTAAAGCTTTGCTGGGGTTCGACCTCCGCTGAGATTGGACATTTGCTGTGGTTGGACATTTGATGTGGTAGGAAATTTGCTGTTGTTGGGCGTTTGTTGTGGTTGGACTTGGCTATGGTTGGACCTTGACAGGGTTGGACCTTAACTGTGGTTGGACCTTGGCTGTGGATGAACCTTCTTTGTGGTTGTTGGTGTGGTGTAGTTATAGCTTATCGTAGTTGGAGCTTTGCTTCTTTTTACATCAAATATTGTTGTATGTGGGCAATTGCTGTAGATTGGCATTTGCTGTGGTTTGATCTTGGACTGTGATTGTTTCTTGGTTGTGGTTGAAGTTGAAGTTGAACCTTGGCTAAAGTGCCGACCTCTCCCTGTTTAAGGGGGAAAGAGTGCTGGAAAGGTCGGGAGGAAAGGCTTGATCTTCGCCCACCCCTCCTAATCCAAAATACTTCCGCCGCCACTGTGCAGGCGCATCGAGAAGGAACGAGGTGTGCACTAGGTCTGCTACTCACCGCCTGGCCTTTCTTCGGAGCTCGGATTTTGGAAATTAAGAAGAAAAACGGAAAGAGAAGAAAGGAGGAAAATTATTGGGCCCAGAATTTGGAATAAAACCGGTCGTCCACTGGAAGCGTTTTCGAGCGGCGCTATAACGAGCGTACATCCAAGAAGGCTTAAATTGAATTCACTTCACCTAAGCCTACAATGGACGATGTTACATTCAATTTGAGCCTTTGTGATGTACGCTCGTTGTCGTGCTGCTCGAAAACGCTTCCAGTGGACGACCGACCTAATAAATAAAATATGTATTGCAAACAATTGACATGTGTAGCAAGATACTTGCAAGGGGAAATAAATTGCACAGGGAACTGAAAAACAACAATCTTAAAACGTCGGGAACGGCGAAATTTTGTTGAGGACTCAATAGAAATAGAAATCCGAATTTTCTAGCAGGCGTAAACTGTTGTACTCAGTGCCCCCCCCCCTTCACTATCACTTCGCAAAGCAATCGGGGAAACCCCTTTCAAGGGAACGTTTGGCACTCAAATAAGGAATCAATCAACCTCCATCCATTAACCACGCACGCTAGCATCGTACTCATTCACCTTACCATAATCATTTTCTTTGTGACTCATAAAAAACTCAGTTCCATCGTCTGCCACCCAAGAAACAATTTGAATAAAATCAGCGACAAAGCTAGGCACTTTACATTTGAGAACTGCACTATTTCCTCGGATAACGAACTCATTTTCCGCTTCAGTTCTGTAGTCTTGACTTATAACTAAATAAAAAAAAGGGGGAAAAAAGGAAAAAGTAGCTTTAATGACAAAACTCGTGCGTTAGGCGTTAAATTGTGGAATCGGGAAATTAGAGCTATAGGGACTCAGTGTGGTGAGGCCTACAACTACCTAAAGGTAATTAAAAACCTATTGTTAACAGTTACCGTAATTATTCATATCGCTCGTGAACCTATAAATGTTGCCAATTTCGTCGACCCAATTCTCGATGTAGACATAGTCGGCTACAAACGATGGGATATTGCATTTTAAAACGGCCGCATTGCCTCGAATAACGTATTCGTTGAGGATTTCAGTCTCGTATAGCTGGTTGACAACTACAAAATTATGAAATGAAACGGAAGCAACAGTGACAGTCAACAGGTAGAAAAGGTTGGTCTTAGCTATTCCGAGGGGGTGATTCGCATAATTAATAAGCACGCAGAGAAAGAAAAGGCAAACAACCCCTTGTATGTGTAGCGTCTGGCCTCTCGAAAAAACGGCACTCGATAGTGTCTTTTCAGAGTAGAAGAAGGATCATAGAGGGGAAATCAGATTACCATTCATCAACTACATAAAAAGTATACTGGGATACGGGCTCAAATCTGAAACTCGCATATACCGAACTCAGTCGAAGGACGAAAAACCGTGCCATCTGTCGCCACCCAAGAATCGACTCTCACGAAATCAGCAACAAACGATGGGATGTTGCATTTAATTACCGCTGCGTTTCCTCGAATGACGTACTCGGAGACAACTTCTGCTTCGTAAAACTGATTGACCACTTTACAGAAAAATATAAGGGAGGCCTTAGAGATGAAGGAGAAAGGATAAGTGAGGTTTTAATCATTAGTGGCAGAATCATTAGAGCAATCGAAAATGTACCCTTTTCGAACACATCAGCCGTATAAATATTGTTTTGCTCGTCCTGCCAGGCCACAACAGAAACAAAGTCAGCTACAAATGATGGAATACTGCATTTCAAGACAGCCGAATTTCCTCGAATTACGTACTCGTTGTTCACTTCGCTTTCGTATACTTGCTGTACAACTGGAGGGAAAATTGGTACATATTCATGTAAATTGCTAAACCTCGTATTCGTTATAAATATGCTAAATGTTGAACAGATGGGTGTAGCCCTAGAAAACAGAGACATTATGTTGTCTATTCCTTTGTTTCATTAGCGATACATTAGTGCAGAAAACCATATGATCTCATTGACTAATTTTGAAAAATTGAATGGGATCAGATGATTGACACCAGTCAAGAACTCGCGAAAGAAAGGAACAGACCTACTAGAATAAAACAAATACGATGTGACAAGAGTTTACGTCGATAACGGTGTTAAACTTCCGAGCAAATACTTGTATACCAACTTTGTTTCTTGTATACTTTTGTGAGGGGAGGGGGGCATTTTAAATAGTGATGTGATTTTGAAAAGGATTGCGAGTGAGGCATAAGGAGCTATAGGCTTTCATTTTCTTCACTATACAAACCGTACCGAAATTTTCATCCGGATAAAAATCATCGCCACCTGCATTCCATGAAACAACCGTAACAAAGTCGGCCACAAAAGGAGGGATTTGACACTTGAGAACAATCGAATTTCCTCTGATAGCGTATTCCAAGTTAACACTGGACTCATATTCTTGGTCAATGACTATATGAAAAAGAAAGGAAGATAATGTGAATGAACGAAAAAATAATAATAAAAAATATAAAATAAAAAACACGAGGAGGAAGTGAGAGTGAGGCCTTAAGAACCCATTGTGTATTTAGGGACAAACCGCTGTCGAAAACGCTGCTTGGGTAGAATTCTTCATGTTCTGTGTGCCACGAAACGACATTGACAAAATCGGCAACGAAGGATGGTATCTCGCACTTGATGACTATTGAATTGCCTTTAATAGCGTAGCCCATGCCAACACTCGTCTCGTAGTGTTGTGTGACAACTATATACATAAATAGTAAAAGAAGAATGAATCATTGACTGCTGCGGCCTAAACCATAATTATATACACGAAGCCACGTTTTATCTAGAAACGCACGAAGATAAGAAGGTTCTCAAACGACTCAGGGTAAGAAAGACGATACGAGATGAATGAGTGAGGAATTAGCAAACCCTAATTGTAACTCTTCAACAATAGAATGAAATTAAATGTCTCCTATAGTTTTACCAAAGTGATCATTCGGATGGAATGAATCCCCAGTGTCTGTATGCCAAGAGGTAACTGATATAAAATCCGCTACAAAAGATGGGACGGTGCACTTGAAAACCACTGAATTTCCGCGTATGGCGTACTCTTTGTTGACGTCGACGTCATATGACTGACTAACAACTGCCAAGGCGGGGACGTAAAATAAACAAAATATGAAATAGATGAAAAAGACCCTACTTAACACTGCTGGCCTTCCCTCTTATCATGCATTTGTCCTAATCTTTCAATTGCGACCTGACTTGGCCATACACCAAGATGGCCCAATCGTACTTTGTTCGAAGACAAGCACATACAACAAGAGAAAAGTGCTCAGCGAAATAGCTGAAAAAAAAATCAATTACGGCACAATTATTAAATTGACCATATTCTAATGATACTCTGAGATTTACAATTACTGGCGTATTCCATTCATATGACGAATAAGACAAAGTGGATCTGTTAGATCAGAAAAATCATTAGAATGTGGTCCAACTATAGCATTAAATTCCTTCATTTCCACAACATTCGCATTCTTAACACTTCAATAGGTACCAACCACAATTATTAAATTAAAGCTTCCGATAACTACATTACTTTATTTGACGTGGTTTTGAGAAAATTGCCACGAAAGGCACTTTGAATGAATAGAAAACAAGCCGCATGCTTAACTGGAACGTCACAGAGAAGAAGGCAGTCCTTTACATCGTTCTAACAATTTACCGGATAGCGTTATTATATAATGAATAGATTACCCAACATCGTTCATTGGAGATAACGATTTTATTGCGAACCCTGCGGGTACGAAAGAATTTAATGCTAAAGACTATGTGTCGACAAGTCTCCTTTCCCAAATTACGAATACTGATAGGGTGTTCAGTATAAACTCCACTTTTGTTAAATTACTTTCACTGAAATTGATAAAATTAAAAAGATAAAGAATACAAAAAAGAAGAGGGGCCAAGAGACGTGTCGTATTCAAGAATAAGAAATTGATTAAACGAAAACGGAGTGACATTTAACTTGCTCAAACGAAATAACGGAGAAACCAATTCAGGAGCAATTTGAAAACGTTGTGAATGTTGTTATTGAAATAGGAGCTTTGTTGCACTTTTTTCTTCTCGGTTTGTAAACTTTGATGAGTTTGCCAGAAAAAAATAATTGAGTCCCTTTGTAAAGAGTTGCTCACCGTTTTCGTTGTGATTGGATCAATATAAGAGTAGTTTATTATTTTTACCTGCCCGCACGTTGACATCTCTCGAATGAATAGATCCCACTGAGTTACGAGCTAAACATATGTACACTTGAGCATGAACTTCCTGCCGATAGTCTTCCGCTCTAAAAGGTGGAAATACCAAATTTCCGTTCAGCAAGACCTGAAACGTTATGATAAAAGAGTTCATTAAAGTATGATCAAAATACAAATTTCTTCAATATTCCTCACAACACACACGCATATACATATAAATATATGGAGGTCGAGGAAACCCGCCTGAAACCCCCCCCCCCCTTAAGGCTCTACATAAGTTCCTATACGAGTACTGACAGTCGCCATTTTTGGTCCCCCCTCCTCATTCAGATCAAATAGATTTGATATCTCTCAAGTGAAATAATTTTTTTCAATTTTAGGAGCCCTATTACTTTTGCTTAAATTGAAATTGATTAAATTTACTACAAATTCGTTTCTCAGGACTTCTTCGTAGTATCACTTCTTTAGCCGGTATTTATCAAGCGAGATGGTCAAAACTTGAAAGACACACTTTTAAGTTAAAATTGAAACAATGATTTCTCTTATTTTAGTTTTTTCAAGATAACTGGTGAACTACTACAACTACAGAGTTCCGCTTGGGCTCAAAATTTAGCGCATTTGGTCCGCATTCGTGATAGTGACGTTTTCCGTATAATGCATTTTTAGGGAGATATAAGCCAAAATCCGGAAATTTCGAGGTTTTTTCGAGAACTCTGAAGGTAGCACAGGGTTTTGAGAGCTGCAAACTTGGATTTACGATTTAAACTAGTGGTTCCTGCCATATCAACGTTTACCGGATTTTTTGCGATTTTCGATGCATAAAATGACTGACCTAAATGAAATAACCTATTAATTTTGGAGGGTTTGACTCATTAAAACCCTATTTTTGCGAGATCCACCAATAAAAAACGCCAATTTCGACTCCCACATTCACAAAATGACGCGAAAAGAATTTTATAAAATTGTCTTTCTTCGCGCTTTTATCTGCGCGAACTCTCTAATAACGCCCATCAGATCAATTTTATTTCAAATGTTCCGCTTCTATTGGAACAATGGCCAATGATTTGTGTTTTTCCTCAGTCATCGTAGGAGATAATTTTTCACTTTTTTGATCCATGAAAATGCTCTTTCGGCTGAACAGTTTGATGCTCAAATATGCTAAGGGCAATGTCCGCGGCGCGGCGGGATAAATTGTATAAAGCCGAATTGACAACATATTCAAGGCAACATTCAAAAGCTGACGAGCTACTCATGTTTTCCCAATTTCAGGACTTTCAGAGCCACTTGGAATAGACAAGCTGTCGGGGCTAGAAGGAATGGGAAATAACCTGAAAATGGCACTCCGTTATTCCCAACCCTTTGCAGAGTCCCGCGAGAAGCGACATTTTCGGTCGGTGGTAGATCAATTTGATGTAAATTTGAGTGATCTTTCCAACGGTCTGTTTAGTCCCCATTTCACACCTTTCTAAAAAGCGCTGTCAACAGTTTTACGGGGGAAAACGAGAAAGAAGGATAAACAATGATTATGTCTGCTATCACGAGAACCAAGAAGTTGTCGAACAAAGTGCAACGGTAAAATCGACGCTAAATCAGGTCTACTCTCACCAGCTTCCTATGTCCATCATTACACCAAACACCTAGTGCTTATCACAAACAGGTGTACTTTTCATATTTCTCACAAAAAATCAAGAATATTAAAAAATGGTAGACTTTTGGCCCCCGTCCTATCTCTGTAACCGTTGATTGGGGGGGGGGGGATTGTGTGAAACTTTTTTGTACACAATTTAATGCAAATACTTCTTGCAAAGGGCATTATCTGCGCTAAAGCCTTCAGCTTTCAAGATATAGGTGAAAAACTGTGGAAACCCGAGATTTTTCCGAAATTGATAAAGCGGGCCCTAATATAAAAGTAATAAAAAATGCCATAATTCTTATAACCACACTTATTGCAATACGGGTGTAAGTATTTCCACCCGTCCTCTCAGAATTGAAACATATGTTCATGGAGAGGACGTGGCACTACACTTGTGTTGAATGGAAAACGCTATCAGAAGTCCTTATGGAAGGCGTAACTTCAGTCAAGGAAAATCTCTGAGCCCTCAATCTCTTGAGAACATTTCTTACTCGTGCCATCGTTTTGAAATCAGTTAAAGAAACGACCGAGAAATCATTAAAGGTTTCATTAATTTAACCCGCTTAAAAAGAGGTCGTATTCTCGCTATGGAACGGCCATCTCATCTATCTAATTTGAAGACAATTTTTACGAAATAGATGCGTAGGCAACTCTCCAAAGGTTACGTCGAATTTTGATATATTTCACACGAAAGCTTGTAATACCATTAGAAATGAAATTGCCTACGTCTTTTGATTGGACCAAATTTTGATTAAGCTTGATGGGAAAAGTGTCTTGGCCAGGTTGTTTTCGTTCAGCTGTCTTAAGGAGTCGCGATTTGTCGAATTAAATGAGTATTACTGTTTTTGCACGGGAAAAAAGCTGAGTCGAGCTTAAGTCAAGGATTCTGCTTATATGCGGAACACCCACGAGAATTGACTAATATAAGACGCAGAGGAAAATAACTGAGGAAGTGAACTTAAATAACTGGTTGAGTTGAAGTATTTGAAACATTTCCTTTATACCTGACGTAAACCGGGCACGTCTCCCACAGCAGTACCGTCCGGCCGTATCCAAATAATTTCGGGCGTCGGATTACCCCGCGCGGTGCATTCAATAACCGCTCCAGTCGTGTTCGAGAAATCCACGCGGTTCGGAGGTTCCTTGATAAACATGGGGCCCACGGTCGTGTCGTCGCACCAAGCTGAAACAAAATAAAAAGACCATGAAGCAAATTTAAGATTTATTTTTATCTTATATTTAAATCTTAAGGGGCAAGAGTTTTAAAAATGAACCGCAGTTAAGAGTGCTCATTTGGTTTTTTCGTCCCACGTGAAAAACTTCAGGTTTCTAAAAGAAGACTTTACATGTGTGAAAGAAGAATGTGACCTACATTTTCAACGCCTTTCTTGTGAAGAGCTTATTCAAAGTGGCTCTTCAGAACAAAGCTCGTACCTAGCCTTCCTAAACATAATAACGAAGTAGAGAGCTAGACTGAGTCCAGCCCTTCCCAGGAGACGTAATAAAATAACTTATATGTATATTCCTTATCTTGAACCGCTTACACGGCTTACTAGTCTAGTAAACGAATGCTTCTTAGAAAGGCATAGATTGAACCAGCTGGTAACTCTAAAGTTGTGATTGGGATTTGTTCGGAGTGGTCTGGAGATGGTGTACTCAAAAGTCCCCGGCTAGCTGCTAGCGAGCTAGCTGCTGGACGTAGCAAAACGTGCATAATTTTTCACTTTATTACCTGTAGTTCGTAAACTGTAGGTCCCACCAAACAACTCATGAGATAACAAAACAAAGTTGACACAATTCCTCAAAAACTAGTCTTCGACAAGTTTTTTGTAGCTTCAACCGCTTAAGAGATAATAGCGTTAAAAGTGACACTATTCTCGAACCCCTTCACTGCTTTTTGTGAACAATGCGTTGTAGCGTCCTCGCCGTTGACGTTACGACATTGATGCATAGCAAAGAAGTTAATCATCACGAAATTCTCTTTACAAAAAACAAAAATGATACTCGCTTATCTCGGTGTCGAGATACATGCAGAAGGAGAAAATTCCCTAACAACAAAAACTGTATTTTTATGGGATGGTCCTGTTAATTTGATGAAAACGGCTATTAGACAAACTATTTTCCTTAACTTATCACAGGTAATTTGAAAAATAGCTTGAACTAATGTGTCTTTAACCGTTTTACGGCTCATTTTACGTCAAAGTTAGCTGTAGATGAGGATATTCGGTCTGTCCGACCCGAGAACTGTAATGATCACTAACCCTCTTTTACCTGCGCCTATTACTAACCATGCACCGATATGATGATGTATGATTTGATGCCGTTAGTTGTTAATTTCTTTAAAAACTACTGTTGTAGGAAAATTATTTGTCTCCACGCTACAACTGAGGAGTGGGTTGGAAAGTGTACGAAATTACCTTTCTGACGTGTTATTTCTCATAGAAGTCCTATATCAAATAAGTCGAAAAAAATTCTCGTTCCGTAATAGAAAACGGCCTAAGAAATATCCTAACAAAATCCGGACGAAGTTATCGCCGACTTCTTGAAGTGAAGGTAGCTCTTTTAGTTTCAGGCCGAAACTCCTCATTTCATGAGATTTCGAATGACCTAGTCATAAAATGAAATCGATTCATTTTTATGGAGATTTCGACCTCAGCATCAAAAAAAGTGGGAGGAATGAACAAAATGGGAAGTACTTGGAGTGATTCATCGGCTTTTTTTTCACATTTTTTGGCTCAAACTCATAGAGCTATCAAATAATGAGTAGAAGAGAGAAACTCACCATGAACTCCAAAAAACTCAGTTATTCAGAGCCCTTTTTCAGCCCTCAATGCTCTATACACCCCTCAACACGGTTAGGTTTTCAGCTTGTTTCAGTAACCCGAAGGGAAAAAAGGTTCCGCTGGAATTTCTTTGTTGCCTGGGAGCTTTTTATGAGCAATTTTCGCTTATGACAACGCTTGCTTCTATGCCCCCGCGATCATTACAGTTCTCTGGTCGGACAGACCGAATATCCTCATCTACAGCTAATTTTGACGTAAAATGAGCCGTAAAACGGTTAAAGACACATTAGTTCAACTATTTTTCAAATTACCTGTGATAAGTTAACAAAACTAGTTTATCTAATAGCCGTTTTCATCAAATTAACAGGACCATCCTATAAGAATACAGTTTTTGTTGTTAGGGAATTTTCTCCTACTGCGTGTATCTCTACATCTATTGGAGATAAGCGAGTATCATTTTTGTTTTTTGTAAAGAGAATTTCATGATGATTAACTTCTTTGCTATGCATCAATGTCGTAACGTCAACGGCGAGGACGCTACAACGCATTGTTCACAAAAAGCAGTGAAGGGGTTCGAGAATAGTATCACTTTTAACGCTATTATCTCTTAAGCGGTTGAAGCTACAAAAAACTTGTCGAAGACTAATTTTTGAGGAATTGTGTCAACTTTGTTTTGTTATCCCATAAGTTTGGGTGGGACCTACAGTTCACGAACTACAGGTAATAAAGTGAAATATTATGCACGTTTTGCTACGTCCAGCAGCTAGCTCGTGGGCTAGAGGCGGGGACTTTTGAGTACACCATCTCCAGACCCCTCCGAACAAATCCCAATCACAACTTTAGAGTTACCAGCTGGTTCAATCTACTTCCTTTCTTTTACAAGACTATACAGGGTGTCCAATAACGAGATGCTCAGAGAAAAACCTGAGTTTGGGGCCATCATTTGGGACCAAAATGCCTATGTGACATTTTTAAAAATGCCTTTTAGTTTTCTCAGAATCGTCCATTTTACGTAATTTTGGCTTGTTACTTCTTTTTTTAGAAATGTGCTTGTTGCAAGCCTCGTAATTCTTGCAAACCCAAAAGTAAGGAGCTCGCTGGAAAGAGCACAAAATTTGGAAAATTTCGGACGTGATTTTCTAAACTTTCATAAATTGTCGACTATTATTTTTACCGCTGGAAAAACTTCCTAATTTAGTGAGCTTTCGAATGATCTATTCACTTTTTTATATTCGTCCATTTTGGTAGGAGTAATTAGGCAAAATGTCTGAAAAATCTCAGGCGACACGTGCAAAATGAGTTACATGAGACATCTTTTTTTCGGTGTATTTTCACTGAAATTGGTTTTCAACAGGAACAACGATCTGAAAACGACTAAAGGTATGTTTATGTAGAACCGGTGAACAAAGAGGAGAGCGCCTCAAGGCTACAAGCCCGGATGATATCGGCGAGCAACAAGCTGAGAAGAAACCCTGAGGAGCTCCAACGTGCTACAAATGCAGTTGGTCGAAGAGCGGAATTGTGCCTTCCGGAGCATGGAGGACACTTCGAGCAGCTCCAGAGAGAAAGAGGGTTTCTTTTTTTTATTATTTTTAATATTATTATTATTATTACCACTGTCATATTTTGTGGTTAGTAGTCTCCAGATTTGCTTTCTCTTTACACGAATTGATTTGTTCTTTCTTTTAATTTGTTCTTCTTACATCTTTAAATTGTTAGTAGAAGCGCTTAAACTACGAGGGTTAGTGGATAAAGCATGCATAAAGCTGTAGCCGTACGAGCCTACATTGTCTGTCTTTTCTGTTGAGGCTCGTCAAAAACGGACCGGTTTCGGCTGCTCGCCATCTTCAGCGTTTGGTTTCCCAACTGAAACTCGTTTGGTTTCAGTTGACAAATTAAATATTGAAGATGGCGAGCAGCCGAATCCGGTCCGTTTTTGACGAACCTCAACGATGTAAGACAGACAATGTAGGATGTAGGCTTCTACGCGGCTACAGCTTTATTCATGCTTAATTACAAATTTTCTTAATCTTACTTCTTGCCCCTCCTCTTCACTACTGACTCAAGAAAGCTTGGATAACATAAATTATCATTATTTCCTTAGAGTATGTTTATGTAGGAGCGGTGACTCAAGAGGAGAGCTGCGAGGAGAGTGTAGCAGAGAAAATTGTCATGTTAGTTCCGGTGCAATTTTTAGGGCCACTTTCTTGCCTAGAGGCGCTCTCCTCTTTGGTCACCGGTTCTACATAAACATACATAGTCGTTTTCAGATCGTTGTTCCTGTTGAAAACCAATTTCAGTGAAAATACACCCGAAAAAAAGATGTCTCATGTAACTCATTTTGCACGTGTCGCCTGAGATTTTTCAGACATTTTGCCTAATTACTCCTACCAAAATGGACGAATATAAAAAAGTGAATAGATCATTCGAAAGCTCACTAAATTAGGAAGTTTTTCCAGCGGTAAAAATAATAGTCGACAATTTAGGAAAGTTTAGAAAATCACGTCCGAAATTTTCCAAATTTTTGAAAAATGAAGTTTGTTTTCGTTTGAGCTTCTGTCATGCCAAATAAATGTAGTTTAATCATGATTTAAATGAACTATTCTGTAAGAAAATGTTGTGCTCTTTCCAACGAGCTCCTTAGTTTTGGGTTTGCAAGATTTACGAGGCTTGCAACATGCACATTTCGAAAAAAAGAAGCAACAAGCCAAAATAACGTAAAAAGGACGATTCTGAGAAAACTAAAAGGCATTTTTAAAATGTCACATAGGCATTTTGGTCCCAAATGATGGCCCCAAACTCAGGTTTTTCTCTGAACATCTCGTTATTGGACACCCTGTATAGAATGTTAGATTGTAGTTGTTAGTTGTAAGTTTTTATTGCCTGTAAGGTGTCATAATTACTGTTTCTAATACGTATAATGCTTCGTTACTGCACACAAACACACAATAAGGGTGTTCATAATATACAGGGTGGAACAGGATAAGTGTGACAAAAAAAAATGGGTGAAAACAGGCCTCATTTGCGATCGAAAACACCCTATAAACCATGGTCCGGAAATCAAAATCCGACGAGATATGATTTTCCTGACGTTTTTTGAGGCTTGCATCACTTTTCTTAACTAAATGCAAGTAGATCGGTTTACAGCTGACATTTGCAACTTTTGACGATGGATTTGGAAAGAGCACACTTTTTTCTGTCAGGAATAGCCATTTTCGATAAAATTCAACTATTTTCTGTGGGCTTGAGAGATGCTCAAAGTTTTGAAATTCGTGGATCTCTAATTTTTCAAAAAATTCAACCCCCACTTCTCTACACTAAATCTGAGGGTATCGACATCCCATGGGTCGGAAAAACTTCTTCAATTTGTCCTTTTTAAAATTACTCACGAAGGTTTTTTTAGTTCTTCAGCGAGTTTTCGGCAGAAAGGCCATTTCTTGGAAAAAAAAGAATGATTTTTCTCTTAAAAATCGCTTGTTTTGACCAACCCAATTTGAAAGAGCTTTGTGATTCATAACATGCTAAAACTCATTAAAGCTTTATCCAAAGTTTTCCTTCGAACCGAATGGAATGCGCACTCCTACCAAAATATCAAAAACTGTCGCTCCGGCAGCTGGCTGTCGGCAAGGCTGCATTTCACTACTGCGAATTTCGGCGTGTTTAGCTGTTATTCGATGAAATTAGTGTACTTAATGACTCTACTTGTTGATAACCATTTCCGGCTAAATAATCGCAAGTTAACTGAAAACTTCGAAATTCGCAGTAGAGAAATGCACTCTGTCCGACAGCTAGCTGCGGGAGCGACATTTTTTGGACTTTGACAGGCGTACACTGTCCGTCCCGTTCAAGGGAGAACTTTGGATGATGCTTTAATGACGTCAATCATGCTAAAAATCACAAAGCTCGTTCAAATGTTGTAGGTCGAAACAAGCGATTTTGAAGAGAAAAACCATTATTTTTTCTAAGAAATGGTAATTTCTGCCGAAAAATCACTGATTAACTAAAAATACGTTCATTAGTAATTTTAAAAAGGACACTTTGGGGAAGTTTTTCCGATCCATGGGATGTTAGTGCGCTCAAATTTCGAGTAGAAAAGTGGGGGTTGAATTTTTTGAAAAATTCGAAATTCTCGATTTGCAAAACTTTGAGCAGCTCTCGAGCCCACAGAAAATGGTTGAATTTTATCGGAAATGGCTAATGCTGACAGAAAAAATGTGCTGTTTCCGAATCCGTCATCAAAAGTTGCAAAATGTCTGCTGGAAACTGAGTTATTCCCATTTAGTTAAGAAAAGTGACGTGAGTCATAATAAACATTAGAAAAATCATATCTCGTAGGGTTTTGATTTTCGGACTATGGTACAAAGGGTGTTTTCGATCACAAATGAGGCCTACTTTCACCCAATTTTTTTTGTCACACTTATCCTATTTGAAGTTTCGTAAGTTTTTGCTATAAGGAAATCAAAGTACGGAACATTTTTTTGACTAATTCCACGAAAGAGTCCATCGCGTCATTTGTTGTACGCCAGAGAACAAAACAATCCTGATGGATATTCGCCTGTTTCCCAAGATTTTTATGGGGGCGAATGTAGCGTCATTTCCTGCACTTTTCGCAGGGCAACGAGCCCCTTCACTATACGAAATAAGGAACTATTGCGTTTTCGTTTTTATTTAGTTTTTAGTTCTTGGCGCTTCGGCGACGTGGCACTTTTAGCCATATTTGCGATTTTTTCATTTTCTAATATCTTCCACTGTTAAAACCTACTGTGTGTATTCTATGTTGAATTTGTGCCACGCACGCTTAGCCACGGCTGTGAGGTCGTGACAGGTGAGGGGACTACAAAACGTGACGGTACTTTCATTTTTTCCGCGATATGAAATAGATTTGTCGTAATTCTTTTTAAAGTGCTTTGATGATCCCTGTCCCCCATCAATTTAGTGTTAAATCGGGCGGTTGCTTGCAAATATTTCTTTGTGATATCCAAAGCACAATTTTCAACAACTTGTTAAAAAATACTTTAATTATAAGTACGAATTTCCTACTAAATAAAAAAACCGATTGCTACGTCGATGTCATCGCGGTGTATTTTACATATTAAATGAGGAAGTTTCATTGGTCAGAACTTAAGAACAGAACGCGTCATAAACGCTTTCAGAAAAAAATCCCCTGTGACGTTGCTGTCGGGGAGCGTTTGTTGTGTTTCTGTTAAGGTTAATGTGCGCAAACGGTGAATGTGTACATTTACCGGGAAATGTGCACATTTTATCTGGTAAATGTGCACATTTTTACCGGTGAGTGTGTACATTATCCGGTAAATGTGCACATTTACCGTTCACTCACATTAAACTTAGCATTATATATAAAATAATGGAGGATGAGCCATTTAGAGGGCATTAAAAGGGCAGAGAATGCTGCGTATGTTACGATGCGGAAAACCAAATATACTAATAACTTTTATTAATAAATATAAAATATTTCCGAAGGGTTTTAATTTTTAATTTATTTTTTTACTTACATGGAAGGATTGATGTAGCTTATCGAAAACAAAATAATATTTTGGAAACATGCATGCGAAACTTCTTCATTACGGAATAAAAACAGCAGGATCTGTTTCTTTGCTACACACTGTTACAATAGCGCAGAAAATCATTTGATGTCATTCATTATTTAGAAATATATCATGCGATTGTGAATAATCATGTGATTTTCTATACACATGTGTAAAGCCCCTTTTACACGAGTAAGTTTTTGGATCAAAAATATGTTCAAACTGAATTGAAACAGTTAATTGTTGGCAGGGGTCAGCTGATATATATTATTTTAAATGGCAACTTTGGGTATTCATGAAAAATGCTATGCCCGCTTCATCAATTGCTAGTTAAAGTTAAAGTAAGGCTCTGTAAGTTCTTATACGAGTATTGACAGTCGCCATGTGTGGTCCTCCATATTCTGATAAAATAGATTTGACATTTCTCATTCGCTTCACCGATCATGTAGGTTACTTTAAGGGAAGCTCACCAGCCTATCACAAGCCCCCCCCCCCACTCCGATGGGCCACATGGGGCGGATATTGCCAGTACTAGTGTGTAACTATAGGTTCTCTAGTTAATGAAGTGATTAGAAAATCATCTGTTTTGTTATCACTATTCTTCGGTGGTAAGCAGCTGCAGATTATCCCAAATCAATTCTTTTTGTACAGCCGGGCGAGCCGGGCGTAAAGACTCGAAATTCGCCCGCTGGGAGAACCTTGAGCTGGCGACATTAGAGAACCTTTAAAACACAGGCACTGCAACACAGATTTCAGCGCCATATTTGGTCCCTCAGTCGTTAGGATAAACAGAATATCATGAATGAAAAAATTGTCATCGTAACAGCAAACAAACGCGGAACGCGGTCGAAATAAATAAAAATATCCTACTTGTCAATGAGATCAGGTGATAATTATAATCATATGAGGGACCAAGTATGGCGCCGATTTGCGTGTTGCAGTACTCGTGTTTTATAGTGCCTTAGCGACATGAGGGTCATTCCGCCCGCCAAGCGTAAAGAAAAATATCAACCCGCTGCGTCTTCTTTTAGGCCTTTTGTTGTTTTTTAAAAAATTGTTCTTCCTAATTTTGTTTTTAAATTGTACATTAGCACTAAAAACATAGAAATAAGCACTATAAATTACGCTGAAGGCGATTAAAGTCATCTCTGCATCAGCTACGTCATCCTTCCATTCGCTGGCTAGAGTGTGGGTTCACTTCAGTTTATTAAACAAACCATATGCTATGCGTCTGTGGGGTATGTGCAACCTATCAAAATGCTTCATTTTTCGAAGAAATTAATTTGATTGGTTGCATAGACTCCACAGATCCATAGCACTAAGCTTCTGAAAGGGGCTTTAAATATTGGTTTTTATGATTATTATTATTATTATTATGAACTTCGGCTGTACAAAAAATAGCGTACAACCCTCGGGCGGTATTCCTCATTACAATCTCGGGCGACAACGGGCACTTCCTGTCGCCCTCGATCCTAATGAGCACCATACCGCCCTTGGATCGTAATATACTATTAAGTGCCATTGTTATATTCATGCTTCATCCCATCCTCGTCACCATTGAAATAACTTAAGGTTCTAAGGAACTTCTAGTTTCGTAGAAATTGATATTTACAAGGTGTCTACAGATTCCCCAGAACAAAATTCCCTGACTATTCCCTGACTCAGCAAATTTTTCATGGTTGTCGGTTATCCAAATTGATATTACTCAATCCACCTCCCTCTTCTAGCGGTTGTCCCTCTGTAAATTCTCCTCTCCTCCAATTCAAGAACTAATTACAACCGTATTTGCAGTCTTCTTTATTGAGGTCGTATGCATTTCAGGCACGAACAGTGACCCCTCCTCAGCAAATGACTCCTTGCACCGCAAATGACACAACAGTTGTGTCATTCAAG
Source organism: Corythucha ciliata (assembly GCA_038030265.1). NCBI lineage: Eukaryota > Metazoa > Arthropoda > Insecta > Hemiptera > Tingidae > Corythucha > Corythucha ciliata. The sequence continues at coordinate 22,018,677 of CM075943.1, forward strand.
GGATCACTGTTCGTGCCCGAAATGCATACGCCCACAATAAAGAAGACTGCAAATACGGTTGTATGTAATTAGTTCTTGAATTGGAGGAGAGGAGTATTCAAATTGATATTGTTAGTAAGATCGCTTAAACTACGAGAGTTAGTAGGTAATGCATGCAAAACTTGTAGCCGTAGTAGCCCCTGTACATTGTTAGTCTTCCCTCGTTGAGGTGCAAACGTTGTAGCCGTAGTAGCCCTTGTACATTGTCAGTCTTCCCTCGTTGAGGTGCGTCAAAAACTAGCCGGTTTCGGTACTCGCCATCTTCAGCGTATGGAAGTACAACTGAAACTCAGTTTTCAGTTGTTGAGTTTCAGTTTTACTTCTATACGCTGAAGATGTCGAGTAGCCAAAACCGGTTCGTTTTGACGCAGCTGAACGAGGGAAGACTGTCAAGTTGTAGGCTCCTACGACTACAACTGTATGCATGCATTACGTTATCCAAATACATAATTATATGGGGGAAAAGGACAGATTCATAACTCTGCCTCTGCGGATCGTCGAACCCAACACAAGCTCTTCCTTTTTCAGCCGTCCGCATAGAAAAAATTCAAACTCATGCTCATGAGGGCAATACTCAGGAATTCAGAGTTTTTAAGACTTAACATTTTCTCGTAGAGGAAGTGATATAAATTAAATTTTGAGTAAACCGTTGGAAAGTTGAGAAAAAGTAGAAGTTTTTGTGGGGTCCAACGATCCGAAGAGCAGTGGCGGTTATTTATTGAACCAGCGCGACAAAAGCGCCACGTTTCTTGGCGTTTTAGACATTGTAGATGATTGAAATTGGTCTCATTCCATTGAAACGGAATACCGTAGATTTCAAAACTGTCATCACTTTTGAAGACAAGTGCATTTCGACCCAAGAAACCGACGTTTTTGGTAGGATAAAAGTACGTTTTCTGTGAAAAAAACGCTCACAACATAGCTCGACAGGAGAGTGAGAAAGGCCACAATCCTTATAGTAATTTTGTAAGTACTCCATTTTACTTCCATGTTTCCGTTGGAAGCATGACGTTCGTGAAAGAATAGCTTTGCCAGTTTCCCCTGACTTTTTTATAAATTCACTAAATTCCCTGACTTTTCCAGTTTTAGAAAATTCCCTGACAATTCCCGGTTCTCCCGGTTTTCCAGGTCTGTAGACACCCTGTATTTATTTTTTCTAGAAATCTTTTTTTAGAATGGAGACAAGTACAACGATGAAGATGGTGACCTTACTTTTATCGGTCGTGTCATGGCGACCCTTCCGCTGGACATCAATCTGTCCAAATCTGATCATCTTGCATGGGTTACCTATTTGGTTGTTTAGAAGACAGCGTCTTCATGGCTTGCAGCATGAACGTTAAAAACGTTTTTGGTACGCCTTTCAAAAAGCAGTTAGAGGCTTACTTGTCAAAATTGAGTTGGGCAGACGCATCGTGCAGTGATCCCATGACATACTTGAACACGTACCACTTGTGGAAACACAAATCATTGCAAGGGTGGTTCAAGAGGTCGGGCGATGTCAGCGAAGAAGATAGGACGGCACGAAGATTTGTTCAAGTCAAATCATTTAGAGAGGTGCAAAGACTTCAACAGGAGAAAATGCAGCGATTACGAGGGCTTGGCATTGGCGATGATGAGGGGGGACATTTGTTTACAAGCATCCCCGGTACTACCGAAGACAGCAGACCTTTGCTTTTAAAAATGGCTTTGGCGGGGGCGGCTTACCCCAATTATTTCCTTCAAGGAACTTGCGAGGAAAAGGACGCTGTACGTGTTCTGGGCGGACGAGACCCATTTAGTTCTGTCTACTTGAGCAAATGGCCAGTGAACCAACCTGGACCACTTTACATGAACACGATCAAAAAATATTTTGAAGAGTGTGACGCTCAGATAACCGATTCTTTCGACGGGAGCGCGAAGGTGTATGTCAAATTTGGAAGCAGTGCATCTGCTCATGACGAGAGCAAGAAAGCGGTGATTATGCCTGGAAGAGTGACGTTACCGGTTTATCGGGCCCTCAAATTACGCCATATGCAAATTCCGATCAAAGTTCCGATTCTTCCGCCGGACGTTGCGAATGAAAGAGCGAAAAAGGTTTTCGGTGACGTCATCAATAAGTCTCTAGTGTGCTGGTCCAATGGACAAGTAAATCAAAGGGTAAAACCTCGTCGGAGCCTGCTGCCCGGTATTCAAGCCTCTGTAACGACAGTTCTTGTGACTCACGTCGACGACCCGAGTTCATTCTGGGTACAAATCGTCGACGACGCTTTTATGAACAAACAAAACTGGATTACTAATAAGTTGAATTGCGAACCTCTAAAACCTCTACGGAGGTCGAAAGACCTTAGCGTGGGTCAGTTGGTGGTCGCGCCTTCTAACGAACAAGGTTCACGTGTGTAGTATAGAGCCCGGGTTGTCGCTTTGAAATTCAACCATGAAAGTAAAGTTTTGGTACAATATATTGATTACGGCAATACTGAACCTGTACCGCTTTCTCATCTTTACGACTTCAATGATGAGCTTGTTAATTGTGGTGTAAGAGACGAGCCCGCTTTAGTAATTCATTGCTATTTGGCTGAAATTCAACCTTCTGCCATGCATAAAAAATAATTATTAATAAAGCAGCCCTAAGCCTCGTCTTTGTTATTTGCTAAACGTTGAACAGATGGGTGTAGTCCCGAAAAAACGGAGAAACTGGAACGACGAAAATAATATTTAACAGTTTACGTCAGTAACATATGTTAAAAGGCTCGTTATTTTTAGATGATTGGCTCTTCTTTTGTTTATTAGTTCTTAGGTTTCGCGCTCGTGGGCTGCGGAGACATCGTGTGGAATCTTTTTTTAATTTTGCTTTTTCAATTTTGATTATTCGAAATATGTTGAATTGTGTGGCATCAATTTCAGAGGACGCGTGGAATGAACTGCTCCATGGCAGATTTGTGGGCACTAGGTATACGAAAAAAAGAGAGACGTTCACGTCGCGTAAAGATTACTTTATTACGGGACCGGTTTCAGCTGCTGCCAGCCATCTTCAACCATTATATAACATAAAACAATAAATAATTAGCTAAAAGCCATACCCCTTCAAAAAACAAAGGCAAGGCTTCCGGAACCGTGAACCAGTAACAAATAAATTTATTATTGTTATTTATTTATTGTTGTAATTTATTTGTTGTTGTTATTTATTTTATGGGTAGGTTGGGTAGGGGTTGGGAGCTACATTTCACCTGACAAATAACCTTCTTAATTAACTTTACGTATTTCTTCAGAGACAAACCCCTGACAACAAAGAAATTAGTATCAGTAATTTTCGAGCTAACGAAATTTGTAATAGTCTCTTACTTATGTAAATCACGCTATACACGTATTATACATCCATCCCGATTCCGTTTATTAGCCCACGCCCCTACGTAAACATTAAACGCAAACAAGATGTAGTGCACTTAAGAACAGGCGAATGCAACAATGGAAATTTCATTAGAAGATCCCCCCCCCCCACTTCCTTTTCTTTCGCTGGATCTCTTTCCCTCTTTTGACGCTTCTTGACGCAGTCCTTGGTCCTTGCGCTCCACTATAGTGCCACTTAAAACTCCCTTCCTTCTTTAGGCAAAATTCAGACGTAATTAAATAGCCTTCACCTGTGCTACCCTTCAGGGGAGAACTCCTCCCATCGCCCATGAAGGAAATCTGACGTCATCGAACCGGAAATCGAGGGAGGGCCTTTGAATGAATTTTCCACCCCTCAAAAACATAATTTCCTTTTGCGCTTTCTTCGAATTTGATCCGCCTAATATCTTCACTGGAAATTGAATTTCACGTTTTTTCTCCCTTCATATCTGAAGACTTTTTTATGTTTGTACCCGATTTTTCAAAACTTTAGTCACAGGAGGTCTCTCTTATTTCAGAATATTGTAAAAAAAATAAAATTAAACTTCCCTTTATGGTAATTTATTTGAAAGCTCAAAATAGAATGAGAGCAGCTAATTTTTATTGATAATTACGAAGTTTTATCTCTCACTGTCCTAATAACTTCCTATTGCCGTCCAAAATTAAAATATTTGAGGCTTGCAGAGTGGGGTTGAATAGGACAGGGGAAAATTCACTTTGAGGTGGTCATGCAATGCAAAATTATAAACGTTATAGGAGGACAAATGATATTTTTGAGGCCACCCTCACTGATACAAATTGTTGTGTGCATTTTTTTGAAAACGTAGGACAATAAACAAAACACGATGGTGCTTTATTTTTTCTTCGCGTCGTGAAATAGCTTTGTTATAAATAAATTTGAAAACTTTATTGGGCCTTTGATAAGTGTGACGGCCCACGGGGTGCTGGAGAGGCCTAGGCACTGTAATAGTGACTTAACGACGTGACTACATAATTAGCAGTGCAGACGCTTTGAGCTCCTTTCACACGAGTAATTTTTCAAGGCAGCCATATTTTTAAAAAATTACAAGCGTTCCCTGTCTAAACTGATCTGTTTGTGATCATATTGAACGTATATTTGAACAAAAAAACTTACTCGTGTAAAGCTTTGTTCACACGAAGCGATTTTCACGGTTTGACAGCGATTTCCCTATAGAAAAATTGCTTCGTGTGAACAGGGCTTAAAGGAGGGTCCAAACAAATTTGCATATGAAGCAACACAAATTCACGCATAAACAGAAGTTGAAAATTCTTTCTTTTACGCATTACGTCGCGAATAAACTTACTAATTAAAAATACACCACCGTTACCAAAAACGTTAATCTTATAATTATGTAGTGGCAAAATGGATAACTATAAAATTCTTCCATTGTATTTTTCATACAGGATTTAGTATGAAGAAGTAGGTAAGTAGGTAGGTAATTCATGGGTATTTCGGGCCCATAAGTTCGTCATCGAAGCCCTTGGGCTACCTGTAAAACTCAAGCGTGGAACCCTTTATTGATGTTGGAATTTGATGATGCATACATATAGCTCAAGAAAAGTGCATCGAATACTAATAACTGATAAACTATGAAACCCAAGAAATTTTGTAGTTGACATTTTCATTCTTTAATAAACCTATATTAATAAGTATACTAATTCACTCTCCCTTTCTTTGCTAAAATGTCGTCACAGGACACAACGGATCCGTAAGTTTTTTCTAGCTTTCTTGTGCTCAAATTGAACTAACAAGAACGCTTTCGTTTCAATACATTGAAAATTCAGCTTGTACAATAGAATACGATGTTAGTCATAACAGCCGACAGCGGTAATTTCAAAAGCGATCACCTGACGAATCTTCTCCCACGCTACTACTATGCGTACCACGGTTGGAGGAAGAAGGGCGTTGGTTCCAACCCCCAGCAGCCCTCCAGATATTGATTTATTTCATAGAGTAGAGGCTTTTATGAACAGAATTCGAAGCGTGGCCTACTCCTTGCTTTGGATATAAGCGAAAGGCTAACAAACTCACCCGAAAATCCGTTGTGTGATTTATTTTTATCCATAAATAAACATAATATTATTAAAATGAATATTACCAGACATTTCAGGAAACGCGAGTTCAGAGAAGGTAGCACTCATCAAAAAACACAACAATAACCCGCCTAAAAAGACATCAGGACTTGTTTTCGTATTTCTTCTACCTTACTATATTTGCGTATTTTTCAGGAAAAATTATCAATCCTGATTTTTAAAACATTGCAATATTTGGAGGAATAGCACACAATAAAGTAGGGAATTCAATCGCTTTAGCAGTGCTAGCTGTATCGAAGCCGTGCGTGGGCAAGCGATCATCTCTTCTAGAAAAATCAAAAACAAAAAACAAAATTTCAAGCGAGAGGGGCAGATGTTAAAATCCCCGGGTCCTACTATGGGCGGCAGGTGTGTTAATGCTATTCAGTGAACGCAAAAGAAATGGAGGAGGAAGAGAGAGAGAGAAAAAAAAGAAAACAACTACATATGCCAGCTGCTAAACCAGCCCGACCCTGGTTCAGGTACAACTCCCCCACCCGACTTTTAACAGGAACTTTAAAAGGAAGATAAACGATTTTCGAGGTTTTAAATTCTAAAAAAAAAAGAAGATAGAGAGGTTCACCTTCGAATGCTGTTGCTGACACAATGATCCGTCGAATTACAAGCAATATGAAGGCGCTTTCGCGTGAGAATTAATTTGCTACGAGACTTGAATCATGCGTCTTTTTTGGTGTTTTTCTATTTCACTTTATTTTACACAACCTTACACCTTTGCACCCAACATCAATAATTTGCGCTGTGTTTCACTTTCAATTTAAGCCGCGACAGTGCCATTTCGCAATTTTAGCCGCAAACAAGGGCGTTTCTCCATTTCAGCTGTGGGAACGAGCGATTTTTTCATTTTTAGCTTCCAGGAACCGAAAATTGGGGGTCTTCTCTATTTTAGCTGCGGATATACCTAATCTTTTTTCACAATTTTAGCCGTGAACCAGCGTTTGTTTTCTCAATTTTATCCGCAAATTAGCACTTCAAATTAGTTTAGCGGAACGCGCTTTGGCACAAAAATCAGTAGTCATAAGACACCGGTCGGTATTGCATTTGGGCCAAATCGGTCAAGGTGGAGGGGGGGAAAATCGGGCTTGAAGTCGTCAAAAAATCACTAAAAATCACCAGTTGATTCTAGAAGCATCATATTCGGTACGTATACTCCATGTTTGACTAGCCTTTGATTCCCATTTTCATTTTTTGAAAAAGTCAAGGGGGAGGGGGTGGTGCCCCCTGGGTGGAAGTAAGTGTGTGGTCTTGTTAGCACGATAACTCTCGTAGAAATTAATTTTGCAGAACGCGCTTTATCTAAAAAATCAGTAGTCATAAGATCCCGGTCGGTATTGCATTTGGGCCAAATCGGTCAAGGTGGAGGGGGGAAAATAGGGGTTGAAATAGTAAAAAAATCACTAAAAATCACCAGTTGATTCTAGAAGCATCATATTTGGTACGTATACTCCATGTTAGACTAGCCTTTGATTCCCATTTTCATTTTTTGAAAAAGTCAAGGGGGAGGGGGTGGTGCCCCCGGGGTGGAAGTAAGTGTGTGGTCTTGTTAGCACGATAACTCTCGTAGAAATTAATTTAGCAGAACGCGCTTTATCTAAAAAATCAGTAGTCATAAGATCCCGGTCGGTATTGCATTTGGGCCAAATCGGTCAAGGTGGAGGGGGGAAAATAGGGGTTGAAATGGTAAAAAAATCACTAAAAATCACCAGTTGATTCTAGAAGCATCATATTCGGTACGTATACTCCATGTTGGACTAGCCTTTGATTCCCATTTTAATTTTTTGAAAAAGTCGACGGGGAGGGGGAGGTGCCCCCGGGGTGGAAGTAAGAGTGTGGTCTTGTTAGCACTATAAGTCTCGTAGAAATTAATTTAGCGGAACACCCTTTATCTAAAAAAATCAGTAGTCATAAGACACCGGTCGGTATTGCATTTGGGCCAAATCGGTGAAGGAGGTGGGGGGGGGGGGAAATACGGCTTGAAATGATCAAAAAATCACTACAAGTCACCAGTTGATTCTAGAAGCATCATATTCAGTACGTATACTCCATGTTAAAGTAGGCTTTGATTCCCATTTTAATTTTTTGAAAAAGTCGAGGGGGAGGGGGCGATGTCCCCGGGGTGGAAGTAAGTGTGAGGCCTTGTTAGCACGATAACTGTCGTAGAAATTAATTTAGCGGAACGCGCTTTGGCACAAAAATCAGTAGTCATAAGGCCCCGGTCGGTATTGCATTTGGGCCAAATCGGTCAAGGTGGAGGGGGGAAAATAGTGGTTGAAATGGTAAAAAAATCACAACAAATCACCAGTTGATTCCAGAGCATTATATTCGGTATGATGATTCCATTTTGAAATAGCCTTTGATTCCCATTAAGTTCAGCTTAAACAAACCCGGCAGCAAACAGTACGAGGGAGGGTCAAACAAACGAAAAAAATCATGGTCTCAACATTACTACTTCTGGGACGGCTTAGGGTATCCGTATTTTTTCCATTTTATCCGGGAATGATTGCTTTTTCTTAATTTTAGAAGCGGACTTGACTCACGAACGCCTCAGCCTTTTTACTTTCATGTTTTTTCTAAATCTCAGCCGTAAAATGGGCCACCGTAAACAGCGATTAACATTCTTTCTCAATTTTGGCCTGGGGGTCAACCATGAGCTAGCGTTAAAAAATTAACGCAAGCGGTAACCAAGGACGCTCTATCAAAAATAATGTTATAACGCCATAGATACCGCATTTTGACGGTATTTTTACGCTAGCTCATGGTTGACCCCCTGGACGGTTATAAAGAGGAACCACGAATTGGCTCGTTTCCTTGATTTTTTCCACGAATGAGCGCTTTTTCTTAATTTCTGCGGCGAAAAAGCACTCCGAGGAGTCATAACAAATAGTCCTCAACTAACGACAAGGCAAAACGTTTCGTTTTCGGTGTTGACGATCCATTAAAGAGGCGTTTTAGCCGGGACTAGAAAAATCGGACCTAAAAATCCCGTCCCTGCAACCACACTGTTCCATATCTACACCCGGGGCGGTCCGCTCCTCTCACCCCTCCCTATTAGGTAAGCTACTGAACGCGTGTGTGTGAAGGAAGCCTTGGAAAATGTACAACTGGAATCAAACCGGGGACTAGAATAAATATTCCAGGTGGTTAATTTTCACTATAGATCATTTGCCTAAAAAATTTTCAAGTCTCGTTCCCGTCGTCAGAATCCTCGCCCCGACCCAGATGTCTTACGGCAATTATTGCGGATGTGGATGCTCAAAACCCCCGCTATACTCGCAGAGCTTCGCATGATCTTCGTCTCCATCTCACACATTACGAATCTTGAGAAATAGTGTTGGCTTGTATTAAGACTTCTGAGCGAGTAAGACCAATTCTAACCAGAAACCGACGTTAGTAATTCCATCCATTGGAAATTGGAATATAAGTGAGCTATGATCTACGACACACAATTTGACGCTTCGTGACGTATTGCTTTTTTTTATTCACATTAAATTCGTTCATCTATATAGCGGCCCACACATGTACAATAAATATTGCGCAAACTAGGGGTTGTACAATAAAATTGAACGTTTTTGGGTTGTATTGATGGGTTGCACAATTTAATGAACAACCAACTTTTATCCGTAAAAATCTGGAAACAAAATATTGCACAAATTTTTTGTGCAATAATTATTGTACGTCTATGGACCCCTATTCCGTACTTACACAATAGTTGAAACTATACTCCTTTTGGACCTTTCTGTATAACGTCCATCTGTTTCAAGAACTAAGGGCTTCACCCTCATCTTAACTATAGATAAGTATTTATTTTTCTTTGGAGCCACGTGTGTTACCGGGCGGATAGTTTTTGGTCTATGGCAACCCTCTTTTATCCGCTCTGTCACTTACTCTTCTTTGTTTATTTATCGACTGGAAATTCGATTCGTGAAGAAACCTTCATTTTAGTGCATACTTTAATGAGTGGATGTCTCCACCACGGCTTAAGGTTCCGCTTAACTAACCCGAACCTTGTTTACATAAAATTTATCGCATTTGTTTTTCTCTTATGGTGGATTTTACCACCTTCACTTTAGGTTCGGCTTAAAATTAAGTCGGACTTGAGGGGGGGGGGGACATTGAATTTCATGTAAACAAGGTTCGGCTTAACTAATTGTGAGCCGAGGTGCAGTGAAATCCACCATTACTGTGGGGAATTGCACAATTCAACTACACATACCTACCTACCATATGTATAATATTGCTGGAGCGATTAATTGTTATTAAAATTGGTTGCATAAGCGATATGATTGTGGAATAATCATTTGGAGGCTTTAAAATTATTATTTAGTTTTATAAAATATATTAATATAACTATCAGGCAGAGCACTTCCCTTTAGCAAGTAGGGAGCTAGCGACCCTGAGCAGTAATCTTTATTCATCCTTCGTGTTCGCTGTCTCTTCTTTTTTCACAACACGGCTTCGTATCAATAGCTATAGATTATTATTTTATAAAGATCAGTTTTTATTTAATAATTATTACTATTCCAGGAGTCAGGGACTTTTACCTGGACGCTAATTCCAGAATTGATGAAATTTCAGGGAGTTGTTTCGTAATTTGTAATGTCCAAAATGCGTCAAAATTAGCCGTATTGACCATAGTCCGATTCCTAATAGTTTTCGAGATATTTAGGAAATAAGCACTTTTATAATGAGCCTCGTTTTTTGGATAAAATCGCTAGTAGCTTGGCAATCAGAGATCTCACGTCAAATTCAATGCCAACATTGGACAGAGCAGACTCTTTTCCTTTATACTCCGTGTTGTTTAATTCCATTTCGTTCGTACGCGCTGAGGAAATCAGCTGCAAACTCAAAATTATAAAGTTTATCATCGTTGCCCAGAATTTGAAGTCAGATTTCGGCTCAACAGGTGATTTCCGAGATGACATTTTTCGAGAAAAGTTGGCGCACAGTATCATCATCAAAGTGACATGTTCATTCCAACCCTTTACCTACAATTTTTCCCAAGTTTCTCTGTTCATACTTTTAAAAAGCGCAGCATGCATCCACGAAGAGTTTATTATAACTTCTCATAATTCATGCAAAAAATCTTTGGCATAGGAGCCTACGTTGTTAGTCTTCCTCGTTGGGGTGCGTCATTGACGGACCCGTTTCCGCTGTTCGCCATCTTCAGTGCCTGATTTCACAACGTCGTTTTTAGTTGTGAAATCAGACGCTGAAGATGGCGATGTTTAATGGCAATTATATGTAAATGGAAAACGGTAGAAATTTCATAGACATTTAGGACCGTATTTATGAACGTTCCTTGAAGCTTCCTTGAGTCAAGGAACCGTTGATAACAGTTTTGGTCACAATAAAAACATCTGTTTTAATGAATTTCAAGGGTTCCTTAATGTTAAGGAACGTTCTTTGAAGCTTCCTTGAGTCAAGGGACCGTTGAGAACGATTTTTATCACAATAAAAACATCTGTTCTAACGAGTTTCAAGGGTTCCTTAAATCCAAGGAACGTTCATAAATACGGGCATTAGCTCCAAATGATGAATTTTTCTAAATTCTGCTATTTATCCCTATTTTAGATGGGAATGAGTGGTTTTCTTCCAATTAAGGCCGGTCGTCCACTGGAAGCATTTTCGAGCGACGCTACAACGAGCGTACATCCCTGTTGGCTTAGCTGCAGTGCATTCAATTTAAGCCTTTGGGATGTACACTTGTTATCGCGCGTTGTAGTGCCGCTCGAAAATGCTTCCAGTGGACGACCGGCCTAAAGGACGAGTTTTCGCATTCTGGCTACGCCCCTGTTTACTACTAAGTTGAGAAAACGCCAATTCAGCCAATTCACGGTTCATGGAAGCAACATTGTGGCAATAAAATTAAGAAAGAGCACTAACGGATGAAATGGGGGAAAATGCTGATTTAGACTTTTTGAGACTATGGGGCGTCGTGGAGATTTCCGCCTCTGGTCCCGATATAGGTGAAGGTCCGCCTCTGCACGCGGTATCACGCGGCTCCAGCGTAATACCGCTCATAATGCGGTTTTGAGGCAGCATCAATACCGTGCCGCGTAGAAACCTACACTGCGTATGCGTGATTCCAATCTTTATCTTATTATGTTGTCGTACAGCGAGTAAAATGACATAAGCCCAAAGCACTCCGCGTGTACAACAACGTGTTGATAATAATAATGTTTTAATTCAGCTGCCTGCATGAATACGGTAAGGATGGGCGATCTAAATATTGTTTGTCAACAATGAATTGTGCTATCCGTTTAACGTTTTTGTCATTGATCTGCTCTGGGAATTAATCCCATAAATAAAACAAGTACATCGACTATGTCCAAGAGCGATCAATCAGAATTAGTGGTTCAACCAACTAAAGCACGGAAGTTAAAAGTATGTACCCAGTTAAGAGAGTCACTCGTGGGCTTATTTATGGACTCACGCAATTGCTACTTCCGGGTTTAAAAAAACTTGAGCTAAAGGCAGAATCATTCGCCTTTACACAAAATGGAATTATTACGAGCGAACGTCTGTAGCAGAACTAATAAAAAGTCATCAATATCAGGTCATAGACGTTGAGTACAGGTAAGATTTGCTTCAGGAACGCTATATACCTAAATAAATTCATCAGAACGATCGAATCTCCCCGAGAAAGAATTCCATGGACTTCTGTCTTGATAAAATTAAGGTAGAAACATAATCTTAAAGTTAGGGAAGTTTCTAAAATAAGGGAACTATTTTACAGAACGAAGGAAAACCTCTATCGCACAAAAATTAAGACAATCGAATCCAACAAAAAAGCCTACAACCGCCGCATTTTTGTATTTTAAAAAAATACGTATTCGGCAATCGTACTGCAAGGTTCAGTAAAAAAGTGGCCTAAAAGTTGAAGTAGAACTACGCAAACCGCGATAATCATAAGTTAAGTACAAGCAATGAACTGAGCGGTTTCCAGCCCAACATTGCAAAGTTAACCTATGAAAAAATATTATATCTCAACACAAATAGTAACGGGTGCGTGGGGAAATGTTACGAAATGGATGCGGGTGGATTAATCATCATTCCACTTCTGTAGCTTCATTTACTTTTCCGCTTAAGTCTATCATTACGCACCGTTTAACTTGTACGAGACGGATATTATATAGTAAGAGCTAACTCTTATTCAACGAAAAAGGAAACACAATATTATACTACATGGTTATAAATTATGCTTATTAGCCATGGTTCGAAAAAGTAAAAAATTAAAAGATGGTTATTTGTTAAGACCCTCTCCTTTTATTATCATTTCCTTTTGTAGCAGCATTGGAAAAATCGTCTTCTCTCCTGTCAGAAACACCTAGAAATAAAGTTTGGCTAATTTTAGACTCCAAGACAAGATACTAGTTTTAAACTGTCTTGGCACAGAGGGAAGAAGATTTCTCGACGAAGTTTCTTCGGAATTATTCTTGAGGAATCTTAATGTGTTTATTAGAAATTGCTAGTGCGTTCTATTGAAAGCATAAACATCTCGTGCTGCCCGAAAGTGCGTATCTACATACACGTTATACAACTTGGGGCTGGCGTTCAGCGGTCTCAAGGCTTTATTCGCTCGCTAACACTTTATGTTACAAACCCACCATTTATAGCATAAACAGTTTCTTTTACCACAAGTAAAACCTGAGAACTCGCGGTCCTCGCGCCAAATGCATCAAAAAAAATATTTTTGGTCCCTCACACAGTGAAACATACGTTCGTTTTTTATAGAGTTACTAAACCTGTCGTCCGTGCTGAAAAAGGTCCACCCCCCTCTCTACCATCACTTATTAAGGAAGTCAGGCTCCGGAATATCATAGGGTAGAATGAAATTGAAATCATGAAAATTAAATTGAGTCCACCTATTTATTACGTCAGAGTATTCATTACGCAAACAAAGAATTCGAATACGTAAATTGACGTCATGCTTGAAGCACCGGCTCACCGAGGGAAGGCTTAGTTATCATTTGTCCACCCTAAACCTCGACAAATCACAGTGAAAACTAAACTAAAATAGGGGCTAGGTTATAACTAATAATAGTAGGGAGGATAATTTCATTACCATGTTAACGATTTGAGCCATCAATCAATGAGTCACTGTTCCAGGTAAAGTATAGACGAAGAAGTAGTGATGAGAAAGACGAAATATCGTAAAAATTAATAAATCCTCACTTTTCAAGGTATCCAAAGGAATAAACGAATGAAATACAACTTGAGTTTTCACTTGTATTATGGTCTAACTATAGGGCATGGTAGTATACATATACAGTACAATTCGTAACGTACACGGTAATTCTTGAACGGGAATGTTAAAGGTACATAATTATATGTTTCTTAAAGAGTTGTTCACGTAAGAAGAATTATTTAACGATGCGGTAAATGAATAATCTCAATTTATTTCATTAGGTATTGGTTTCATGTCCTATAGTGAGAAGCATTGGACCTATAATTTTTTGGTGCATTAAACCAATACGTGTGTTAATTCTTTAGAACGTAATCGTATAGAACCTTCCGATAAACCAGAATTCCAGCTGATAATAAGATAGGAATTCCATCATCCTTCGCTTCACTATCTGGGAGTTTTGCGTCAATTAACATTCACATGAGGTAAAACCGCCTGACTGGGAAATAATTGTTGGTGCGGATGATCGAAACAGACATAAATAGTTAGTTAACCTTGGCCACACTCCGTGGGAATTTTACAGTTCACCGTTGAACATGATTAATATTTCACACTCGTACGTACGGTACAAAAGCCCGTGTAAACGGAGCGATCCTCTAACAAGGCCTAGTGGCGAAAAAAAGGCGCGGGATTTATTTTCTTCTTGAAAGCTGTATCGAACTACGAACTATGAAGTTACATCCCTGATGATCACGCCGCCGTTAAAACCCAATCTCTTTATAATGCTATCAGCTAACTGCTGATACTTTTTTAAAATCACAATCCCGTCGTAAGTCCCAGTTACACGTGTGTTTTTGTTGAGATGCACAATATTTGACAACACGTTTCAATTTTCAACTGGTCGGTTTCTACAGACAATACTAGAAGTGAATATTAATACTTACTGCAAGGTATATTTTTTGTCCAAAATGGGCACATATTGTGCAGCCTTAGGGAATTGTGTTGATCGAAATATTACATTCGTTGATGATACATGTGTTGTGTGTATAAAAGTAGGCTCACTGATTTTTCATCAGTTCTCACCGAATATTTTGGACATTTTAACCAGTCCAAATATTTTGGCCATTTATGGCATTTTCCATTTGCATAAAATTCAGCTCTGAAGGCGAGCAGTTCTTCACCCGTCTTCTCCGTTACCATATGATGTAATTGAGTGAAGACGAGTGGAAATGCTCGGCTTCAGTGCTGAATGTGTGCAAATGGAAAACGCTATAAGTAGCACTATAGGCTCTAGATATACTAGTTCAGAAAAACCATGTGATCTCATTGGATAATTTTGAAAGTTTGAATGTAATCAGATGATTTTCCACACCAGTGTATAGCACAGCACTCGCGAAACAAAAAAAAAAACTTGTACGTTTTGACATGTCTAGGATTCGATTTTGGGAATGTCCGCCCGTTGTACACATGGGTCATATTTAGCCCTAGGATTGCTCGAAAAAACTCGTTTTTTCGCACGTAGACTCCATTTGGCTTGCAGTTGGTCCTAACATCTCGCCAGCTAGCTAACTCCGTGGGGTTTTATGGGTCAAAATCAATTCCAAAAAGGGGGTTGGGGTGTAGATTTTCATGTAATTCCAAGTTTGCTGCAATCATTCTGGGGACACATGGAAAGAACCGAGTTGTAACTAGCCCAAAGAAGACAGGAGGCTAAAAGAAGGAGGGGGGGCGTCAAAACTAAACAGATTTTCTACATAAATCCAACAAAGGAGACAAACGGGTGTCGGCAAATTGACAACAAAGTAAGTTGACATACATAGATAAAGTGGCATAAAAGGTACCTACATTGACATAGAAAGTAAACAGGCAAATAGGTAAAATCAACAAGTTAATTAACATACTGGTAAATTGATACGTAAAGTAAATGGAAAATTGAAACAAAGTACCTACATAATTTCTACAATAGGTTGTTTTGGACCACGTCGTATAGTCGCTGAGGGTTGGAGGGAGAATTATACTCATTCATTACATTCTCGACATTTAGAGATAGAGGCGTTTGAGCCTTTTCACATTCATACACGCATTTAGGATACGGCTTCCGTTGAGAAGTACCCTCCTTGACATGTTTGGGATTAAAAGTGCTACTCAAGAGGACAATAAAATCCAAAATGCTTGATAATTTCAGTAAAACTTTGCGATCCGTAAATATCTCAGTGCTCCTGCCTTCCAAGAGATTTTATTCCATTTTTTAAAATAAATCTGCTAGAGGTTGCCGAGAGACCTTACCATGAACTTGAAAAAATGGAGTTGAACGCCATCCTCATACTTATGAGGTTGGCATACTTATATGAACCGTTTAATGTCAATGGCGCTGCAGAATTTTAAGCAAATGGGAAACGCTTTTTAGTATTATGTCAATTTTCCTCCATGTCAATACAGGGTGGTCGTTTTTGAGTAGCAAAAATTCCTCAGCTTTTCCAGCAAGTTGTTCCAAAATTGATGACAGTTTGGAAATCTACGGAAAATCTCCAACGGTGTGGGAGCACAATCAATCTTATAAATTGTCAAAAACGCCGAGATACATGGAACTTTTTATGCTAATGCAAGAAATCGAGAATTCGTATCATTTAAATTTATATGTATATAAATTGATGTGCGACGAAAAATTGCTTTACAGATTGTCAAACATCAGAACAACTTCTCCATTTTCCCAGCTTTCCAATGATGTACTCATAATTTGTATTATCTCCCTCCTCCAATGAGAAAAGAAAAGCAACTAGAAACCCACGAGTTTTGCAGTTTTGGGCTAAAAATAAATAATGATAGGTAGGTATGAAAAAAATAAATAAATAAATAAAAATTTAAAAAAAAATTCAAATCCTGGTCGAAACTTGACTTCTTCTGCAACTGAATACGAATATGAGCGTCTGCTGGTGTCGGCCAGGGGCATTTGCCCGCAGTGGCAAATCGAATTCCCCAAATTTGGGAACATGAATTTGACTGCAAGAACATAGCCACGAAGCTGTTCATATTCGATAGATTTTTTGGAGGGAGATGAATACGAATATCAGCATCTGCCTGAGACACTTGATGCCCAGCCGCCAACCAAAGTCTTGACGTAAAAACTGATGGAGAAAAATATTCGTCAAATTGGCCTATAATGGGGTTGAGTATTCAGAAAAAAAAAGTATAGAATGAGGCCAATTTGACGGACGACTACTTTCCCCCTGTTAAATTTATGCGACTTTGGCCTCTGATTGACAATGCCCCAGGCAGACGCTCATATTCGTATTCAGCTCCAAAAAACCTCCAGAAAAATACCAGCTTCATGACTACACTCTTCCGGTTAAATTTATGTAAAAAATTTGATGAATTTACTCGTAAACACTACATACAATAAATTGCTTGATTATTTAGTACACAATACTACATGCATAAAGGGAGGAAACTTCTAAAGTCTAAACGGAGTTTCATGTGAGTTTCATTGGCAGTGGCCGTCTATACTGTACAAATACGACAATACCAGCATGCGTTATTTTCCTTCGCAAGAAATCGAGTTTGGAAACCAACTCTTTGTCTTCTACTTTTTTTTAAAAGGAAGAAGAAATCATAGATTCGTCTGAACCTTTGTCACGGACGAAGGAGCTATATAAGGAACAAAACGGACCTTATAGCTATTCTGTCAGTCCTCTGTTTCATTTCCGATTTGCTATCTGCATGATAAATCGGGATTCGATCGGTTTCTCTTTTTTGTGATAAATAAACACGCGGAGTTTGAATAATAAGTTTCAAGAAAAGAATAATATTCAATTAAGAGGCCACATTATCAATTTAAACTGTCGGAAATCAGAACACCTCAGTGACGATTGGGGGTGGAACTACGTGATGGATCGTTTGAAACACCTCCTACAACGACCTCCAAGTGTAGTCTACAAAATGTACCCATACAGTGTCTGGTAACAGGGAAGTGGTTAGTACACACTTGAGAAAATAAGCCACCCTAGTTTCGTCATTTACTGCCGTTTTCTCAGCAGCGTCTGATCTCTTTCATGCGTAAGGGGGACGAAATGCCTTTAATTCTCAACATGAAGCATAAAGACAGCATAATAATGAAGTTTCATTGCTTA
This sequence comes from Corythucha ciliata, assembly GCA_038030265.1. Taxonomy (NCBI): domain Eukaryota; kingdom Metazoa; phylum Arthropoda; class Insecta; order Hemiptera; family Tingidae; genus Corythucha; species Corythucha ciliata. The sequence goes on from CM075943.1 coordinate 22,036,446, forward strand.
ATCATGGATTTTTGTCTCTGGTATACGAACTTTTAATTATGGAAAAACTGTATACGCACGAATAATCGTTGAACGACTTTTTGGGGTCCCACGTCTTGTCTTATAATAACAATCAGGGCTTGAGATGATACAATGAGAGATGCTGCCTGGGGAAAAAACAAAAGAACCTCGACTCATATCAATGCTCCGCACGTAGCATATTCATGGAGAAGACATTTCTTCTACGGAACAATCCTTCTCCTCCCCCATTTTTCTTGCTTTCAGACGAAGGTTTCAGGTTTGTAATTGAATAAATCCCCCAAAATTTCGGTGCATTCAACTTCTCAACACTCAACTCTATCAACAAAGGCAACCTGCAGAGGAATTTTTAGGTGTTCTATCCCTATCTTCACTTGAATCGTGAATAACTATTAGGTACTATATATAGCAAGTTTTTCGGAACAAAAATAACTCTAATATACAACTTTAGCAAAACATTAAGCGATAAGGTATATTAGCCGGAATAGGTAGTTCTTAAAAAATAACAAGGAGTAATTTTCGACATATATGTATACGTAAGAATATTTCCGTGGCAAAAAGACTAGACGGAAAACCTTGCCTCGGAAATGTATGGTTCATTACATCTTAATGGTCAAAGCCTTGTCCATTCTCATACTCGGAAAATCAAATGGCTCTATACTAAAAGATTCGGGATTCTACAAAACCATCCATAGTTTTACAATTCATAACCTTCTATTCGGATATTTTTATCGTTGAAACCCCTAATTTCATAACGTGTTTCGTAATTTTATTGATTAAACTGTTTCGTTCATACACCCCTCCCCCCCTCTTTTGCAACATGTAAGCTTTTTCGGCAGGGTTCGTGAATTCGTGTAATGGAAAATCTGTCTGCATTCTATTTGCGCAAAAGTGACAAAAGTGCAATGGAAAACGCAACTATAGTTTAGCTCACTGATATCTATGAGCTAAAACGAAGTTCAATAACAGCTCAGTGAGTGAGGAACACTTCTATTTTTCTATCTTATAGGAATAAATCAGGACGGATCTTATCATCCTTTCGGAAGCTTGAGCTGTTTTCCACAAAATGATTTATGACTTTTTAATTTCTTAGTCAAAGACAATTTTTGTTGTTGTTGTTCATTTATAAAAAGCAATCCTTCAGGGAGTCAGTATATTTCAGTAAAATCAGAAAATAGGGAAGGCATTCTTCAAATTCCAGGGGGAAGAAGCTGCAACCACGATGGGTATTCTAAGCCCTTAAGGGTGCGCGTTTACCAATGCACGTATTCTTTAATTAAACTTTCACTTCAGAAAACCGTGTTCAACACCGTTTTGATCGTAGCACGTATTTTTTGTGATTTTTCAAAATCACAGCAAGCAATATGTTTGACATTTCTCGAATAATTCAGCGCAGATTTGAACCGAATTTACAATGGTTCCGATAATGGTCCCAATATCATAAAAACATGTCCATTTCGTGAGATTTCCACTGACATGCCTTAAATAGAGGTTAGTCCAAGTTTTGAGTGATCACGTAAAGCAGTGGTGTCAAACTCAAATTCTCGGCGGGCCATTACTTGGAAATTGTAGGGCCCTGGCGGGCCGCTCGACTTTTAACCCCCACCCCACCACAATGTTATGCACCACAAACTAGAATTAGGTACTCGAGTATAAGGAAGTTTACTAATTAAATAATGAATTTTCAGGACATTTTTTTTTTTGTTTCCTGCAGAGCGACCTATAATGTCTTGTCTAGCTCTCCCATAGTTGTTTAGTAAAATTTTCTCAGCCTCTTTAAATTTTGGGGGGTACGGGTCACCTATGTATGGACTTTTGGAGTGTACAGTATTCAAGAAGCGGTTATCGAGATAGTGGGCCATCACGATACAATTTTACAGGCAATGCCACGAGAAATCTCTTCAAAAACATATGGTCTTAGCGAAAATTAATCACGGAACAGGTGTTTTCAATGAAATTGTGCGCGATGTTATAAGAAAAATCGGGTACATTATCATTAAAAACGCGTGTTCCGTGATTAATGTTCATTAGGATCTCATGATTTTGAAGAGATTGCTCGCGATATTGCATGGAAAATTGTTTCATGTGAATGGGGCTTTAACCCTCCCTCACAAACCATGTGCTATGCCTCTGTGGATTTTATGCATCATATCAAAACGCTTCATTTTTCGAAGGAATAAATTTGTTTGGTTGAGTAGACTCCACAGAACGCATACATAGAGCTTTTGAACACACTTGGAGCAGGAGAGCTTATAAGGATGAGCAAGAGAAGAGGCGAGGACTCGCCCTTTTTCACAATTTTTTCAAATTAATTTTATAGTTACCAGCAACTATCGACAGCCGGTTCCAAAAAATAAAGAAATAAAAATACCCAGGGGTGCTCGCGGGCCGCATAAAAGATGCTCGCGGGTCACATGCGGCCCGCGGGCCGCAAGTTTGACACCCCTGACGTAAAGCATCGGAAAAACCAAGGTGTTAACGAGCAAAATCAGTTAAATTGTCCAGAAGGCAGGCGAGATAATACATTATCCCGTACACATTATGCATTGCGCAGAGACGGATTGTCCTGACACGGCAGTTAGAGACCCCGGAAATTTGCAATTGACCCAATATATCTACGCAACATTCAGATCCACTTCACCTTGAAACGTAATGCATAGGTCATAGTAGAATATTTCAGGATTCCAAAAACAGTATGAAGTAATTGGAATTAAGCTCTTCCCCTCGCGCTAGTGGATCATATCATCAACCGTGAAATTAGGACTAATTGTTATTATTCATAACGGCTAGTCCCCCAAATCATCTCCCAGCGCATACGGGGACGTTTTTTTTTTGTTTGTTTTCTTCTTCTTCTTCTTCACTCCAAAATGCGTTCTTTGCGCAGTACAATTGAGCTTCATTTGAGGAAAGGCGAGGTGAAATCATAAATACTCGCATACATAAACCGGAAGATACGAACCAACGCCCATATAAGCTTATTAAGTCATAAAGACATTCTTTAAAGGCGTTTTTCTTAGAACAATGCCTAGCCAAAGTTGAGGGTATTGTAATCTTCGTAGGCCGACTGACTCATCTCTGAAAAATGCTCGAATTATTTTCACGACTAATTTGTAAAGATGCTATTACTACGTTAAAATAAAAAAACCCCACTATTTTGGTCAGCAGCAGAGGGCCATTTTTAAACGACAGGGGGTTATCGAAGTGATAGCTTCAGTATTAACTCCCATTGTTCTTTCGAATAATCTATCATTTCGGGCGTTATTATCCATTTCAGAAGCTAATAGTTTCTCTACGAGGAAAAAGATTAACGACTTTTTAATTTCGTAGCCAAATACAGATATTGTTTTGCCCTCATCAAGTATGTTGGAAACGTCACTTCAGGTTCAGCCCTATTAGCCCTTAATACAGATGAGAGTTTTCTTTTAAGGAACGAACGGACAAAAAGTGGTTGAACTTCGTGAAACATGTATTACTAAATACTAGGCATTAGGCACTGAGAAACTTCTTCATTAGCTGAGCCCGCAGGATATTTTTTCATTTGCTAATCAATCCAAAGATGGGACGACGTCTGTTCGAAGCAGGGGGGCTCTTTTAAAACACGTGTGAATGTCTCGGAATACAAAAAAAAAAGACTTGTTCCTTCTCAACGGCTACTGGAGAAAAAAGTCGTAATGTGAAAAACTAGTTTGACAGTTTCATTCCAAACGCAAAGAAACCACGTCATCGCAATAGCCGTGAACGAACAATACAATTAAATAAATAAAACAAAATTATTTTGTAGTTGGATTTAAGTTAAACGATTCCGCAGAACGTTCTTTCATGGTGAATTTCCCCACCGAAAGTTGAGTTATCAAACTCAAACTAGAACTCGTTCACCTACATAAAATGCAAAGCTCTTTTTTCTTTAAGTCCGAGTAACCTTCAACTAGAGCCTTAACTTTACGTTAGTGAAATTCATCATACATAAAATAATTGTATGTTGAGATCTGTTCCAGTAGCTTTCACTTGTTTTATGATCTCCAATCGCTCCACATCAATCGTCATTCCACTAGCATTTATTCTATACACACACAGGTCCTTCAACCTGTACTGTTTTACACTATATTTTGTTTCTCCTTATAGGAATCGCTTGTGGTTGTGGTAAGCCGTTATAATACAAATTTTGACGACGTTAATTATAAATTAGGTATAACAGCTGAACATGTCCTTTTTCTGAGAATACCCATAATTTACCGACATGCAACTAAAAACTCACAATTCCATATTGTTTCGCATAAAAATTATACCTACCCCTAAACCATACATACCAAAACATAAAAACGATGTCTTCTATAAGTAGGTATAACATATTTGGGAAATATTTTACTTGGTAGATTTTACTATTAAAAATCATTTTTGAAACTATACAAAAATAGTTCTCATTTCTGGATCTGGAACAATAAGCTGTTCATACAATGCTTTAGAAGTGCAACGAGCAACCGTTGCTGTGAAAACCGGAGGTGGTAAAAAAAGGCTCTCTGAAGCGGAAATTTAGAGGGGAAAAAGGGGTTAGAGAAGCGGAGGACCAAAAAGAAGAGCATGATTTACCACGCTCACTTGGAGATAAAACAGAGGGTGAGGAGATACGCACCCAAACAGCCACCACTGCCCAGATGAAATTAAAGCAAGAAAATGTGCAGTAATATAGTTGTCCATGAAATTGACAAACTAATTGAATACAACGGGTAAAATGTGGGTGTGAGCTGTAAAGATACAAAAAAAAAAAACTATGAAAAGAAAAGGCCTTCGAAATCGGGGGAGTACAAAATGAAACGACCACATAAAGGGCGGGTTGGTGGGTTAGCATCCCGCACCACCCTTCATCAGAGAGTGATCAAATAGGGTGAACAACCCGGGGAGATCGATGCTGGAGGATTTCAAGTAAAACTTGGCAACCTTCGTTTTCATCTTAATAACCCACATTACAAACATTTATTTTGGTTTTCTCGAAATTCGGTCAAAGCCCCATTGATGCTAATAGGAACCCAGAAATTTCACTCTTGTTCCTTCACAAACTTCTCTCGAATTCCCGCAGGCACGAAACAAAATTTGTACATCCTACGGAAACAGTGCAGTAAAATAAAAAAGAAAACAAAATGTATTGTCATACATTTAATTTATTTACGCGCGTAGGAAAATTCTCCTTCGACGATCAGATTCGACAATTGCTGCTTCCAAACCTTGAAGATAATAGGGAGCCTTCATTAGAGTGCATTGCAAGAATCCGTTTCAGATACACACTCCTCTAAGGAGAAACACCACATTTTTCTATAAGTCCTAAAATGTTAAAGCAAAGTATACCGTTTTTGGACTTTTGAGATAGCAAAACTTCCAATTCCAGAAATGGTCACAATGCTTCCTCTATACACACCTTCGGTTTATTCAAGCAATCACCGAAGCACGGCCGAACGAGTTTACACGAAATTATGGACAACAGAAATTATTTTATTATCCGTGCAAGCTGAGCAGTGAAGGGAAAAGTTTTGAGGTAACAAAATGTCAAACTGAGAAGATTTCTCTCAGCAGACAATTACTGATTTTCTACGATGAATACTGACGAAATATGCCCTGCCAAACCCACCTCTGCCTAATAATGTACTCCAAGTAACAAGTGCGGGATTTCGACCTTTTACTACCTATAATTTTCCTTGAGCCTTGCAACCGTTGAGAACAGTTATTGATTATACAAATAAAAACATCATTTTTAACGAATTTCAAGGATTCCTTAATATAAAGGAAAGTTCATAAATACGGGCATAAGCAAACGAACAAGATTTTTAGTTCCATTTTCTTAAAACTTGTGCGTAATCAGGACAAGTACCAATGTTCCCAGAAAGTAGAATTTCCTTCTTTTTTCTCAAGTGAGTGCAGAGGACAGAAAAAAAAGCATGGAAGTACGCTTTTGATTTATTAGGTATTTATTGAATTGGGATCGTGGAAGCCTGACACTATTCGCGAACTGCTTAAATTCCTATATTTATTTTGTACTACGCATAGGTACCTATGTATTATTTTTATTTTGCAGGTACGTTTTAGAGTATTTCATTCTGAAAATGCACTATTGGTCTCGTCGTGATGGTGGCAAACATATGGGTCATGTCATGTTTTTTTCACGTTTCAGAATCTCTAGAACACGAATTCAGTGGTCTCCGGAATTCATATATACAGGGTGTTCCAGGAGGAAAGTCAATACTTCCACATGTTGTTCTACTAAGTAGGGCGAACCAAAATGACTACATGGACATAGGGCAGGAAACGCTTTGTTTCAGAGTTACAGGGGATTTAGTGTTTTTTAAGCCAAATCACCTCGCTTCCACAAAAAGCGGTCTTAACGGACTAACCGTTCAACATAGTACAAAATAAACTACATTTCTGAAAAGAGCACAAAATTTAACATATTAATAACGTATTAAAATCGTATTTATGTACGTTTAGTTATTTTTGGAAAAATCGAAAAAGTGTTGCGATGAATTTTCGTGTTTCTTTCAGAGGCGAATTTCGCTCAATCTTCTGTTGGTTGGGAATTGACCAATTATTGTAAAAACATGCCCATTATGTGAGCTTTCAATTGACGTAAGAAAATTGAAAATCGGTTGAATTTTTACTGAGATATGACACGAAAGGTTCGGAAAAACAGTGCAAAATTGTCAAAATAAGCCATATTGCAACTGTCAGGTAAAATCCCCAAAAATTGTTTTCAACGTCAAAGTAACCCCAAAATTCAAATAAACAATTTATATAAGAAAAATCAGTGCACCATGTCCATCATCATCATCATCATCTCCCACCACTTTTCACGAGTAAATACTCGTTTAATTAGTTTTTCAGGTATCCTTCCGTAATTATTTTAGTTCACAATTTATTTTTCTGGTACAAATCATATCATGCGCGAATCACTACAATTATCATACAAAAACGTGTGAAAAATAGTACCAGACGAAAACTAGAAGGAATCAGACCAATTAATTTGTTTAATAATTGATTATTTGCTAGTGAAAAGTGGTGGGAGATGATGATGATGATGGACATGGTGCACTGATTTTTCTTATATAAATTGTTTCTTTGAATTTTGGGGTTACTTTGACGTCGAAAACAATTTTTGGGGATTTTACCTGACAGTTGCAATATGGCTTATTTTGACGATTTTGCGCTGTTTTTCCGAACCTTTCGTGTCATATCTCAGTAAAAATTCAACCGATTTTCAATATTCTTACGTCAATTGAAAGCTCACATAATGGGCATGTTTTTACAATAATTGGTCAATTCCCGACCAACAGAAGATTGAGCGAAATTCGCCTCTGAAAGAAACACGAAAATTCAACGTAACACTTTTTCCAAAAATAACTAAACGTACATAAAGACGATTTTAATACGTTATTCCTGATTTTTCCAATGTTAAATTTTGTGCTCTTTTCAGAAATGTAGTTTATTTTGTTCTACGGTGAACGGTTAGTCCGTTAACACAGCTTTTTATGTAAAAGAGGTGATTTGGCTTAAAAAACACTAAATTCCCTGTAACTCTGAAACTAAGCGTTTCCGACCCTATGTTCATATAGTAATTTTAGTTCGCCGTATTTAGTAGTACAATATGTGCAAGTATTGACGTTTCCTCCTCGAACACATTGTATATATTGGTTTATTTATAAGCTTATGTCCGTTTTCTTGTTAGCACGATAACTCTCGAAGAAATTAATTTAGCGGAACGCGCTTTGGCACAAAAATCAGTAGTCATAAGACCCCGGTCGGTATTGCATTTGGGCCAAATCGGTCGAAGTGGAGGGGGGAAAAATAGGGGTTGAAATTGTCAAAAAATCACTATAAATCACCAGTTGATTCTAGAAGCATCATATTCGGTACGTATACTCCATGTTAGAGTGGCCTTTGATTCCCATTTTAATTTTTTGAAAAAGTCGGAAGGGGAGCGGGTGTTGCCCCCGGAGTGGAAGTAAGTGTGTGGTCTTGTTAGCACGATAACTCTCGAAGAAATCAATTTAGCGGAACGCGCTTTGGCACAAAAATCAGTAGTCATAAGACCCCGGTCGATATTGCACTTGGGCAAAATCTGTCAAGGTGGTGGGGGGGGGGGGAATGTCACGGGACCGAGCAAACAAAACATGGTGTTGTCGTGGGGGAAAGAGATAGCCCGGAGTCGAATAGTTTCTGGTCGCCGCGGCGGTGTCTTGGTGGTCTAAGAGCCGTACCGGAGATACGGTGCCCGGGTTCGATTCCCGCTCCGAGGCAGTTTCTTTTTCTCACGACACATAAAGCACCATGTCACTGTTGTTTATAAAACTAAAAGTCCGAAATAACTTTAATTTCGATACTAAAAAGCTTTAACAATAATTTAATGTAACGAAAGCCCTGGGTTCCATTGATATTTATCATAAACTTTGATGTGGGGGGGGGGGCGTGAAATGGGAATGAAATTTCAAAAAAATCGCTTAAATTCACACGTTTAGGTATTATAAAATACGGCACAAAAATTTAATATAACAAAGCCCTTGGAAAACTACCGAAACTTTTCGACATTTTTGAAGAGAGGGTGGTGAACATAGAGGAAGAAGTTCGGCTTAATGAAACAAATTATGGTATCAAAATTATTACTCCTGGGACGGCTTAGGGTATTCGTATACGGGATGAAATGTACTCTTTCCGACCGCCAGCTGCCGGAGCGAAATGTTTTTTGTATTTGTATTTTTCAAGGGACGTAAGTTTTGAGGCGCCTTCCATAAAAATCTCTTGAGTCGACTCTAGCGTGACTTCGACTCGTTTTTGAACTCCGTCAATTTTCTTTTCAGCTCGTCAAGCGCTACCAAAATAAGAGGGAAATGTGGGTACATCCCATTAACCGAGCCTGAGAAGAAAATGAAGCATGCATGCTTTCGCACCGCGAGTTGGTGGACGGCTGTTCGAAGTTCCACATATGAATCATAATAATGAAGGAAGAAAAAAGTGTTCACCACGAAGCTCAAGGAACAAGCAAGCGTGAGCCGCTTGATTGTGAAGAGAATCGAGGTGGCCGACGATTCCCGGAGGAATCATATTCCGGAATCCTATAGACTGTACACGGTCGGGCGCCCCTGCCGTAGCGCGGCACGGTTCCACAGGTGCAGGAGTCAGGAAGGTGCCCCCAGAAAGTGTGCCTTAATTAAGGAGGACGAAGTCTCCCACACCGTCTTATTGTTAATATTACCGTCGTCCACCATAATAACAGTGTCAATCGGGCTCAGTAAGGCCCTGTACGCATTCAGCGGAAGGTGTTGGGTCAACAACACGCAGCTAGAATGATTTGTCAGCCTCCTCACAGGAGCTCCTCCAAAAGTCTCTCTTTGACTCACTGGAAACATAAATCCTTCCTACCGATTTTGCAGACCGTGAGCACGCCACCCAGATCCAGCAGTGGGTCGGCAGTTTATTGTCAACCCAGTGGCCTTATACTAAACGAATTGAAGTGCCAATTCCCAAGTGCGGTCTCCCACCGCCAACTCGATGAATTCAGATCCCTGTTCTAGGTTGAACTTACTCAAATACCTATTTGCGTTGTGAAGGAAATTTTGCCTGCTTTCATTCTGCACTTCGAGTTATATCGAATTATAAGCGACCAGTTGGACGCAGATGGGTTCAAAATTCAAATCGATATAGGCAACAGGTGCCTCTGAATGTAGAATTATGTTCTAGTAGAGGAATGATATTCAAGAGACCACGTCTTCAAGTACAACTGTTTTTGAAACGTATCCCAATGATTACGAGCCATTAGGGGACGTGTCACTACGGCATCAAAACTTGCATTAGGGCATATTACCTGGTCCACCCGTGTCAATGTCAACCCCAGATTACCAAGGTACCCTTTTACACTGATTTACGACTCCCGAATAGAGGGGCATAAAGATGAGGAAGGGATCTCGCTTGAAACAGTTGCGTTTTCGTCGACAACGGTGGACCAGTTTGATGGCATAATGTATAACTATATCGACAGAGTATACATCAGGCGTGGTTTACTTTTTGAGAGACAAGTTTTATCAGTATGAGCGCTACAAGGCTCCACGGGTTTCTACGAAAATTAACAGTCGCCATGTTAGGTCTTATGATACTAAAATAGATTTGCATCTCTCATCTGCAGCTTACGAAGGCAGTTTTTAACACGGTATCAGCCAATCACAAGTCCTCCAAAGGACCAGATATGGCGTTTTGATGCAGTTGCGACACGTGTCCTGATGGGCTCGTAATCATTGGGATAAAAGTTTCAAAAACAGTTTTAACTAGGGTTGCCATATAGCCGAGGCTTCAGGTCTTGTGGTGAGTGCATTTTGGGGTTAGAGCGTCTTATGGTCTGATCGTTTTTGTGATTAGAGTTATTTATGGTTCGAAACTTGAAAAAAAGCGCTAATGCGCCGATAAATTTAGAAAAAGCGCTGATTCGCGGCTTAATCGTGGAAAAAGCGTTTATTCGCGGACAAAATTGAGAAAAATCGCTCATTCAAAGGTGAAATAGAGAAAACACCAATTCACGACTACGGGAAGCCAACTTCGTGGCATGAAACTGGGAAAAAGCGATAATTCGTGGGCAAAATTGAGATAAAGCGTCAATTCTCGTCTAAAATTGAGAAAATTATTACACTCTAGCTCGTCGCTGTATGTGAATACATCCCAAAATTACTGTTAAAATTGAGAAAAAGCGTAAATTCGCGGTTAATGTCGAGAAAATTAAGCGCTAATTCACCGCTAAATGTGAATTTATAATTAATTTTCTGCTAAAATTGATGAAAAACCCTAAATCGCAGCTACAATGAGGAAGTAACACATTTTCCAAAATCATGCTGTCTGCTTGCTATCTGCTATCATGCTGAATAGCTTGGGTACCAAAACTCATGAGAACACGATCCGTTTAAATAAAATCAGGCCCTTTATTTAGTTTTTTAAAATTTTTAAAACTATTGGGTTGCGAGACCCATTTGAAATAGGCTAGATAGACTGATGACGAAATAACAGCATTCGCATGACCATCACAATAGCTACAATAAGACTTGAGAGAATGGGGTGGACAAGAAGGGGCAAGACATGATAACAGTCATGATGCGGAGGGTTGGGAGGGGTCACAACCCCTTAACTGCGTCACGAGTCACAGACCGGCCGTTTAAGGTAACAAAAAAAATTGGTAAGTTTTATTATTTCGCTATAAATCGCAATCAATCATTTACGCACTAATATTCAATTCCTGGTCATATTTAGGCCCATTTTCACCAACAAAATTGATCTCGTTTAAAGTTGATTGTGATTAGCTGCCATATGAATTCTGATATAAGTGTTTTCATTATAATCGTGATTAGTTGTTGATCTTGGTTTAAGAAGTTGGTGAAATCGGGCCTTAGTCATTTTCTTTCGAAAAAAAATGTTTCCAGCGATTTTTATTACTTCCATGTTCCCGTAGGGAAGGAAGTTTGGTAATGGCAAAAAAAAAAAAAAATTTAGCTGACACCAGATTCGTGTTCCTGGACCTCGAAAAGGCCTAAATCTCGATTTTCAGTATGGCGTCTGTCGTCCACTTTTTTTTTTTGTTATTTCCTCATTGAGAAAAATTACTAATTGCCTCTAAAATGGGGAAAAAGCGCTGATTCAAAGCTAAAGTCAAAAAGTCGCTTATTTGCTGCTGAAATTGACAAAAAGTTCTAATTCGGGGCTAAAATCGAGAAAAATCCAGAATTTAACGCTACGTAAAAATGATACTCCTTGTTTGTTCAGGGACTGAAGAACCTCACTGATATTTTCGCACCAGCTAGGCCCTGAAAGGTGTAGTTCCGCCAGTGAATTACCCACATTATGCCTTGGATCAATCAATTGATCGATTCCATGGTCAAATAGCCAATTTTACTTGTTGTTTAACCGTTTTCGGCCCACGAGGATTATTAGGAATAGAAGTAAAATTGGCAACAATTTTTTCGGCCATATTATATCTTATTAGGGAAAGAAAAATGAATTATTTTGTATCCGAATGTTCGGGCTAATTTCACTTGCAGCGAGCATCAATTTTCTGGGATGGTTTTGTCTTGGTTTTGTCAACGGTTTGAACGGGAACCCAGATTGCTTGTTATAGATTTTTACATTTTTATTTGCTGTATGTAGAGAGGGTGCGAGGGCATAATGTATAAGTACTACCCCCACCCTTTATCCCCTCAGCGTTTTACGAGCATAGTATTTGGAATATTCCATTTTTTATGGCCTCATATGAAACCTTATAGGCTTGAGACAAGGCCACTGAAGCCTGAATTTCAATTTTTACTTTCCTCGAATTTTAAATTAAATTTAAAATTACCAGTAGGTATTTTGAGGACTTTCCTGAGGTCACGTTTGTGAGTTAACTCGTGAATTCTAGCTAATGGTAGCTGCTTTTGTGTTTTATTTATCAAATGGATAAGATAAATCTACATAAGCGCTTGCAACACTTCTCACACAAAAGCCTCCGTCGTGCTTTTCATCCAGTTCTCCCCCCCCCCCCATCCAACTTCTTCCAAGGATTCTCGACAAACTAAGTTATTACTCGAGCCTTGACGCTAGTATCTTTTTATTTCATCTTTTTTCTCGTCGTCTCATCATTGGTGGATCACAAGGGCCCGCTTGTAAGCAGATGTTCGCTCCCACTTACCCAGTGAAGTTTATTTCGCGAATCCCTCGAGCAGTCCCACGTCCCAGTGACAATGATTTTCATATTTTGGAACGGCAAAGACGCGAGTTTTGAACAATTACTCGCAAAGAATCAGACATTCACATTGTCACACTTACAGAAAATTGAGGAAAATTGTTCACTACCTATTTATTTTTGAAGTTTTTCTAGTTCGGAAGGTAAAGCGTAGGGCCCGTGAATTAATTTTCACACGATGATCTCAAGAGGTGAATCACCCTCTACAGTTTGAAGTCTAATGATGGGAAACAACTAGCACGCTCTTGAAGCGAGTTAGTCTATTTCAGAAAAACAGGTTGCTCAAGAAAAAGACCCCTTTTAGGCTTGAAATATTTTCCAACAAGCCACTATCTCTTTAAAAGAAACTACAGGTGAAAATGTCATAAAAAATTTAAATCGTTCACATTTAACATTTTTTCTGCTGTTATAAAATACCTTAAGAACTTCACACTAATATTCTTTCTGTTCACCGGATTGTTCTCTGAAAAAGATGGGCAATCTTCTGCTTCTGTTTCAGACAGGTTCACATTGTAAAGAGAAATTAACGTTAACGAAAATCCGCGGAAACGGTTTTACTTTATTCATCGGTGACAACAACGGGACAACGCTTGCGCTTTCGCTTGGCGGATTAACTTTCGAAAGGTACAACAGACCTAGTGAAGATGTTATAAATCTTGAGCCTGAATTTTTGGAGTACTACAGGGGGTCGTAAATTCCACTTTTCTAATAATTCATACTTTAAAAAACCGGAAATGTACGAAGTATACAAAAATAGCCAAATACCAAGAGCACGGGTTGGGGAAGGGAGGGATGACTCATATTAATTAAACAGAAATGATCGCTGGCTAGTGTAGAAAGTATACTGGGACTGGAAATACCGGAATAGCAGCTATAGGGCGACATTCAGCAACAAAATTTCAATACTTCGGATACACCGTTTAGCTGGCAATAACAATCCTTAGCGAACAATGCATAACACTCTGGGTGCGTAAGAAGGGAGAGATCAATGAATGACTCATAGCGAGGCTACCCTGCTACAAAACCCATGGCTGAATCACTCAATGGCAACAATTTCATTGTAAAATAAGTAAAAATTCATAGGAAAGAAAATAACTACTAATCTTTCGGTTTCCCGTGACACTAAAAAAAAGTTCCAATGCAGCTCTTGAATAAAACAAAGGGAGATCGGTCTAAAACCGTCACGCAATTATAGGAGCCTATCCTTTCACGAAACGCTTCCGATATTCGATGGGGCTTAAATAATACACGCACCATTCCCTAACACAAGTATCCGCGTATTACGAAGCAGCAGGACAAATCGTTCTAGTCAAAAATAGGCTTCTTAGTTGGTAGGTAAGTATTACTTCCGTACTCTTTCACGACTTATCTTAAAACAGCATGATCAGAAATATGAAGGCTTAAAATTAGTGTATCAACTGTCATTGAATTCACCTGTCGAGAGAAGGACCGACAGCAAAGCAGCGACGAGCCACATGTTGAAGGAATTCAAAATCACTCAATTCACTGCACTATAATCACTTCACGCACAATAAATTCACTTGACCACAGCAACTTCCTGAAAAACAAAAAAAAATTGTTTAAATGGAGTTGGCACACTTATCAAGGCGCAAAAATTGTAAGATCAGTGTTATCCACTATACGTCAAGTAAAGTTTAGAAACAGGGATAACGCATTCCATTGCTTTAATATTGAAAAGAGTATTAAAGAAAAGTTAATCAACTTACGAGAAACGAGGAGGGAAATTCAATCCGGGGAAAAAGACTGGCACTTTCAACACTTCTTCGAAAGAACAAGACGGCAATCAAAGGTAAACAAAAAAGACCGGTGGGCAACTGTAGGAAATTGCCCGACAGACCCGACCGCCGTGCACTTCTATCGACGATTGAACCACCCAGCACCAGGATGCTTCAAGCGAGGAGTTCGAGGGGAAGGGCGATGGTAGCGCTCGCACCGTGTTTGCTAGAGAGAGAAAGAGAGAGACCGAGTGAGAGAGAAAGAGAGTGAGGGAGTGAGAGAGAGAGAAAAAGCAATAGCCTTGCGCCATGCCCACATCCTCCAACAGCCTGGGCCTGGAGGGGCATTCATTATCCTAAGCCCAAAGCCCGTCTTGATCTCTTGATGAAATGATTCCTAGCTCATGCTCATGTGGTCCAGACGGGACAGAAGTACAGAACCCAAGGGAAAAGTGATTGTTTAGTTATAGTTTAGATCCGTTTTGTTGCTAAACTATTTCGCCTACTTCTTTCACACTTTTGCTGCCCTTTTGTTGTTTGAGATCAATCCTTTTTAAGTTTTTTAACTATTTTTTTGTTGCGTCAACTTGATATCGTTTGTGAGCACGTTAGGAATATTCAACATTGGATGAAGGGGGGGAGGGTGACGAGAAAATATATTGCATAATGTACGAAACAACAGAATCCTGAATTATGTTACATAAAATTGCGTTCGCGGAGGAATCAAATGAAATTCTCTGGTTAATATTGTTATTATTTTAATTAATAATTAATATATAACAATACCTAATAATTTTTTTGGCATTTGTTAGAAAACCACTGCTGGAAAACATGTTTCGTGATCTATCATACTACTGTTTGCATGTCAACACAGCGTTTCCGGTTCCACACATTTCGTACGAGAAGCTGTCGCTAAATTCATTTTGAATAAGTCGTGGGCGTAGCCAGAGGGGGCAGGGGTAGGCAGTTGCCCTCCCCTAGACTCGAAAGCGCAGATTTATAGGGCAGCTATGCACCGGCCATCAAACGTGTTCTTTTCGCCAATAATCATTTCTAGCGTCCTAGCCATTCGTAACAGAACAATACCGATTACATTTCTGAAAAGAGCAGGCACTTTGGGTTTAAGAAACGCAGTTGCAACTAACCGAACTAATGTTTAAGTATTTTCTTTTATTTCTTGAAAAAGCGAAAAAGTATGCAAATTTGATTTTTACAGTTTCCTTCAAAGACGAATCTTCCGAAGTCTTTGGTGATAAAGGTACGGTTGAATTTATTAGAAAAACATGCCAGTGTTGTAAGCTACAAAATGGCTTTTTAAATTTTAAAATCGACGCATTTTTGACTGAGATACCACAGCGAACGTTCAGAAATTCCTGATCAGGGCCCTATTGCACAATGTTTTATTAGCTAATAATACAGCTAATATTAGCTAATAAAACATCTGTAATATTAGCTAATAAAACATTGTGCAATAGGGCCCAGATCGTCAAAAAAAGAAATTTTTGGAGACAACTAAAATGATGTTCATCGACATTTCCTGAAGTAAAATTATGTGATCTTTCCAAAAGCGTCAGCAGTTTAAGGGTACAAAAAGAGGTTTAGTCGTTGTAACGACTTTTTAGAGTAAAAACAGCGAGTGGCTAAAAATACACGAATGTGCCTGTAACTTCAAGAGAAATCATTTGCGACCCTATGTTAATAGGGTGATTTTGGTCGCAATTGCTTAGTAGTAGTAGAAGTAGTAGTAGTAGTAGTAGTAGTAGTAGTAGTAATAGTAGTAGTAGTAGTATAATGTAGCACATCCGTTGACAAAACTACTTCTATACGTTTGTCCCGGCCAAATCCCCTATTGACTGGACTATATTGTCTGTTTTTGTATATAGACGTTGATCTGCTGAACTTCTCTTGAATTCAACGTCAATAAAGCCGCCTTCACATTCAGCAACGCTGTGTATTCGGAGCGCTCTGATTGTTTGAAGCCCACAGCTCAGCTTTTTAAAGCTTGCATGTGAAGGCGGCTTAAGCGCTGCTTTGAAAGTTATATCCAGACTCTGGCGGCTAGCTTCAATCCGTAAATACTTTTTTGGAGTTTACATACAAGATGCTCGTTTCTCTTAGCAACAAACCCCTCTGGCTGCTTCATGTACATAGGTCTGTTCGCGGAGAAAAAGTGTAGGGTAGGACAGGTTGGGGTAGCTGGTGTAGGCGAGGGCAGCGAGGATTTTTTTGTTACACTAACGCTTTCAGAGCAGCCAGTGCAAATTCATAACAGTCGTGATATTTTCTCACTCCTGTGCATGTTAGATAAGAGTTATCCGTTAATAACAAAAAATTGGAGTAACTTCGGGCAGCCCGGAGTAGCTCTGAACTCATCGCGAACGCCCTACACTCGCTACACTAGCTACCCTAACTACACTCTTCTGCTCGCGAACGCTTTTCGGGCGCCCTAGTGTACCCTCAGGCAACCTAGTGTAGCTTCGCGAACAGACCTTATGTCATCATGGAGTTTTCCATTCAAAAAAGCTGTTAATGTCGAAGTAACGTACTGACATCTTTGTTATTGAAGCATTATAGTACAGGAAATAAAGCTTAAAAAAGACAGAATAGCGGCAAAATTCGGCCCAACTTCAAATGTGGATTAAAAAATTTCTTTTGATGCATACTTCCAGGATTCGAAGAGTCCGCAACGATACGGGGTGGCAAACATCCTTTTAGCGGGGGGTAGACGTTGGCCAACTTATATCGCTTTGAGGGATGAAGCAATTTGCCCAAACGGGGTGTCTAACCCCGCTTTGTGTGCCGAGTCGACAAAAATCAACCACAAGTCAGTGCGACGATTGGTTTTTGAGTTACGACGTAAATTGCACCAAATAACTGGGTTTTGGGATTGGGCTTGAATATTCCCAAAAAATCCTCACGTCCAACGATTAGTAATGCAGTTGACATAGATGTGATTTCTGAAGTATAGTTTTTGGTGCTGAATCGAATGCATGGTTGGCTCGTTTCTCTGCGGTCAATATTCTGTGAGTTGCTAACGAAAATACCTGAAAAAACGAGTTTTTCCCGATACTTTGATGTGCCATGAAAATTTGTATCAAGATTTTGGGCAGGGCTAACCACGTTCTCTGATATTACGTAGGTCTTTGAGCTGAATCGAATGAGCGTTTCCAGGGATCGCTGGGGTCAATACTTTATGAGATACGCCCACCCGTTCTTATATTTATAAGAACAAACCCTTTAAAAATGCTGGAGAAGTTTGCCCGTAACTCCTAGCTCAACTGCATAGTCGAAATTTTCATTTATGGCAGGTGGATCATACTCGTTTTGACCGAGCTGACCGTTTCTTTCCGCGCATACTGTTGTCTTCGTAGCTGGAATTTCAAATTCAACGAACGTTCTAGTAGGCGGCTTCTGTGCTTCACCAAGATATTCATTTCGTAACCCCCGTAATTATCTTTCACTCCATTCAAAGGTTCTCTGCTAGATTTGTCCAGCTTTTCAATAATTTTGTTTAACGTCCCTGGAGACTCGAACTTTTCTTTCATCTTTCATCCATACTCTGTACCCTTTTTATATGTCCAAATATCCCAAGAAAATGGTTTCTTCTGCTCTCGGTCTGACGAACTTTCCAATTTTTTCACGGTTGTCCGAAAATTTTGAAAAACGAAATATTAGGTATTTTACCATTCCACAGGGTGAAATGAATTTGCTCCTGGATTGCTTGAGATGGACATCGATTTCGAATATAATTGGTCGTGCTAACAGCCTCTCCCCAAAAACCATCTGGCTTATTCGATTCCATCATCATACAATCTTGCCATGTCCTGAAGAACCCTATTTTTTCTTTCAGCAACGCCATTTTGTTCCAGGAATAGACGATTTCAAGGCCGGAGTTGGCACATGCGCGCAACAGCTGACCAGTTACGATAACAGGTGATACCAAAAGAGTCGAACCACATTCGTGACGGAACGTTTATACTATCTCGGAAGTTCGCTAATATTTTCCTCATTTTTGTTCCGTAATTAATTAAGTTGTACATGTCAACCTCTGTAGACTTTGTAGCTTCGTAGTAGAGTGGTTTTTTACTAGGCAGATAGAGTTTCGAATGAATGAGTGGGGCAAATACACGATCAACCTAGTTGTCAACTTGGGGCTGCCGTCTTCACCAACTTTTTTAACCACGGTCAACAACTAATCATGAATTCTTCTAATGAATGAATTAATATTGGTCGCTATTGCAAACAAATGTATATCAATTTTAACCGCGATCAATTTCGCTGGTAAAAGTAAGGCACTATACAACACGAGTACTGCAACACGCAAATCGGCGCCATACTTGGTCCCTCATATGATTATAATTATCACCTGATCTCATTGACAAGTAGGATATTTTTTTTTTTCGACCGCGTTCCGCGTTTGTTTGCTGTTACGATGACAATTTTTTCATTCATGATATTCTGTTTACCCTAACGACTGAGGGACCAAATATGGCGCTGAAATCCGTGTTGCAGTACCTGTGTTTTAAAGGTTCTATAGTAAAAGTAGAGAACCTTTAAAACACAGGTACTGCAACACGGATTTCAGCGCCATATTTGGTCCCTCAGTCGTTAGGGTAAACACAATAGCATGAATGAAAAAATTGTCATCGTAACAGCAAACAAACGCGGAACCCGCTCGAAATAAATAAAAATAGCCTACTTGTCAATGAGATCAGGTGATAATTATAATCATATGAGGGACCAAGTATGGCGCCGATTTGCGTGTTGCAGTACTCGTGTTTTATAGTGCCTTAGTAAAAGTAGAGCACTATAGTTATCACACAGGTAAGGACAGCCTTCATCTTGGGACCCAACGTGATAAATAAGATAAGGTGATAATGGTATCTTGCCATTTGGGAATTCAACGTTTAACGCCTAATATTGTGAAACATAATTCGTATAAGTGAAAGAATTTGTACTTTTCATGAAAATCTCGATGTACATTTTTCTTAAAATGGCTACTTTGATTAAAAAACTTAGGCCCATATTCATAGACATTTCTTAAACTTAAATTTCCCTAAGTGGGCGTCAAAACAGATGATTTTATTCCAACAAAAACTGGATTGACTTTTACTTAGGAGAATTTTAACTTAAGTAGCGAATATGGATACGGGCCTTACTCGTGCAAAAGGCGTTTACATAATTAAGTTTTTTGATCAAAGTAGGCATTAAAGAAAAAAAAAAAAAAAACCCTGGGTCCCTTTTACACGAGTAAGTTTTTTGATCAAAAAT
Organism: Corythucha ciliata; assembly: GCA_038030265.1. NCBI lineage: Eukaryota > Metazoa > Arthropoda > Insecta > Hemiptera > Tingidae > Corythucha > Corythucha ciliata. The sequence continues at coordinate 22,056,204 of CM075943.1, forward strand.
ATGTTCATTGAACATATTTACAGATGTAAATTCTGTAAATTTTTCTTAAAATGGCTGCTTTGATTAAAAAGCTTAGGCCCATATTCATAGACATTTTTTAAGGCCCGTTCACAAGCTCTATGTTTGTGTTGTGTGGTGTCTATGCAACCTATAAAAATGCTTTATTTTTCGAGGGATTAAATTTGTTTGGCTGCACAGACTCCACAGAACGTAAACATAGAGCTTGTCAACGGGCCTTTAAACTTAAATTTCCTTAAGTGGGCGTCAAAACAGATGATTTGAGACCAACAAAAACTGGATTGACTTTTACTTGGGAGAATTTTAACTTAAGTAGCGACTATGGATACAGGCCTTACTCGTCTAAAAGGGGTTTACACAATTAAGTTTTTTGATCAAAGTAGGCATTTAAAAAAAAAAAAAGTGGCAGATGTTTCAAGCCCGAAATTATCTGTTTGCGATCAGGTTGAACATATTTTTGAGAAATACTCAACATAGTTTAAGCATAACCCCCTTCTCCCCACGGGATTTTCATTCCATTCTTTCGGGAAAAGAAACCGGAAATATCAGGAACAGTGGCTCCTATATATCTTCCTTTTTCACTGGTGGTGTGCAATCCCCCCCCCCCCCAGGGAAGTGAACATTTTTGTTTTGTCCCCTCCCTCTTCATAAAATGCTGGATCAACCACTGGATCTGGGATTGGTCAATTATGCATTCCTAGCTGTGCGTTTTAGAAATTTAACAAAGGGCTAGTATAAGATGTCAAACATGATTTATTTTGAAATGTAAAGAACGAGAAACGCGAATAGATTTGCAATTAAAAATAGGTGCATTAGGCTACAGAGGTACACATTAATTATAATACATTTGCCCCCCCCCCCAATTTTTTGAAATTCTGTACCAATCTGTGGGCATGTAGAATAAAAACGTCGGCAAATCAAAGTTTTCTGCCATATGCACCTACTCTTTTTTCTTCTCTAACGAAAACAGAGACCTGTTAGCTCCGCCCTTCTGCAACTCTGCGGGAATAAGCCAGCAATTTTTGAGTGTAAGTGGAAAACAATTGAAGAAGGGGGGACGAGAATTTCAGCTAGTGCATTCCAGCTAAAAAATACATAAAGTGCTTCAGTAGAAAATTACTGAATTGCTCTAACTGGCTTTTCCTGTTAACGGCCAGGATCCACTTCACCCGGTCTCACTTTTTCGCGACGTTTATTGGGAAACCCGTAAATTGTAGGCCTTTATATTTATCAGACGAATTAATGTAACCCACAACACAGCATTGCACCATTTTAATTGAAGGAAAAGCTTGAAAACGTCCTTTAAACGAAAGTCAGAGCACGTTCTTCGTAGGGATTCAATAGAGGAGAGCGAACTGAAGTTAGAACAAGTATTGCGCTAGTCTGCCGCTAGTCTGCAGGACTTTCACTTTGCACTAAGCCCATTGGTTGAATTCTCGACTTGTGAACTCTCCTCCATTGTCGGTTTGGAGGTACTTAATCTTTTTGCCCTTTTGATTTTCCTCTCGTGCCTTGAATTCTTTGAAAGCTTGTAGAGCCTCACTTTTCTTGTTCAAACAAGTCACTTCACCCCACCGTCACCGTGACTCCGTGAGTAATCATCTACGAAAGTAAGGAACCTTCAAAGACGAGTAGACGCCAACGATATAAATAAAAGAACTGGATTGCTCATCACGGCTGATAAAGACCATCTGATAATAGCCATCAATTAAGCTCCCATAGTGGATGAGAGGGGTGAAGTTTCAAAATAAGTGCCATATTGCCATAACTACACATGGAGAGGGACAGGGTGATTGTTTACCAAGGGACGAACTGCCCCCTCCAGACCTCTGTGAGCAATCCAGGTTTATATATCGTTGGTAGACGCATACGGCGCCATGTTCGTTCTTATCAGTTTAATAAGAGTGGTTGGGGGTGGTTTGTTGACATCCACAAAACATCAACAAAAGGTGGATTTGGAATCAGACAGGTAAAATCACAGACGCCATGTTCGCTCTTATCAATTATCAGTCTTGTAAAATCCACCTTTTGTTGATGTTTTGTGGATGTCAACCAACGATATACAGGGTTGTTCAGGAGGAATGTGACAAACTTGCACAGGTGATAGTGCGTACCTGGACGCACAAAAAACGTCATTTAGACGCATAGCCGAAAATGCTTTGGTTACGAGATATGAGCATTTTCCTGTTGTTTCCCAGTTTTATCAGTTTTTACGGTAATTGTCGTGTTCACGGCTCACCGTTAATGGTTAGACAAAAAATGACGGTGGATTCGAAAAGAGAACAAAATCCTGTTCCTGAAACCACCATGAACATCAAAAAATGTCGCTTGCGCGTGGCTATTTCATCCATGTGAAAAGTTAAGAAAGTAGTTTTTTCAAATACCTGATAAATTTTACATCAGTATCAATCAGCTGCTAGTGCACGCATCGACTGGCAAACTTGTGGAAAACTACCCCGTTCTGTGTACTTTCGAACGGTGTCCTGATAAATGAAGTTTGCAACCCTCCGACTTTAGCAATCAAGTTTAAATGCAAAGACATAAACCAGACTTGTCGAAGACAGAACGTATAAAGGTCTATTCACACGCATCAGTGCCGTGAACGGGGCACATCCGACAAGTAAAATATTATTCTCATATGGGAATTGAGAGGCTCGTTCATACATATCCGGCACGTGACAGGGACGTGACCCTTCAATTTCCATTGAGAATAATATTTTATTTGCCGGAACGGGGCACGTCCCGTTCACGGCACTGATGTGTGTGAATCGACCTTAATGAATTTTATTTTGTCACGTATGCTCAATTACAGTAAAGCAGGGTATCCACAGTGCGAGGCAGCTAGCCTCGAATGCCTCGGGACGCATGCTCGGAGTGTGGATACCGGGGTTGCTCGCTGCGAGCCGCTCACCTCGCACCGTGCGACGCGAGGCAGGGGCTTGTCGGTAAAAAGGTGCTGCTCAAAGGAGCCTCGGGGTGAGGCGTGCGTTTAGTGGATACCAGCTTAGTTTGCCTCGGAGCACACACAAAACCGCGACATGGAAAACGAAGAACTTCGTGGTGTAGTTAAATTGTATGAACAGCGTCGTTTATTGTGGGATGCAAAACACCCACAATATTATAACAAAAATCGTCGGAAAAAGATATTGCAAACTTTAAACGAATCGCCAGTAGCAAGGTATCTCAGTGTAAGAGCTAATCTTTCCCTGACAGTGTCACTTCATTTCACGGCGGGCTCTATTAGTTGAGCTAAATGTTCGAATTTCGAAATCCTGCTTGTACATTCGCACGAAATTTGGCGCATCTTCTTCAAATCTGACGTCTTGTAGTAGCCTGTTTCCGTATTCCAACCGATTTCTAAACAATTGTTTGCCCCACCAGCGGTGCCGCCTTTTTTTCTGCCGCTGTTTTTTAATGATCGTAGCCATCAGCGGCTGCCTCTTGAACGGTCTTCCTGGTTGGCGGGGCCGTGTCTACTGCCTACATTGAAAGGTGGTTCGCGTGCTCGCATCGAGCATGCGAGGGTACAATTTAACTCAACAAACACATGCCTCACCCCGAGGCAGATGCCGCGAGGCATTCGAGGCGAGCCTGTGGATACTATACTTAGATGTTGCTTCTCAACAGGGGGCATTTGCACTTTGAAGGGCCGGATCAACAATGTCTAATTACGCGATGCTAAGAGTTTAACCTTTTTTCTATGCAAAATGATAAATTTTGATTGGGGTATAGGCTCTTAAACTCAGCTTTAGGATAAATGGAACATTGGATCCATGTGGTCAATCTGGGCCTAATCACGATTAAGTACCCATATTGAGCAAAAATCCCAGATTCGAAATAAACAAACTAAATTGGGTTTTAAGGAGAAATCGCTAGTTTTACAGTGAAAACATCAGTTTTCAGTTGACAGTTTTAGGGTAAAAACTTCAATTTTATGTTAAAACTCGTCAGTTTTATGGTACAATTGACGGTTTTCCTCCAATTTCAGAATAATTCTTTTTTTTTTTTTTTTTTTTCACGGAAAACGGCCAAAATTAATTTTACGGTGAAATCTTCAGTTTTGGCTTGAAATCGTCAGTTTTGTGTTGAAATCGTCAGTTTTTAAGCTAGATGAGTCGTTAGGTTTGGCGAAAAAACATCTGCGTACGGAAAAACGCCAGTTTTGCTGTGATATTGTCAGTTTTGAAGTAAAATAATGGGGGGGGGGGTCGATAGTGTTAGGAGAAAATCATCAGTTTATCTCATTAGTTTTCGGGATGAAGGCGTAAGTTTTGGGATTAAAACAGTCATTTTTTGGGTAAAATTGCCAGTGTTTGTAGAGAAATATTCATAAAGAACACTTCAGGTTTGGAGTAGCGTCAGTTTTGTGGTAAAATAGCCAATTTTGGGGTGAAATATTCATTTCTGAGGCTAAACCGTAAAATTTGGTTTTGGGGGTAAAATCGCCAGTTTTCAGTTTAAAAAATGTTAGAATTACGCCTCTCAGACAAGACGTTGTAAAAAAGTCGGCCATACAGTAATTGAGTGCCAATCGTTTCTTACGAAGTATCGATTTCCGCCTTTCCGGAGAAAACATTCCCAATTTTCGAACAGAAAAACAGGAATTGATAAAAAGGAAAGAACGATGTAGTGGACTAGAGTATCGAATCAGGCAATTCAAAGGATGTGTCCGTCCACAGATGTTTATTCAATTGTGCGAGACCGCCTTTCGTGGCGGGCTTGTCGACTAAAATAGCCAGTGTTCTCAAAAAAGAGGGATTCTCCGTGGCGTACAGGAATAGCGGTTCATTAGCCAATCTGCTGTCGGTTCCGAAGGATGTAGTACCGAAATCGGATAAGAGGGGAGTATACCGTCTCGAGTGTGGCTGTCGGAAGGTTTATATTGGACAAACCGGAAGGAAATTGGCCACTCGAGTATTTGAGCATCTCCCTCATTCAACAAAAAGCAATTCGGAGTTCAAGGATCATCTTCGATGTTCGGGCCATCTCTTTGACACGCAGGGGGGGTGTCAAGTTGCTCCACTCCTTAGGAAAGGGTAGACTTTTGGATTGGATGGAGAGATTTGAAATCAGGAAGTGCAGCAATGACTTAAGTGTTACCTGCATTAACAATCATAAGACCTTTGATCTTCCTCCGATTTTGAATTGTATCTCCCGGTTCATGGAGAAAGAAGCAGGGAAGGAGAGGGTACGTACAGGTCAGTTAGGTGCTGACGAGGACTGAGGTAAGACCCTCATATTATTTGTTATAGTGGTTTATTTTTAAATTTTATTAACTTATGTATTGGTTGGTTGATTCTCTGTTGGTTGTAGCGACCGGTGGTGATGTAAATCGAAACCACGGTCTCGCACAATTAAATAAAAATCTGTGGACGGACACATCCTTTGAATTGCCTAACAGGAATTGAAGGCAAAACCCGATAGTTTTCCAACGGAGATGTTAGTTTTTGATGGACTACGGCCCTTTTCGTGAAAACTCGGTTTCCGGGGAAGAATTTGACGATTGAATGCGCCGATTTAATGAACTACCGGTTCTTTTGCTGGGGTCTCTAGAACATCCGACATCTTGTGCCCACCCCTGGATCAAGGGCTGGCTTCTCTGATTTTGGAAAAATCAAAATAAGAGAACGCCTAATTAATTTTCACGGACGAAGAATCAGTATGAGCGGGTTTGGCTAATATGCTGATTTTTACGCTACCTGTTACTGTTCTGTCGGCCGGAATCCCCATTAGAGCTACGGTTTTATTTTCTTACTCCATATCAACTATTATACTTTTATTATTTTTACCATTGTATAGGCTGTTTTCGTCGACAGCTTGATGTTTTCCCACCACTCAAATAATAAGAATAAACTGCTATTGTCTTGAAAGTAGAACATGAGTTGAAACTTTTTTTTCTAAACAAATGCCAGGCTCATGTTTTCGATGCCAATAAATTCCAAGGCATTCAGTTTTTAGTCGACAAAAAATTGATATCATCACGCCAAATCTTTATCCTCCCTCAATATCCGCCTAATTCTTGTACCCTGGGGCTAGAATATTCGCGATCAAAATATATATTGAAAGTCATTTTTGCGATTTTGGCTTTAATTTTGTGTGTAAATGGCCCTAATGTGCTGAAAATGATTTCAACCGAAAAGTCGAAAAGGCTCTTAATAGCATGAGCATTTTTACTAGAAATCAGAAAATAACAGTGAAGCACAATGTGTAGGTATACTTTGGTCCAAAGCAGGCGATTTTAGGACTTTCGACCATTTTAGAAAAAAGATTTCGAAAGGCAGTAGCCCGTTCCTTACTCGACATGAAAAAGTACGTTACACACAGAAGTTGTTGGAAATTCAATGCTCAACAAGTTTTGTAAGAGAAGAGCTCCCCCTAAAATCACTCATTTTCGGGATACATATTTAGAAGAAACTTAAGGAAGTACTTTGTATCATTGTATATGAGAGAATCGACAAATAAGCTTGCCAACAACCGCTTGTTCTCAGGGAAGTCGTGATATTCTCTCTATCTTTCTTAAAAAATCAACTTTTGGTGGGCGATAGTTTCCCGCATTAACCCCCCCCCCCCACGCCGTGGATCCGCCCCTCCATAGACGGGATGTGCCAAGATACGACAGAAAGATTGTTTTAGTGCATTTCATTGGTCTCGCCCTGATGGTGGCAAATATGGGTCATGATACATTTTTTTCATTTTTATTTGTATTTGTTAACGTTAAAAAGGAAATTTAAAATGTCTAAAACAGCATTTGACAACAGCAATAGCAACAGTAACAGCATTTGAACACTGCTGAACGGGCTGAGAATTATTCTCTTGGGCATTTTTTAGTGTAGTTTTGAGATCAATCATTAATTTTTTAGTCAGACATTATATGAGTGAAGAGGTTTGTAGTCGGGAAGCGATAAAAGTGATGGAAAGACCACCACCACCAGAGGTCCGTCTTCAGTCCAAGGGTTTTTGAAACGGTACTGCGGATTGGGGAACAGTTCCGAAATGTTTATGTGATGCGGAAATGCTAAAAACTCCCGTAATTTTGCTTTTGTTGTGTTCAAACAGCCTCGGAAAGGTTCTCGTCTCACCAAGGCTTAACAAACCTGCAGGTTTTCCATTTATTTTTCTCAACCCTGGCCCCTGGCTTAATTTTTGTCTTGAAACCAACGCTCCCCTCGCTTTTTGTTCGAAAATATTATTTCCCAGATATTTTAAAAGACATAGCGTTTTCCATTTGCATAAAATTCAGTTCTGAAGCCGAGCGTTTCCTCCCTTCTTCTCTCTGAATTAAATCATATGGTAATGGAGAAGACGAGTGGAAATGCTCGCCTCCAGAACTAAATTTTATGCAAATGGAAAACGCCATTAGTTCATTTTATCCAACTGTTTTGTGTTGGCCTTATTGGATATCCCGGGTCTCCAATTTTTGTTGTTAAATAAATTTTAAATATTTACATTTTTAAAGTAATTTTTTTACACGCAGTTAAGAAATTAATCATGCGTATGCTTAATTCCAACAAGATCCATTGAAAAACACGGGAACTAATATTTCCTGAAACATTAGCCTGGCCTTAATTGGCGCCGGTACCTTATTTGAACAAATTTTTGTCATGTCTACGAAAGTTCACCTTCGAAACGGAAGCAAAATAATGGTGTGATAAACTTTCTCGATTTGAGGATTGCACGAGCGGGTGAATCGGTTTCATACAAGAATATCCAGAAACCCACGGAAATGGATATTGTCATTTCAATAATGATGAAGTGCAGGGTGGAGGAGTTGATTTCCAAATTAACTGATGAAATCAATCTGGCCTCCCCAGCGATTTATTTCTATTAATTTTGTAGAAGTTTGATGTTAAAATAAATAAATCGTTGAGGAGACCAGATTGATTTCATCAGTTAATTGTCATTTCATCCATGCCGCGCATATGTGTGCACCATCCATAGCACAAACTGACGATGTTTAGAGCGTTCGCCCATCATCGCCTTGTAGCAGACGACATGAGGACGAGGAGTACGATACGATTGTAACCGCATTTCCTGCAGGTACTGATACAATTTATTAAAATGATCAATTAGAATTAGCTAGTAAAGGGAAATCGCTATAATTCGCGACTAAAGTTGAAAATACTATTGGGACAGGCGAAGTCTTAAAATAGCAACATTTTTTTTATTATAATAATTATTTATTGCCCCAAGATGCATAACTATTAGCAATATTGCTCTGATAATTGCGGTAACGAACAAATCAAACTAAAGCGCCCATACACGTACAATAAATATTGCGCAAACTAGGGGTTGTACAATAAAAGGCGAAAGATTTCTTTGTTACGAAGAGATTCCAGAGTTGTACTATAAAATTGAACGTTTGTGGGTTGCACAATTATAATGTACAACTCATTTTTATTCTGTAAAAATCTGGAAACAAACATTTGCGCAAACTAGTTTGTGCAATGAAATTGTACGTGTATGGACCCCTCAAGATGCATCACTAAGGGTCAGGTCGATGACCATTTAAGCGTTGCTAAGGGTTTAAACGATTTCGTATTGAAAACTACGTACTAAATTCTGATTGGGGTTTAAGCTCTTAAGCTCAGTTTAGTGTTAAACGGAACTTTAAACCCATGTGGTCGACCCGGGCCTTAGTCTCTTCCACACTGACCAATCGGGCAGAGTACTTGGCCTCATTATGGCGTGCGGGATTCTGTTATTGTTGAGGTAGACCAGTACATAACTGATTCTTCGGTTTGTGAAGTCAACGTGCACCGATTTAGTCTCATCATGCGAATTCTCCAATCTCCAACTCGATGTATATAATCATAGAGCTGGAAAAGTGATCTCTGTAGTTTGTAAACTGACGCAATCTAAAGAAACTAAATAGCAACACTGTTGTACATATTCCACCCCCCGCCGGTCTATCGAATCATACGTGGCATCCAAGAATCCACCAATCATGTATGAGAAAACTTGGATGCCGAACAAAAGATGCCCGTCACCAATAGTTCATTCGCGGCTAGAATTGAAGAAATTTCCAATTCACAGCTAAAATTGAGTGAAAATGGTCATTCACAGCTGAAATTTAGAAAAAGCGTGCTAATTCACAGCAGAAATCCAGAATAAGTGCTGCTAATTCGTGACTAATAAAGTCGAGGAAAACCTGTAATTCGCAGTTCAAATTTTAGAGAAAGCGTTAATTCACGACTGAAATTGAGAAAAAGCGTGCAAATTCTCGGCAGAAATTTAGAATAATTGCTTATTCATGACCATAATAAAATCGATGAAAACCTTTAATTAGCTGTTCAAATTTAGAGAAAGCGTTAATGCTCGGCTGAAATTGTGAAATAACGGTCATTCGCAGCTAAATTTCCCAAAAAAGCCTAACTGTGGTTTTTAGAGGCAATTATACCTCCGTGTAAAATGGAGAAAAAACCATACGCTACGTAATCTGTCTATGTGAAAACCGGTGTCCGGTGAGAGGCCAAAATTGTCCTCTTTTTTGCCCTACTTTTTAGTTCTTAATTGTAGGTAACGTCTGCTGGGTCTAACCCAAACGGATTTTCGCTCTTTCAAAACTAAATGCCGATTCATCTCTTTCAAACCCCTTTCAATTACGGGGACTTGGCTCCTTTAAAACACTATTTCGAGAATTTTCGCCTTATGAGAAACCTAATTTCGTGGCTTATTTATAAAATCACTTTTGCAGGTTCGGTTAGTTTGAAAAACAAACGACTAAAAAATAATTCTCTTGATTTTGCCTTTTTAAACTTTTTCACCGGACATTTTCGTCCTTTCTATAACCGTATTTCTGTTTCGGCACCTTCAAAACACAATTTCACTGATTTTTGCAATTTCAAACCCCGATTTCACGCATTTAACAAACCAATTCTCGCGGTTTCACCACTTATTCAAATCAGTTTCGGAGGTTTGGCTAATTCAGCAAACTAATTTGGCTCTTTCGAAAACCGAATTCCTGGATTTGACCAGTACCGCACAAAAAGTCCGCCGCCGCCGAAAATGCAAAAGGAGAATTTGTGCCAGGTTTAGACGTCCATTAGTCTCTTTTCAACAATATCCATTTCTGTGGCTGAATATTCGATGCTGCTCCACAATTCGTAAATTGGAATCGGAATTTTGGCAATTTTTTTCCTTAACCACTGAGGGCTCAAATGGCCGATTTGTGTGCTACTTTTCCGGTTCCAGCCAAATCGCCGACTTGCGGAACTGATCGAAGACCGGGATCTTGGAAGAAATTGAGCTGTTGAGAGACGTCTTCGGCAGTACGTTTTCAAAGTAAAATTGTTCCTAACTATGTATGATGTATGTACTCATCGAAACTCGAAGATGTGAGACTTCAACATTTAAATGAACAATTATTTATTACATGTTTGTTCTGACTAGCAGAATTTAATCGAACAAGTTTTCCTTTTTTAAAAATATTATATAAATAAATAACTTTTATGAGTAATTCTGGGCATTACCAGAAGTTTTCCTCGTGACTCGCATTCTTGCAGTAACGCATATCCGTACAACATTAAAATAACTTTGTCTCCAAAGGATTTATAAGAAGGAATTCGAATGTACATTGCACAACGCCTCTTTAGATACAAACACGCGAAACTTTCAATAATTCGTTCGATCCTGAGTATTCACGATCGAAAGGTTAGCATTTCCCATCAAGATCAACTCTGTTATGATGTTTTTTTCGTTCATATTTATACAAACGTAGTGCTATAATCATCTGTTCAAAATTTGGCGTGTAATACGAAGTTAATCATCTTGGCGCCCCTATTGACTTGAACTCTTTCATCTACGAAAAAACAGTCAGTAACACTCACTGGCTATGAAATAATATTTCTTAAAGTAATGATCCCACAATACGTTATCAACAAATAAATTAACAGTTCCATCAAATGCGTATTTTTTCGACTAAACAGGTTCGTAATAGCTACATTTTTTATTTTTTATGAAAAAATAAAAATTCTTTTAAAACTTGAAAAAAAAAAAACCATTTCCAGAAGAATAATGGCACATGGTAGTTTCGTTTAACCAATAAATATTTCGCAGGTATCAAGACTCATCAACGTTTTAAACCCTAAGAATGCAGTCGAGGAGGCCAAATGTCGTTCATCGCTTCTAGTTCCAAGTGTTGAGGGGGCAGCGCATTGACACTTTTTAAATCCTTCAAGTAGAATAATAGCTCAGAAGTGACGTAACTGTTTGGTGCCCGTGCGACAATTATCAAATTTATATTTTATTTTTTTCTAGCCAGAAATAAGTGTCTCGCTTACCCATGCACCACACTTCCATCGTTGACTATGCCAAGTTGTTGCAACTTATCCCTAAAGACGTCTTTAAAATTTGAGTTAACAAGCACGTAGAGGTCTTGTATTTGAGTGCGAGGCATTACAGTGTTTACTGCTTCGTGGAGCTTGGTTAACTGCCTGTAAAATAAGAGAAAATCTTCGATCAAAACTCAACGACGATTAATTCATTACTAGGGAGCTTACTTGCAAATGTTTTGGAATGCTTTTGAAGGAATGGGCGGTTTGGCGTCCCAATTTTTCAGTTCGTTCATGAAAATATTTCTCATGATATCTAATATTTTAGAAAGGACACCATCCGCGTGAGCCTTGATTTTATTAGTAACATCGTCGAAATTATCTCTGATTTCCTCTCCGAGAAGTCCTTTACAAACATTTAAATTGATTAGACCAACGTGAAATGGCTAATTTAATATCTCAATTGCTACCTTGGAAAAATAGTTTGATGTATGGAATGAGCCATTTGACAAACTGAAGAGCCCTCAGAAGAAGCGCTAAATTATAAATCGTTATCCTTTTCAGACCAGTACTTTCAGAAACAGCTTCTGCTCCCAAAATTAACTTGGAACATTTCGAATTGAACTGAATTAACAGTTCTCCAATGTACCGAAGAAGCGTATCCGCGCAAATAGGTATCTCTTCAGCGTGACAGCAATACTCAGCGATGATTTTCAGGAGAATAAGTACGGTCCTAGAACATTTTTATCTTATTCAAACAAATCACAACTAAATGAATGAATGAATAGGTACCCAACGACAGCGTAGTTTTCATCTCCCACACGAAGTTCGTTGGCAGCACCCATTTCCTCCTTGCTATCCAAGCTGTTCGAAAAAGTTCCTGTAAAGAAGATAAACAAAGGTTTTTTTCCCCCCGACAAACAACTTTTCACTAGAATCTTAAACCTTGTTCGGATATCATGTCGACCATTTTCTGAAAGGTAGCAGGAACGTCGGCTTTTTTCCAGGGCTCTTTGTCTAAAATAAGGAAAAGCTTTGTCGTCCTCTCAAGATGAAAGTTGTACATGAATTTTTTGGCCTGCAATTTAAGCATTTACAGTCGAAAAGTACTAGAAAAAATAGAAACGCGGACGGGATATTTACATGATAGAAGAAAGCTCCTTTAAGAAAATTAATGGAAGATCCCGAACAAATTCCAGTCCATTCTTCGCTCAATTTATTCACGTTATGGGACAACTCTTTCAGTTGTGTTAGAGTGGCTTTTTCTGCAAGCCAAGATGTAACGTTTAGACTATCCTCTTTTCTGAAATATACGGACAAATTAACCAAACAATTAAGAGACGTAAATGATTCGAGTTACTTTTCATCGGGCCGGAAAAGTGTACGATCAGACAGCAGTTGTACGCATTGACTCTGGGAGTAATCACATACAAAAATCAAAAGATTTTGCAGTTTCTTTTTAACTTCCTCATGCTGATTCGACGGCAGAATCCAATCACCGCTTTCTGATCTGTACAAAATTTGTACTCGTCAAATTCAACGTTGTAACTAAAAGACGCGATTCTTACATTATGAAATCATCTCCCGCGCTCTCATCTTGTTTTCCCGCACTGATATCAGCCGCTCTCATCATTATTTCACACCCCCTCTAAACATTAGAAAGACAATAAAAATACATGGAAGGTATATAAATAAGAAAATACATAGTGATGAATGAATCAAAGCCTATGGACTGACATAATGAACTCTGTTCCACTTCCTAACAGGTCTTCGGATGCTGTAATGCATTACATGCATTTAAGACTTCAAAGTCCTCCCCCTAAAACACATAAATCTGGCCGACCTTCTATTCTATTGAAATGCCACTGTGAAATACCCAGTGAAAAAAGTAACACGCTTACTCAACTCGGACAAGCTACCTACGCCAACATGCTTTGTCTCGTTGGAAAAATCATCGGCGAAAGACCAGGAAATCTTCAACCTAAATAGACTGTGTTATTCAATCGTGAAAGTTGAGCCTCGGCGTAAATCAAATTCCATCCCTCAATGCAAAAATTGCCAACGCTTCTACCATACTCATAACTATTGCCGGCTCCCTAGCCGTTGCGTCAATTACCACTATAAGGAGTGTAAACAAAATAAGGAAACGGCCCCGACCTGCGTGAACCTCTCACTCCGCTTCCCCATCGATCCTCCTGAACTCAGTCTTGAAAACCATAGCATCAAATGGAATGACAAAAAGTCTTCTGTGCGTTACCTCGGGCTTCACCTGGATAGAAGGGACCCGGAATTATGCTCTATGGTTTTCAAATCTATCATATACTTCCTATGATTCTTTATGGAAGCGAGGTGTGGGGAGCAGCAGCAGCGTCGAAATTGGCTAAAATTCAAGTTATTCAGAACAAAATTCTGAGAATGGCGGTAAACGCACCATGGTTTGTCCGAAACTCGCAAATCCACAGAGAACTAAACCTACTCTCGATCCACGACGCTATTGCCAAGAAATTTAAAAAATTCCACTCAAATCTACCAGCTGTAAATCGTGCTGTTCACTTCGGTTTGGGCAAACCCGTTTCATGGAGACTATAACCACGTCTGATCCAAGACCAACTTCGCCTGTGATATTTATGTGATATGACTTCTTCATAATTATTTATTTATTTTTCAGCAAAACTCACTCTAGTCAAAAAACCCATTCCTTCAGTTATATTACTACGCTACCCAATATATGTGTATATATAACTATATATATATTGGATACGTGTAAGTGTGACAAAAATGTTTGGGTAAAACTACGTCAAAAGTGGAGTAAAATGGTACCTTCGGAAGTGTCCTATGTCGATCGGTTCCGGAGTTGTGATTTTTTTTGGTATTTTAAAAAGTAACCAGGGCTTGCTTTAAAAAATCCGCGATTTCTCGGCTTATATCGCAGCAAATCTAAAAAGTGATGCCATTTTCGGAAACTACGGAACATTTCCTTTAGGAATGAGGCCATTTTATTGCTTGAAATAATCGTCAACACCCATAAATCTGGCATTTTTTCCATAAATTTACTTGGCCTCCATAATTTGTCGGTTTTACGAAAATTCGCTGTACCCAAACGGCTTCCTCTACAGACTTTCGATGTATCACAAAAACTTCTCCGTCTTCTAAGCTTCCATTTGACGGGTTTACATTTGATGTTACCACTGACGTTTCTCACGAAAACGTCACGAGAATGCGCAAAAACCGCGTTTTTACGGAACATGGCCAATTGCCTACGGTACTCGTCAAGGGTGCAGCGAGATCGGCAATAAGTGAGAACAGGATATCCTACCATGGAGAAAATATCGCAGGCAAGGGACATTCAATTTGACCCCCCCCCCCATCCATTTCTGTCGATCTCTGAGCACCCTTAACGAATATTTTTGGCACTTGGCTCGTAGGCAACTGCCTACATTTTTCTGTAAAAAAAACTGTTTTAGAAAGGGAGGACGGGATATTTTAGGAGGGAGAAGGTATCGTAAGCAAACGGCATTCAATTACCCCCCTCCCCCCATCCTGAATGGCGACAATTTGATGAATCAATGAGGGGGGAGGGATCAAATTGAATGCCTCTTGCCTTCTCCATGGTAAGATATACTGTTCTCCCTTATTGCCGATCTCCCTGCACCCTTCACGAATACCGTTGGCAATGGCCCACGTTCCGTAAAAACACGGTTTTTGTGCATTCTCGTAACGTTTTCGTGAGAAACGTCAGTGGTAGCATGAAACGTGAACACGCCAAAAGAAAGCTTATAAGACGGAGAAGTTTTTGGGATACATCGAAAGTCTGTTGAAGAAGCTGTTTGGGTACAGCGACTTTTCGTAAAATGGACAAATTTTGGAGGCCACGTGAATTCATGGACAAAATGCCAGATTTCTGGGTGTTGACGATTATTTCAAGCAATAAAATGGCCCCTATCCTAAAGGAAATGTTCCGCAGTTTCCGAAAATGGCATCACTTTTTGGATTTGGAGCGATAAAAGCCGAGAAATTGCAGCTTTTTTGAAGCAAGTATGGGTTACCTTTTAAAACACACAAAAAATCGTAACTCCGGAACGGATCGACGTAGGACACTTCCGAAGGTACCATTTCACTCCACTTTTAACGTAGTTTTATCCAAACATTTTTGTCACACTTATACGGATCCACCCGTATAAGTGGATCTACCCCTGTATATGTATATACAGGGTGTACAAAAAGCGATTGGACAGAGAAAAACCAGTGAAGGGGCAACTCATTTCTGATCGAAATGACTATTTGCACTTTTCCTAAATTCCGCTTTGTTTCCGAGATATCCGCCATTTTCTGATTTTTTCAGAAACGGCGGCACACGCAATAATTGTTGCAATGGCAAAAATGATGAGCCCTTTCGAAAGAGCACACAATTTTCTATTTAAAGAGCCTATTTTTATCCAGATCAGACGAAATCTACTACGTTTTGAATTAGCTTATTAGCGGGGAAACTTAATTCCGGAAGTATTGGTGATATGGTGATGCGGTCAGAAAATTACGTTTTTTCGCCAATAAGCTGATTCAAAACGTAGTAGATGTCGTCTGATCTGGATAAAAATAGGCTCTTTAAATAGAAAATTTTGTGCTCTTTCCAATGGGCTCATCAGTTTTGCCATTGCATCGATTACTGCGTGTGCAACAAGCTGTTTCTGAAAAAATCAGAAAATGGCGGATATCTCGGAAACAAAGCGGAATTTCGGAAAAGTGCAAATAGTCATTTCGATCAGAAATTTCACTGGTTTTTCTCTGTCCAGTCGCTTTTTGTACACCCTATACATATATATAGGTATCATCCCAAACAAGGACACTTCCTACCTATACATAGATTTTAATAGTTCTAAAAGAGAGATTTTCACGGCCTGACGTACCTATACTTGCCTAAGCTTCATAGTCGAAAGCTATCCGAGGATAGCCCCAAAAGTTCCAAAACTGACCAAGAAAACGTAAAAATTTTCAATTCAGTATATTTTTTTGGCTCAAAGAAGCTGGCTACAAAGCAACTGTGCCCATTAAATGCTATTCCGAAAAATACATATAATGACTAGGTAATGAGAAAGCTCTGACGGGATCGACTTTCCCTTTCATGCTGAGCGGACCCGGATCTTTCGGACCTGGGGGGGTGCTGCGGGTGAAGAGCTCTCATTAGAAAGAAAATTGAGATGGTCAAAAATTAAGTTTCGTATAAGTGATGAAGGCGTACAATGCAACGGCTTCAGTGGCGTAGCAAAGTGATTGAGCACCCGCAGAGCAGCTATAAGTTCATCCCCCTCCCTCCCATCATAACCTAAACCTGCGTGTTATTCTAGAACAGGCGTTCTGAACCTTTCGGGTACGGAGCACTCCGATCACTGATTATTAGATGAATGACAGACCCTCTCCATCGCCAAAAGCACAGCAATGCAAAGGCGGCAGCAAAAACAAGATATGACATTACAAA
Source organism: Corythucha ciliata (assembly GCA_038030265.1). Lineage (NCBI taxonomy): Eukaryota > Metazoa > Arthropoda > Insecta > Hemiptera > Tingidae > Corythucha > Corythucha ciliata. The sequence continues at coordinate 22,072,965 of CM075943.1, forward strand.
AACTATATTGTTTCTGTTAAGGGCCCCAGGATCCCGGTCAAATTAGGAAATTAACGATCAAAGGAATAAAAGTCTTTGAAACTTTGGTTTATGAAAAGCAAAAATGAAGAAATTCGGTTCTTGAGTGAACCAAATCCTCGAATATTGGTTTTAAAGAGCAAAATTAGTTTTCGAGCATGCCAAAGATTTCATAAAGAGCTTAAGACACGAAATTTGCTTTTGGAAAGAGTGAAAGCGAAACAGGGGTATAAAATAGCAAAAATTCGTGAAATCTGGGTATGAAAACAAACCCGTAAAATTTGATTATGGAAACCGACGAAATTGTAGTTTGAGAAGGCCAAAATCGCGACATTAGGTTTCTGAACGAGCCGATTGAGTTTTCCAAGCTAACCAAACCGGCAGAGCTTATTTTAGGAAGAACTAAAGCCATTATTTTAAGTTTTTCATGAAGCCTAAATCCCCGAAATTGGGTTTTGAAGGTAGCTAGCTAATCGAAGTAATTTGGTTTTGGAAAAACAAATGTCCGCGAAATTTGAGTTTTTAATGAGCAAAATTCCCTAAAATCGGAATTCGAACGATCCGAATCCACAAAATTTGGTTTTGAAAGAGCGAAAATTCGCCAAACTGGGATTTGTGAGAGAGAAAAAAGACGAAACTTGGTTTTTGACCGACGAGCCAGATCCGTGAATTTGCCTTTTCAAAAAGCCGCATTTCTTTTTCGAACTAGTGGAATCCGCGAAAATGATTCTAGAAAGATTAAGGTCACGAAATTTGGGTTTTGAATGAATATCCGAAAAAAAATTAGAGTTTAAAATACGTAGCAAATCCGTGGAATTGGGTTTCCGCAAAATCCGCGATATTTGGTCACGTAAGTGCAAAAATTCGCGACATTTGGTTATGCAAGTGCGAAAAATCCGCGACACTTGGCCGTGGAAGTGCCAAAACTGGCGGCGAAAGGCTGAAACAACCAAAATCGTGAATTTCAGCCAAAAAAGAGTTTTTTTTCTAGTTTTAGCCGCGAATTAGCACTTCCCCCCAATTTTATCCGTTGATTATAAATTTTCCCCAACCTTTGTCCTCGAATTAGCACGTTTTCTCAATTTTACTACCGAATGAACGTTCTTCTTTCTAAATTTCAGGCACGAACTAGCTTTTTTCCCATTATAGCAGTGATTAGTGGGTTTTCTCTTTTTTTTTTTTTTTTTATTATTTCGGGCACGAATTAGCGCTTTAAAAAAATGTTTTGCGGCGAGTAAGCGCTTTTTCTCAATTTCTGCGCTCATTCTCAGGTTTAGCGTCAAATTAACGTATTTCCTCAATTTTAGCCACGAATATTAGAGCTATTTATTACTTTTTACTGAATTAACGAATTGCCGTTGATCAGGGGATTTACCTCAATTTGAGCCACGAAATAGAACTACGGTTTTTTCTTCAATTTCAGCAACAAAGTAGCCTCCAGAAATCTCGAATTGGCGTTTTCTCAATTTGAGCTGCAGATAAGCTATTTTCTCAATTTTAACATCGAATTAGCGCTTTATCTCAATTTTGACCGCAAACCAACAATTTTTTTAATTTTAGCCGCGAATTAACGCTTTTTCTCAAATTTTTCAAAGCATCGAATGAGCTTTTGATGCTAAATTATCGCGAGAATTTCGCGGATCTTGCGCATCAGAAAACCCAATTTCGCGAGGCCTCCATACATTTTAGCCGTTCAAAATCAAAATTTTCAAGGGTCCATTCCAAAGAGCAATTTAGTGGATCGCACTCCTTCAAAAAATATTGGGATTTGACTATTTCAAGCCCAAATTTTGCTGATTATTGCCACTTTCGCGGGTTTTACTCTCTTGAAAAAAAGGGATTGACTCCCTAAAAACGCCAATCTTGCGAAATTTACTCATAATACATAACCTCATTCAACTGGTTTGTGACCACCAAAAATGCAATTCTGCGAGTTGCCTTATTTCTGAGTCCAAATATTCGCGGGTTTGACACATACTGAATCCAATTTCACGGTTTTGGCCTATTTAAAAACTGATAATAATATGTATTTCCTTCGGCCCCATAAAAAACAATTTTTTCGGTTTGGCTCTCTTAAAAACAAAATTTTGGGAATCTTGCTCGTCGGGAAACCCTGTTTCGCGGGGTTGACTCACAGAGCGATGAAAATAGGTTTTGTTTTTAAAAAAGTGGATACACCCACCAACTTTGTCGACAAAATTTTGAAACTCAGCATAAATCACCAGTATTATGGGTAGTGTCATATATGTATGTATACATATTACTTCACTCAACTGAGAGTTGAACGATTTTTTTTTCCCGCACATTTTGCCATAAGCGGCTAAACATGACCATTAAAAAAAATAAACACCGGTGAAACGGCTGGATCAATCGTGACAAAAGAAAATATGATTCGACGCAGAACTTGATGCTCTTCAAAAAAGAACAGGTTAGAATTTTCTGTAGAATGCGTCATTGAGGAGTTACAAGCGAAAATCTGAAAAAAGTGCAAACAGTTAGCAGTTTTTCGCGATTTTCTCAAAGCGCACAAGGAAATTTTGTTGGATCTCTTCATTCAGATTCGTGTTCCTCGCCAAAAAAAAACAAAAAAAAAAAAAACTAGAACAAAGTGAAAAAATCAAAGACGAGATTTTTGTCCACGCCTGGTTTTTTTTTTTAACGATTTGACTGGACTATTTTGGAAAAATGAAATTTCACATCAGGTCCCCAACCGCATGGGCAAAAAAAAAAAAAAAAAAACGCGGTTTTGGCCCTCTTGAGAAGCCAATTTCGTCGGTCCGGCTAATTTTAAATAAAAAAATCGTATCAGGTTTAACTTTTTGCGTATTTACTCTCTTTTCTCTACTCCACACCACAGATGAGAAGGACAAGGCCTTCTCGTTCTCTACCAACCTCACCTCGACCAGAAGGCGGCGCAAGCGCACTGCGGTACTTTTTGCATTCCATCGAATCACTCACTATTTATACATCTTGAGTAAAACGTTTCTACGTCAAAATGTCGCAGGGTTGGCCTTCCCAATACCCATTTCTCCATACCAATAGTTCATCCAAGAAGAACATTTCTTCAAGAAGAGAATTATTTAAATAGTATGTATTACTAATTTAGCTGGCTTGTCTCGTTAGAAAAAAAAAATCGTTGACTTGGCTCGTTCAAACCCGTATTTCACGGTATTTGGCTTTTACTAAAACCAATTTCACGAGTATGACTCCTTTATAAGCGAAATTGCTCGAGGTTGGCTCATTTGAGGCCCACTCTGCAGTCTACACACACCGAATGAGTGGAAACCTGTAAGACGTGCACCCCCACCACCAACTAGAATAATATCTAGATCCGCCACTGTATCCCGAGGACCGCTCATTATAACGAGGGGAACTACAAGGCCTTTGTATGACTTCTTATTTTAATTGTTAGAGGAGATGGTTACTTGGCGTGCTCAGCTATTTCTACTGCAAAACAAAACTTGGAGGAAGGCTTATTGCCCCATTAGCAACTTGAGATCAAAACCCAGGACACTGATACAACAGTCGCTTAGGAGCTACTTTGTCATGTGGTTGTTTAGGCCTGGTCAGGTCACAAAACGGACTTAACACAGCCACCCCCGGCCAAATTAAATAAATTACGACCTACCTTGACTCGTTTACAAAGATTCAGAAGTACATTTCCAGTTTTGTAATGCAGCCGAATCCAGTCTTCGATCGACAGATACTTCAACTGTTCATCAAGTTCACCTCCTCCAACGTCGCTATCCGATACAACCTCAATGGCAGCCTGTTTTACAGCAGCTTTGACGGCTGAAACAATTTCCCTCTGATACATGTCGACAAAACCAAGGTCACACCTCCTAAGCAACCCTAACACAATGAACGTCAATTTTTCCTGAAAAAAATCATATAACAAAAATAATCCACATTCCTGCTGGGTGGAATTCATACTGCAGTGCCCTACCCCTTCATACGCTTCGGCGTCAGTGTCTGAAAAAGGCCGGTTCAAGTCAGAAGAGCAGTACCTTTCAAACTCTTCTGACATCAAAGTGTCAATTAATTTCAACCTTTCTTTGAGCTCTGAGTTCAGATGGCTGTTTTGTTTGAAAAACAAGTTACATTGCGGAAACAAGCAATCCGTACATAAAAACGATTCATTTACCGAAAACTCTGAATACCGGCCAGTTCATGCTTCAACCAATGTTCTGTAGCATGAACTAAATCAATCGCTCCAACGTAATCGGGTATTGACAACATTAGTTGAATAGTCGGCTGGGTTTGCATCACTGCAGCCATAATTTTCAGCTGGAAATGAAAAGACGATGAAAGGAAATAAAGGACTTCATTACAATTATTTCAGTACCTTTCGGTAAACTTGGAGGTTATTGTGAAGCAGTCTTTCATTTTTCAATATCACAAGAGAGTTTTTCACCACATCGTTGTCTATTTTTTGAATTTTCTCCCTGAAATAGGCCAAAATCCATAATTCATAAATAATTCTCTCTGTACGCTTCACCGTTAATAACCTAAGTGCTCTAACTAGAGTAACAGTCTGCCCCAATTGCTCCATCAGCACGTCATGCGACGTCATTGCGTGGAAAAACGCATCAGATTTCTGAGCCACTTGCTGCGCTATTTGCATTTCGACCATGTCCAGATAATGTGACAGCTATTCAGAAGGAAGTAAAACCAATGAAACTGCGAGAGGGGGGGGGGGTGATAAGCCTCAAGCCTTACTTTTTCCTGCAACAATTTAGCTGATGAACTTGCCGAGATAGTAGTTTCGCATATCGACACTTCGGGGATTGCAGGGTTGTTATTGTTGTTATTATGATTTGTTATGTGGGGGAATACGGTGTTAAACGTTTCTAAATTACTTAAATCAAAATTCGGTTGCAAAAATATCTTAGGAATGCCGTTAATATCGAACTGAGTTCTCTCTGGAAAAAAAAAGAAGGAAATAACGAGGTTACTAAAACCTGTTGTGTGAGCAAAGAGGCCTGTATCTTTCCTGCACTGGTAGTGTAACTCTGGTGTTCAAGGGTGCCCTTCTCGTTGAAAACAAATTTAAAAAATCGAAAAAACCGAAATTATGAATTATTTCAAATGATTGCACCTGCGAGGTGATTCTGAAGTTTTTAAGGTCTATCCACACACATCAGTGCCGTGCCCCGTCCGGGGCACTGACGTGTGTGGATAGAACTTTAAGGTATCAGATTTCTGCTCGTGACTCCTGGTTTCATTCATTCATTAAAAAATGCAATGAGCTCGTTTTAATGCAGAGACTTGTCCGGAGCCGAATTTTATGCTAATGGAATTTGCTTTCATAGAACAGGCGCCCTGGGGCCTGAATCTTTGAAAGTTATGCATAACTGCCTTTTTCATAACCTATAAATTCATTTTTCTTCAATCTAAGAATGAAATGGCACAGTCTGCTTGAAAAGACAGAAATGCAAAACTTTCAAGAAACACCAGCCAGTGTAGGACCAGACCTAATAACAAGGATACGAATATTTTTAGTTCAAACCATTAAACTTTCGAACTCTGAGTGAAGGGAAAGTCGAAGAAATGTCAGCATTAGATTCTGAGACTAAATCTGCACTCAACTTGAGATGTTTTTTATGCCTCTAAGAAAAACAAATTTAATAAACATATTAAAGAATAAAATGAAGAAAAGGACATTCATATTATCGTTTACCTTAGCAATTTTCTTGAGATAGTGCTCGAAGTGATGACGAGTAATTTGAGGAAGATAATTGGGAGGAGGAACTTCAGTGACTTCCACAAAGCTGTCACCCCACGTTTTAGTGAAAAAATCTTTCTGCAGAACAAATAAAAGCAGGCTTAGAAACTCGTGTCTGAATCACAGAAACCAGTTTTTTCTCTCAGAAATTACTTGTTTGCCCTTTTTAGGGTCGTTTAAGACCGCGGCCAAGTTCTGTGAAGCAGAGTACACAGTCCATTTGTCAGGAGATAGGTGGTAGTCACTGCTTGTACTCGACGATGACACTTTTCTAGTTTGGTTACTGAAGGGAATTGCCGTTGTGTGGTGTTTATAAACGTGACGTTCATAGTCAGCATCGCTGACACCTTCGACAGGGAGAGTGCAGCAGACATTGTTCTCACCGTAACGACACACGAACGATCCCCCTTCTTGAGCGCAGTGCTTCTCTCTCAAGTGCCTGAGTTGAAATGGAGAGAAAATAACATAACATTAATATATGCATAGCAATATATAATACTATTCAAATATGTATATTTTAGATCACAGCCGTCACTTTAGTTTATGACAGCTGACAAGCCCCCTCCCCTCCCCTGAGAAAAATCAAGTTTTCTCAGGTGTACGTTCCAAAGAGATACAAAGTTGGTGGAGGGGAGAGGTATAGTTCGATTCGGCAAGTGAGCCAAGATTGCCGCGACGCGGACCAAATGGCCCATGCCCTCCCCCTCCTCTTCTTGGGTTGAGGTCACACTTATTCCGGACGATGAATGTTTAACGAAAATAAATTAGTCCACGCAGTAGCGTACCAACGTGGAACGAAGGGGGGGGGGGGATCAACATTCAGTTCCTCCACCAGTTCAGAAGGGGCCTCCCGACAAGCTCAAAGATAAAAAAAATAGCGATTTTTGAGTTTTAAAGCGTCAATTGGTGACTAATATTGAGAATAAGCGCTCATTGCCGCTAAAAGCAAGACAAATACACCAATACGAAGTTTCTGAAGGCAACTTCGCGGCTAAAATAGAGGAAATACGCTAACCCCAAGTTTCTAGAGGCCCTTAATAGGCGGCTAAAATTGAGAAGGCCCGCTAATGTGATAATCTTGTTGGGGGAAGTACGCGGCAAAAGTTTGGAAAAAACTCTAATATTAACGGCTAAAATGGCGGAAAAGCACTAAATCGTAGCAGAAAGCAAAAACAAAACACGAACTCGCAGATAAAAATTGAAAAAAACGCTAATTCGCGGGCATACAATTGAAAATAAGCGCTAATTCGCGGATATAACATTAAAAACAAGAGCAATAAATCACTCAGCTGAAATTGAGAATATGCCAATTCGTGGTTTCTCAAGGAAACTTCCGTGACAAAAATTGTGAAAAACCAACGTCTCGCATGGATAAAAGAGAACAAAATCGCCGGTTTACGGCTAAAATGGAGAAAAACCGTTAAATCACAGCTGAAAAAGTGAACAAAAACCCTAATTTACTGGTACATGTGAGAAAAAACCAGCTAATTCACCGGTGAAATAGAAAAAAGCGTTAATTCACGGCAGATGTTGCCAAAAAGCGTTCATACGCAGCTAAAATGGGAGGAAACGCCAATTTGCGGATCAACTTGAAAACATTTGCTAATTCGCCAGGGCTGAAATTGAGTAAAAGCGGTACATCGCGGATAAAATTAAGAAATACCTAGTTCGCCGCAAAAAAATGAGAAAACCCTGATTGGTGCGGTCCAAAATTGAGAGAAAACGCTAATTCGTGGATATATTGGAGAAAACCCGCTAATTCGTGGCAGAAACTGAGAAAAGCTGTGAATTTCCAGCTAAAATTGAGTTAACGGGGTAATTCTCGGCTAAAATAGAGATATAAACGCGGCTAATATTGAGAAAAACCGCCAATTTACGGCAAACATTGAGAAAATACTAAGAAGTGAATGAAAACGCTAAACCACGGCTAAAATTGAGACACAGCGATTTTTCCAGGCTAAAATAGAGACATAAAGTGTAATTCGCGGCTAAAATTGACAGAAAGCGATCATTCCCGGTTGTAATGGAGAAAAAATCCAATTCACAGATGAATTTGAGATAGGTCATCCGCTAATGCATGCATAAAGCTGTAGCCGCTCCTACGGCTACAGCTTTGTGCATGCATTACCCACTAACCCTCGTAGTTTAAGCGATCTTACTAACAATATCAATAATCCGCTAATTCGCGACTAAAATAGAGTAAAAGCGGTAATGGGGAACTTGCACATTTATCAAAAGTTGGGTTTCTTAAAAAGTGCTCTTCCACAAGTCTATTGGTCACTTTAAACTTTGAAATCAATCAAGGATGCTTTTTTAGCGAATTTAAAAAAAAAATGAGATGAAGCGGGGATGAGGGGGTTAGACGTATTTACTGGGGGGGGGGGGGTTCATGTTATTTTTAAACAAACAATTTTAGAGTTCCCTCAAATGCTTCACAAGTAAGTATGACGTCATTTCCCTTCGCACCATCCAACCCCCACCCCCAATGAAGAACTTTGAACTTTTTTTAAAAATCTTAAAACGCACCAATCGGATTGCAACTTCCGTTGTTATCCTTCAGTTCACGGGTCAAATCACCGGTGTGCTTTTTTCCCCAATCTGAGATTCGTGCAAGTTCCCATTCACGGGTATAATTAAGAAATTATTCGCGGCTAAAATTGGTGAATAAATAATTAATTAAGTAATTATAATTTGAGGCCAAAATAGGGAAAAGAGACCTTATTCGCGGCCAAAATGAAAAAAAAAAAAACTAATAATACGCTGCTGAAACTGAGGTAAACCAGTGATTCCGCTAAAATCGATAAAACACCAATTCGCGGTTCCCAGAGGTTAGTTCGGTGGCTGGGATGTATAAAAAGCCATAATTAAACGCAAGGTAAAAATTACATTTTTTGTTTATTCTGAGATTAAAGGCCCTAACCAACACTTGAAATCCACGCGGACTGGTGTTTTTATGTTGTTGTTTTTTGCGAGAGGTTAATTCGACTTCGGTGTGGCAAGGCCTTGACGGGCCTCGTAGAGATTTCCACCCCGAGCCACAGTGCATGCTGGCTACTGAGTTCACGTCAAATCGTCCCCCCCCCCCACTTTCCCGGCGTTTTGGTTTCCTTTACTGCAAATTAATATTTGTGCTATTGGCCCATATCTGAAGAGGTCGGCGTACATGGCCGACCAAACGTTGCACAAAATATGAATTAGCATTGATTCTTTTTCCGTAGCCTCTGCATAGGTCGATACCTCTTTCATTTTCTAAAAAATAAGTAATTAAGAACGATAATTTTGTAAAATTCAGCACTTAAGAGCCACCACACACTGCCGACTTCTTGTCGTCCGAAGTTTTGGTGGGGTGGGTTCCTAGTGCGCACACTACCCAACTAAGCAATGGAATAGGGAAGAAATAGTTTAAAGGGAATTTTGAAACCCTACAAACCTTTTTGCCCACAGTGCGGGGGCTCAGGACGATAATTTTGGTTTGCGCACGATAACAGAATTATGGTTGCAGGAGATGCAGGACCCCAGTTCTGGCCTTTTCAATGTAGAATGTGTGGGTACTATTTTGATCACGTATTATGGACCACGTACTTTCCAATATTACTTTTAATTTTCAGATGAGATCCTAATACCTGCCTATGCTATACCTAGTACAACACAATTATTGTTATGATTTACAGACTCTAGATGACGTAAGAATCGTAGCAAAGCGCATTCAACAAATGTCAGCGATACATGCAAATCACAATTAAGGAAATGGAACCCCGCAGTCTCTGATCACCCACAATACTGGACCATGCTTGGTTGATATATTTTGAGATCTATTTACGCAACACGAATTTTTAGAATCACAAAACATCAAATTGCTTTTGCTAGCTGAGCTCGTAGCTCATAGGTCAATAGTCAACAGCAGCGAGTACTGTACACATACGTAATTTACCTCTACCATTCTTTTTAATGAATTAACACCCACCTATTAATAACCCCAATGCTTACTTCATAAATTTATTTATGGCAATAAATTCTTGTCCTTCGCAAAATCGACAGTAACTCCAGGCCGGTTTCGCATCCTGGTGAATGCCGTAAGACATCTCGGGATGAAAAGCAGCGACTTCACACTGTACAAATATTTACGGTATCGTAGTTTCAAGTCCACGGATTCATTTTAAACACGGTGAAACGAATTTAATTTATTCGGCAAATTGTGCCTCAAGCCAGTTACTTCACACCGACAAATCTGACGAAAATTTTCCATTGGAAACAGCATGACCGCACGGACAAGACAGCAAGGCAAAATGAAAACCGCGATGGAAAATCCTAAAAAAACTAAGAAGCCTTGGCGCACGAACGAAATGAAAAAATAATAATCAAGCCAAGGAAATCGAATTTCCATACAATTAGAACCAAAGGGCAGTAACCTGAAACCTGCTAAATGCGAGATAAGGAAAACGCGGTTATCTCTTATCTCCCTGACGTTTTGTCACGTTATCAAATTGGGCCGTTGGCCACATTTTGAAGAATGTTCTTGGATGGTGCTGCTAACGTGGTGAGACCGAGAACCACAATAGTTAAAATTTCATACGTACAAAGATTTGCATCTTGCATGACGGTTAAAAAAACATGAGAATGTTTCTGACGTTGACGAGGCTGGGGAGCGTCTTTCCATATGGATCCAAAAGGATCTTTCAAAATGCTGGCAATTCTGCCCCAAAAACAGACCTATCAAAACGTATTATAAGTTTTACAAAGTTCTAAAAAGGCCATTAATTTTAACCCGAAAAAGGAAGAATCGGATCACAAGAAACCGATTCTTCATACGCTAAACTTAAAGTTTTGTTGTCCGGAACTCCCTAGGCTCGGTTGCAGATAATTTGGTCTCAGCAAGCACGGATCCAGCGGGGGGGAGGGGTCAAGACCCCCCAAAATCATTAGAATATGAATATTCTTATGATGAATATGCGTAAAATTAATGGCTATTCTCGATATAATAGTTTTATAATAATCCTATAATGAATATAGGTATCTACGCAAATGTTTTACGTTTACCTTTTAGCTTAAAGGCTTATCTGATCAATCCCTCCCCCACCACAAGAATATAAATAAAATATAAATCATTTGTATGACCTCTTTCATGGTCATAATTGAAATAACTTTCTGTACCGACTTCTAAACCTGTTGGGAAGATTAGTGGCACATATTTTAAGATTTTCCGTAATTTAAAACCAAATGATCACCCTCCCCTCCCCCCAACACCATTTGAATTTGTCAGAAGATTGATATGACGATAAAACGCAATATTAGGTCTGTTAGGTGGCGAACATACTGGAGCGATACGATATCGTTTCGACATCACCGACGCAAATTAACAGCGTCCAGGACAGACGGAAACAAATGGAAATGTGACAGAGTGATGTAGAAACGATATCGTATCGCCTCAGTATGATCGCTGCCTTAAAAGCAAGGCGTTTGAAACATGTTTAAAGAAGAGTTCCCATATGGGGCCAGCCAATAAAATTCAAAATGATTACATTTTATTGGATGATCCCATGTCAACTCTGCTCAGAACACGTTCCAAACACCTTGCTGAAAAGCCTTGCCCCCCCCCCCACCAACGGTCACACTGGGATAAACGAGTGAAATTTGGCGATGTTTTCAAATTGCATGCCCTATTATTACTCCCCCCCCACAACATCGTCAAATTTTTTGAGTGACCCTCCCCCCCCCCCAAATTTCACACCAGATCCGCCTTTGTGTCTCAGCTGATCTTTTTACTCTAGAGATGGCCTGTTTTTCTTCAGCAGCAGGTCCAGAACCAGAACCTGAGCTGAATAATGTCTGGTATTCACAAGGCAGAAGATACATTTTTACTTTTAAACTTGGGGCCATAACCCCAACTTTGAGATTGACTTTGGGTCAGAACAGTAACCCCCCCCCCCCAGACCAGAGTACCCAAGTCGAAAATTAAAAATTAAATTAAAAAACGCTGCAAATTTTACACATGGGTTTATTATTCATGAATGAAGCCAGATCCGGCTTGAAATTACACGAAAATCGACGCCCCACACCCCTATGATCTCAAACTCAAAACCTTTGAAAATCCCCATTTTGGACCCGCTTCGGGCCATAAAAACTCAGAGAGTTAGTTGATCAAACTGATCAGATACTAGGGTCATGAAAACAGCTGTTAGCCGTAGCCCATGACCAATTTGACCGCATGAGTCAATTATAACGCAGAATACGCGCCTTTCCTGAGCCATGTCATATAAGTATAACATCTTACCGAACTGTGAGTTTTTGATCCTTGCCAAAAAAGAGTGTCCTTTTCTATGACGTGGTAATTCAGCTCTAGAAATCTGACCGCCGGTGGGAACGAAATAAGCAATATTGTTCCTCATGAACACGTAGAACGTGCACCGGAGGTTCAGAATCCAGCTTTGAAACTCTTCTATTTAGTCATTTGTCAGGTTTGGTTGGCTCTTCAAAAATCAGTTTCACGGGTTTGGTGTCACTTTGGAGATGTTGAGACGGGGAGGATCCTATACGTTTCTCTGACTTCGATCGGCCCTACACAACAGCCAAAAGAAATAGCAACAGGTACGGCATACGACTAACTTCTTCGTTTCTACGCATTCCCACTGACGTTGGAGGGGGGGGGGCGTCACACCACACCGCATTGCCATCTGCCAAAAATCAGCTGGTGGTGCAGCGCGAGGTAATATGGAGAAAAACACAAATGCATAGCTAAAATGGAGAAGTTCCACCAATAATTAGCAGATGAATTAAGAAAAATCTCTAATTCACGGATAAAGTGCTCAAGAAAATCACTAATTCATGGATAAAATGAAGAAAAACGCCATTTCGCGGCTAAAATGGAAGAAAAAGTGCTAATTCATGGCGCAAATTTAAAAACATAGCTAATTTACGGGTGAAATTGAGACAAATCCCTAATTGGCGGCTAAAACAGAGTAAAACGCTACAATTCATGTCTTGAAAATAAATTAAGAAAAATCACTGATTCACAGAAAAATTGTGAAAGTACGATAATAAATGGATAAAAATAAAAAATCACTAATACACAGCTAAAATTTAAGAAAAAAAAAAAAAAGCCAATTCGCTGCTCCTGAAGGTAACTTTGTGGCTGAATTCACGGGTAAAATTGTGACAAATCACTAATTAGCGGCTAAAATTGGGGAAAACGTTAATTCATTTCTAAAATTGAGAGAAAGTGCTAATCAGCTGATAAAACAGAGAATAACGATAATTCATGTTAAAAATAGAGAAAAATTACTTAATTAGCAGATAAATTAGGAATAAGCGCAAATTCGCAGATAAAGTATTGCAAAACACTAAAAGGACAAAATTGAAAAAAATCACTAATAAACGGCTAAAATAGCCTCTCCTGAAGGTGATTTAAGGCCAAAATTGAGGAAAAGTGCTAATTCATTGAACAAATTGAAAGAAATAGTTAATTCACGGTAAAATTGAGAAACACATAAATGCGCGCCTAAAATTGAGGGTGGTGCTGAAAATCACTATTCCACAAATTGAGAAAAAACGCCAGCTCACGCCTAATGTGTAGAAAACACCAATTTGCGGCATCTGAAGACAAATGGAGAAAAAACGCTAGTTCATGGCACTAATTGGAACAAAATTGCTAATTTGTGGATAAAATGGGGAAATAGTGCTAATTCATGGCACGAATTGGAAACAAAATTGACAACTCACGAGTAAAATTGAGACAAATCACCAATTCCCGGCTATAAAATAAGGAAAAATCAGCGGAGAATCCCTCAGCCAGACTAATTCGTTGTTTTTCGAGGCAACTTTGTGACTGAAATTTACTACGTACTAAGATTTTAGGGTTTAAAGCGTTGATTCACGGCTAATACTGAGAATAAGGGCTCATCTCAAGCCAACTTCGCTGCTAGAACAAAGAGAAAGTGCGCTGACCCAAGTTTCTTTAGACCCTTAACAGGAGGCGGAAATTACGAAGGTACGCAATAATGTTGTAATCTTGGGGCAAGTACTTGGCAAAAAGTTTGAAAATAGCGGTCACATTCGTGACTACAATAGTGGAAAGGTGCTAATTCACAGCAAAAAGCGAAAAAAATCACTAATTCGCGTCTAAAAATGAGAAAAACGCTAATTCTCGGCTATAAAGTTGAGAACAAGCATGAATTGCTCAGCGCAGTCTTAGCCAAGATTGAAAAAAACGCCAATCTGTGGTTTCTCAAGGCAACTTCATGACTAAAATTGAGAAAAAGCGTTACTTCGCGGCTAAAATTTAGAAAAAAACGATAATTCACTGATACATTCGAGAAAACTCGGTAATTCACATCTAAAATGGAGAAAAGGCGCAAAATCGTGGCTAAAATTGAGTAAAGTGATAGGTACTTTGAATTTATTCAAGGCTGAAATTGAGAGAACAAAGCCAATTCACGGATCTATTCGGAAAAATCTGCTGAACCTGGCTAAAACAGAAAAACTGCTGATTCTTGGGCTAAAAGTAAAATAAAGCGCTCACTCACAGCTAAAATGGAGAAAAGACGCTAATTCGCGGCTAATGCTGACTAAAAGCGCTTATTTGTCGCTAAAAAGGAAAAATTTAAAAATGACAATTCACGGATCTGTTTGAAAAAACCGCTAATTCCCCGGTGATGAAACTCACGGCTGAAATATGAAATAATTTACAGCTAAAATGGAGAAAACCTTCAATAATTCTTGGAACAACATGAAAAAATTCGCTGATTTACTGCTAAAATAGAGTACAATAAGGTTGTAATTCGCGGCTAAAATTATAAAAGCTCTTAATTCGTGGAAAAAATTGAGAAAAAAAATCGTTAGGTCCACGGACCCGGAGTTTAGCGTGAATACGTTTTTCGGCTGTCAAGTGCGGTGGTTGAGCTTGAGTTTTGCTTTTGAGACCCGAACACCTTCCACCCAGGGGCGTTGCGAGCCATCACCAACTGGAAGGGAGGGGGGTGAGAAAGCGACTTAAAACCGACTGCATCTATAAATAGCACATAACAGCATATTTTGTACCTCGTCTCGGATATACATATAAAATATTGTTTTACATACACTACGAGTGCGACAAGTTAAAAGGTCTGGTGAATATATGTATTTACTACTAAGACATAATGTGCGCCCATGAATTTCACCGCCATGTGTGCATAAATTTTAGCTGCCAGTTTTGCAGTTGGTAAAATTCACATGAGCTGATTTGGATTCATTCAACTTCACTCTCCATTTTTAAGTCCACTTGACAACCATGTTGGCAGTTTCCTTTGTATAGCTTGCTCGACGTTTTCTTCAACGGCTACAGGATGGCTGTATCATAAGCCAATTTGGCAATAGTGACATAGTCACTTGAAGGCAGATCCCTTGTGTACAATAAGTAGAGGACTGGTCCGAGAACGCTGCCTTGAGGTTCTCCCGCTGAGTACTGATATTAAGCCTTAATATCTTAAGTCTGAGTATTTGTCGTCTTGCCTCACCCTGAAGTGTCTATCGGCCAGGTACGACTTTAGCAGTAGTTAATATTGTCTAGGGAGGTCCCTGTGTAGCTTATATTCAAGCCCTTCGTGCCATACCTTATCAAAGGCTTGAGCAACATCTAGAAACACGCTAGACGCAATCTGTTTATTTTCTAACGCTTTTTCAATCACATTTGTTATTCGATGTACTTGGTCGATCGTTGAGTGGTGATGCCGGAAGCCAAATTGGTGATAGAGGATTAGTTTTCGGTTTTCTATAAAGATGAAAAAATCAATCGGATCTGGCTTTTTATTGGTGTCTGTTGGCCAATACGTGGGCCTTCCAGTAGAGTGAAAATCACACTATACATATAGCAAGTAAACGATTTTCCTGAATGTTGCATCGAGAAACGGTGACTAGCCAACTTTTTTCCAAACTTTCATAGCCGCGTACCTAATGGACTCAAGACTAGCTCTTCAGTGCGGCTTTTCATTTTTAGTTGCCTAAAGACCTACAAATAAGTCGCAAAGTTGCCTCCAGAAGGCACGAATTAGTATACTCATCATTTTGAGCCTTCATAATAGCGCTTTCATGGGCAGAATCGAATATTCAGCCACAGAATTTACTGGACACCTGTAAACGTGTCCGGCCAACGTTCTATCCTCGAGATCGGATGGCCTGAAAATCGTCAAAAGGAGTCAAATTGCCGTCCAACCGGATACCAAGCAGGGGCGTAGTCAACCCTTGGTCTAGGGGTGGGCAGAAGATGGAAGGCATCAGGGTTAGAATCTGTCAAAAACTAACATTTTGCCGGGAAACTATCGTCAAAATGCTGTTCCAAAACGGACAATTTTACCGCAAAAAGCCGAAGCGTTACCCCAAAACTGGAGTTTTCATTACACAACTGGCGATTTCATGCTTCCAAAACTCACGTTATACACTAAAATTGACGATTTTACCCTAAAACTGGTAGTTTGAACCGAAACGGATGATTAGACGCCAAAACTGACGGCTATGCCTAGAATCCTACGATTTTATTATTAAAGTGGCGGTTTTACAAAAAACAAAAAACGCTTTCTCGTCAGAAGCTGACATGTTATTCCATAACAGCGGTTAATAGCGTTCACCATTTGCACAAAAATTCTGCGTTTGGGCATTTAATTTTTACCCGTCCACTCTAAATTAAAATATATGTCAATGGAGAAGACGGGTGGAAATGAATTGCCCCTATGCAAAATTATAGGCAAACGGTGGGTGTACTCTCTTAGTTAAACGTTTACTTTTAGGGTGAAATCGCCAGTTTTGAAGTAACGGAAATTGGTGGTTCCACTTCAAAACCGAATATTTTACCACCGAAATGATGATTTTACCCCGAAATTGGGCATTTAACTTCAAAACTGACAACCAACAATAACACATCATAACTGAAGTTTTCCCCAAAACGGAGGATTGTACGCCAAAATTTACGATTTTATCAGAATACTGACGATTTGTTCCCAATTAAGACGATGTTTCACCAAAACAGACGATTTCACGGCCAAAGCTGACGTGTTACGTGAAACTAGATAATTTACCACAAAACCGACTTTTTTAAACCAGAAAATTGGATATTTTACTCTAAAACTGACGATTTTACTCCAAACCCGGAAGTGTTTTTTGTAGGATTTCACTGACAATATTACCTAAAACCTGTTGTTCAAAACCCCGAAACTAATTGGCGGTACCACCATCCGTTCCGGTAAAAAACTGGCGGCGGTACTACTGCAAAACTGGATGTTTTTTTCCAAAACTGAAAATTTCACACCATAACTGACGTGTTCCCCAAAACGGATGTTTTTACGCCGAAACCGACGACTGTGTCATGTAAACTGACGAAATTTCCAGTTTTGACGTAAATGCGCTAATTTTAATGGTGAAGTCAGCAGTTTCGTAGCATACTTAAGTTTTCTGGTAATTGCTTTAGGGTACCATTTAATTTTTGGTTGAAAACAATTTTTTTTTGTGTGGTAAAACCATCAGTTTTGGGGTAAAATTTTCATTCCGAGGAAAAAATGTCAAAGTTTTAAGGGTAAAATTATTGTAGGAAAATCTTCAGTTTAGACTAACGTCTCAGCTTTGGCGTGAAATCTTTAGTATTGGACTAAAATCGTCACTTTTCGGTATGAAATCCTCCAAAACTAAAGATTTCACGCTATTGCTGGCGTGTTGCATCAAAACTGAAAATCGCAAGACAATATTGATGATTTTACCCGTGATCTGAATTTGAAAGGTTTCCCACAAAATGAAACGTTTACCCCCAGACTGATGGTTTGACCTCAAAACTGATGTTTTTAAATCCAAAATTGAAGTTTTTACCCTAAAACTGCTACCAGAAAAGTGAAGTTTCCACGACTGGCGATTTGACCCTTAAAATAAACGGCGGTTTTACCTCAAAACTAAAATTTTATATGGAAACACAAAAATGACGATTTCAACACAAGAATGGCGATTTTTTAAAGTACTGAAATAGTATTTTGGCATAAAACTGGTAATTTTATCACTATGCTGGCGATTTAAGATTATCGGAGAAGCGTAATCCGCAAAATTAGTTTTTAAGAGAGTTAGACCTGCAAAAAGGGTTTATTTTGGTATGAGAAATCCGCAAAATTGGTTGTTATACCAAGCAACCTCACAAAATTGATTTTCAGCCACAGATACTCACGATCTTCCAGAATAAACAAATCCGCCAATTGATGATTTTTAGATAGCGAAAGTTGAGCAATTGGTTTTAAGTGAGCCAAACGCGCGAAAAAATGATTTTTGAGGGCATAATTTGTGAAATCGGGTTTTGTAGTGCCAATCCCGTAAAATTAATTTTCCAATGACCCGCGCTAATTTTTTTTTTGCGAAAAAAAAGTCGCAAAATTGGATTTTACAAAGCTGAATCTGCGAAATTTGCTTTTCAGTTGGGTCAGATCTGTAAAAATGTATTTTTATGGCGCAAAAATCCTCGAAATTGCTTCTTTTTTTTTAGTGAGCGAAATTCGAGAAATAATTTTTGTACGTTCCGATGGTATCTAGGGGTGGGCAGCTTCCCCACTAAATCGTTGCTTTCGACTTTTAGGGAGGGCAACTGCCCACCCCTGCCCTCCTCTGGTTACGCTCATGATACCAAGACTCTTTTTCACGTACATCGTTTTAAAGCCTAAAACCTAAGAATCCTCATTTTTTCACGGCCGGTCCCTCTTCATCACTACCACGGTACTCTAATACATACCTAATTACCTATACATATCATAGGCACTCCTATTTATACTATTACGCTGCAAGGTCGCTGCAATCATAGACCGAGTAATTTTTTAGCTGCAGCTAAAATTTGATTCAAATTCACCCCTCAGAGAGGTGAAATGGACCTAGGGGGGCTCGTACCACAGATTATTCTCCCCCCCCCCCATTGCAAGGGCAGTCCTGCCTAAGCCTGCTGCAGTTACTAACGTACTTTTCATCAGAAGGTTCACACATTTCAAAGGGAATTTCGTGCTCTTTCTAAATGTGCTATAATTAAGTTTAGGCCATCATAATTTCATGAGCGTATGGCGAGCCTATGTGTATGAGAAAATAGAGAATTCGTGATGAAATGTGCCACTTCTCGAAAACAAAGCAGAATTTCAAAAGTTCCAAAATGTATTTTTATCTCGGTCCCGCAACATTTTTTTTTTTTTTTTTTTTCTGTCCAGCTATTTAACACTCTAAAGTAATTCGTGACTCTAGATGAAACATCAGAAAATTTCCTTTGAGAAATGTCATTTGAGTCCAACGTCTTGCCTTAATGACTTGTAATCACCACACCACACAACACGCAGAGAAGGCAGGTGTGAATAGCAGGTGGATTATACACGTATAGTACGTTTATAGGATCGAAAATTATATCAAATCACAGGAGGCTAACTGCTCCCGGTAACTTTGGTGACGTTCACTGGTACTAGAAGTATTATTCAACGAAATTGTTCAAAACTTGAAGCGATCTCAAAACCAACCGTGCATTTCAACGCTTTTTAAAAACAAAATAGGCTCGAAGTGTTATTAAATCTTAACTGCAAATATTCACCGTGAAAAAATGTATATTTATGTATTTTGAAATGTAGTAAAGTGTGAAAGAGGGTTGCCGTCCGTGTTCCTCTTTTCCTCCTCACCGTTTTATTAAAATGTGGTGAGCAAGGGGTGGTGTGGGCGTTGAAAGGTTTAATATTTTAAAGGGTCCGCCAGGGGCGCTAGCGTACATTTCTTCTTAAGTCCTCGGCCAGAACGCCTCGCACGAACTTCGATTCAAGGTAAAAAATTAAAATTTAACGTTTTAAAAAATCACTTGACGTTGACGGAGAGTACATGCAGTGAATTTTTAAGAATATTAATTTTTTTTTACAACTTCTTTCCAAATACTTTTAAAAGTTAATTTTTAATGTCATTCAGTTCGCGACACCACTTTGATTTTATAAAAATTGTTATGTCTACCGACAAGCCAAAATTTAGAAAAAAAATATTTATTTGAGACTTTGTATGCTACATGTAAAAAAGAGGTTTTATTATTTTAATTTTATCATTTTAAAAGGGGCAATCACTCGCAAGGGGCAATTAACGCACAGCGTATAGACTAAATAAAGCTTTTTTAAGCCCAAAAACGTTAACGAGCTTCGATAAAAATGCTAGTAAGATTCAGCATCTTTTAATTTTTCTGAAAGGTGAGTTTTTGAATATGAGGAAAATCTATTCAGGAAAAGAAAAACTGTCCAAGTAATTTCTCGTGATTTCCAAGTCTCTCTCCCTGTAAGTTTTTACACTGTGCGATTAAAATTTAATTATACCGACGATCTTATCTAATAATTATTATTAACACCTTCTGCTAGATCATAAAACCTAATCTCTGCTTCCACGAGTAAAAGTCCTTGTTCTCACGAAGTGGTTTTGCATGCGATTTTCTCGACAGAACGGGGAACAAATTGTATATGCCTTGATTACCTTTCACGTATTACATGGACAACACATTTTTTTAGGCATTGCATGCTATTTCGTTCGAAAAATTGCTTCTTCGGTTAAGTAAGAATTAAGTAAGAAGTAAGAAGGCGGGTATAGAAACAGATGTAGGGTTTAAATTTTTGTGATATATGTATATCTTTCTGCTCAAACGTCAACGAATTTGTTTGATTTACAGCATGTCATATTCTTTCAGGCAAATCTATTAATGACGCTGTGCGATGAGGGCGCACAAAAAAAGCTGGTCCTGATCTGTGAGGGTCAAGCATCCTATATGCTCTGTTTGAAATAAATGAATTGATTTAATAAAATTTGAAAGTATTTTTCGCTTCCCTCCTCAAAAATTATAAGATTTTCCGGGTCAACGTGTTTCAGGATTTTCATTGTTTCTACACCTCTACACACATAATAAATAAAAGCAACTCACATAATTATGTCACTTTTCAATTTTCGCGCTAATTAAAAAAACAAACAAAACACCGGTGTTCTCCGAAGATATAACACCTCACTTATAACTTCCATTTTATGAGACGATGCCGAGGTGAATTCGCTATGAAAAATAGTGTATTATTTTGAACAAAGCGATGAGGTTGAAATATGCACTAAAAACCTCGTCAGAGACTAAGGCATAATTTACTCGTGTAATGTGAAATTCGCTCTAGTAACGCAGTTGAAAATCTGTTTCATCTCAGTACTGATTGTAATAGATTTTTATTTCAAAAATTTTTATTAAAATAATCATGAGCAACAACCATCATCAATATTATAGAGAGTCTTCTAGTGACCCCACCCTTTGAGACGTAATAAAACGTTGCGATTTCTAGCAAACGCGTCAAGTTAGTGTGGAATGCAAAAACACTATTTTTTTTAGTGTTGAAACGTCAATGGAAATTACAGAATGAAATATTTTACTATTATTATGGACGAGAATAAATAGTCAAATACGCCCCTTTTTGGATTCGAGGTTTACAAGAAAACATGTTTCTTCCCCATGATAATTTTAGTTTCCCGGTGAACCAGGCTATAAATGACGCTAGAGACGGTTGGATCAACAAGTGCGCGTATCAAAGAGCGCTCATTGATCCGTATTGGTCACTAATTTCGCTAGTGAGTCGCTAATTTCTGGTCACTTATTCATCATCTTCACCGTACACCGAATTTGTCGAGAAGAGAAATATTATATAGGCGCTGTATGTTTCAATCACATGAATCAGTAGATAAATTAATCCTATACATATAAGTGCGCTATCAATATACCCCAATGACGTTAGCGTTAATTTTACAAAGCCTTATAACTCCAAAATGGATGAAAACTCATTGCTGATGACTAATCCATGACGAGAAAATCATTTAAAACAACATCAGGATGAAAAACAAAATAAACTTCCTTCAGAGTCAAATCAATAGTATGATGTTTGTACAATTTTATATCGTCACTTAAATAAAGGTGAGAAACCCTTTTCGATTCAATTGTGCCCTTAGCTTCTCCTTTTTCTGCGTCATCCTTTTCTCGCACTCTCTCTGTGCTACCAAATGTTTACACAATTTATAAAATAAAGTGACCGGTAGTACTTGGAAGTGTTAACGGAGAGAGTGAGTGGGACTATTCAACTCTTCCGCACCCATTCTATATATAAATAAAAATATATATCTCTCTAAAGCCCCATAAAAAGGTCAAGAGACGCAAAAACATATAGAGTAATAACAAAGAATAGTAGAAAGACAAAAAATTATTTGTCCATCGAAAGGTTATCGTTTAAAACGTTTTTAGGCAATATGCCAAATTATTGACTATACGGTCGTCGACTTTGTTTTTCTTTAACCATACCTTCTCCCCCCCCCCTCAACGGACCCTGGATAGATAGCCCATTAAATAGACTTGCTGTTTCAGATGATCAAGTTTGTGGTACTAGTTTTGGTGCTGAATTGGAATATACTGACCAGCTACCAAAGGCAGGATGTTTGGGGAAAACCAGGTTGCCACAAAGTTGGTGAGTTTTGTAAATTTTATTAATGACCATTCCCCCTTATCATTTCCCCTTCCACCGCACCCTTGCCCAACCTCTCCTCATAATTTCAGGGCACACCAAAAGGGTGAGCATCCCGGATTGTGTCGAATTTTACGTGACGACGAACGCCTGCCGTGGCTATTGCGAGTCGTGGGCCATTCCCTCACCCCCTGGCATAGTTAAGAATAATCCCCATCAACCGATTACCTCGGTGGGTCAGTGTTGTAGCATGATGGACACGGAAGATGTAAGTAATACAGTGACCCACGGTGCCAAAGGAAAGTGGTCTTATAGAGACGATTCAATTACACCTTTATTCCCAGCGTATAATTAAAATTATGACCTCTGGGGCCGTATTACGAACCCGTGTGAAAATGATGCAAGATGCGGTTGCTATGGCGGGATAGTGTTATTTCTTATTCGGCGTCCTTAGATACCGCTATAGCGGCATTTTTTCTCGACCGTTCGTAATAAGGCCCCTGATCATTCTAGCGGGAGCTGATGAGATCCGGACCATTAGCTTTATCACACGCCCCTAATTTATCTTAAAACCTACGTATCTGTTCACAGGTTGAGGTCACAGTTTACTGCCTGGATGGAACTAGAGATCTAACCTTCAAATCAGCTAAAACATGTTCTTGTTACCACTGTAAAAAAGATTAATTTAAATTGTCACGCAGAGCAAATCGCATCTCGAAAAAGGAAAACGGAGAGAGTAATACTTTTTTAATGACGTTAATTGAACGTTTAGATTGTGGAACCCTGTCTTACGATATTAATCCACGTGAAGAAATAAGGTGCCAATTGTACAAATTGAAGCGCGCTCACTTATCCAACTTCTTTGGAAAGTTTTATTACTCTGAACATGTGAACTTATTTTTGTTCTTTACACAATAAACATTATTTATTCTTCTTTATTTTATTATTCTATGAGTCACTCTCATTCCCAATCTAATTAGACGTAGGTAATGAATTAGGTTGGGCTTGAATCGAAAAAAGTTATTGCATCCTCCCGCTCATCCTAGCTTTTCCTTTTTCAAAGGTGGGTATAAAATGTCCCAGAAATTAGCTCAAAAAGCGACCATGGCAATGGCAACATACGTGATGAGAGAAAGCCCCTGTTTGATAAAGGCTAGTAGCAATTTCTTGCAATGCTATTCGAGCCTGAGTTACTAGACAACCCCTTTCTTTTAAGAAGAAGCCGACAAAATGGTCATCGAGTTCGCGTTTTGATAATGGCTAAACTGAGTTTGTACTCTAACTATCTTTTTCGTGGAAAAGTCGGATTCGCGCCCTGAAAATATCACACGTTGACTATTCACGCTAGCTAGCAATGGCCGTACTGACAGTTTGCGCCGTAAAAATTGCCGAACTGCGGCCAGACGCGCTAAAAATGGGTAAAACCGACTCTATGCGGTCAGATGAGTTTGAGAGCCTTCAGCCGAAATCAGGAAAAAACACAATAAAAATCTAGCTAATGTCTATAAATTGAGGAATTGGGCGTGATAACTCAGTTGAAAACCTTTTTCGCCTCGAAAATGAATGAAACAATTCTGAATGTAACGTTAAAAAAAAAAAAAAAAAAAAAAAACGTGGAAGTAAAATGAAGATTAAAACCACGATGGGGGTTTCTTTTCTAGCGACCACGCCCGGTTTGTGACGTAATAGCCTACTATTTACATAATTTTTATCAAGTTATTTCACCATATCACGTGACATGTTTTTTTGTGCTAAAATCTTACTGGAGAGAAGAAAAAGGTATGTTATCACTAGGGGGTTAGATTTGTATGCACTAAAAAATGTCAAAACATGGCATAAATATGCGTCAGAAATGGCATGATTATGTGCTAATCATAGGCGCGCCGTCACAGAAATTCTGGGATGGGCCAAGCATGGACCAAGTGATCCCCCCCCCCGCCCTTTCGTCCCAAGATGATTAAAGATTATTCCATATTATCTTTGGCAACTTTTCTGTTTCATTGAAGGAATAAGGGGTTCACTGCACTTGCTATTCACTCAAAAAAGCTAATTGAAGACTCAAGAACCCCCCAAAAAAGATCCCCTTCTTAGGGTGTCCAGATGTAAAAGTGGTTTCCGAGGACGCCTGGTTCGAAAAGTAGGACAATAGTAGGACGCTTTCGATGGAAAGTAGTACACAAAAGTAAGACGCCAAAATTCAAGTTAACAACGACTAATCGTTGATCAGTTTAATGTTAGAGGAGAGTTCCACGCTTCAGGTAGGAAATAAGTTTTGAAAGAACGAAAACTACGAAACCGAGGTTTGAAACTGCCAAAACTAGTAAATTTATGGGTTTTGAATTACCAAAATCGGTGAATTAGGTTCTCAAAGAGCGAAAGCCCGAAAAACTTGAATTTGGGAGAGCCAAAATGACAAAATTTTGTGTTTGATCGAGCCAAATCCAAGAATTTGCTTTTTGAAAGAGCCACATTTGTTTTTCGAACCAGCGAAATTTCCGAATGAATTTAGAAAAAACAAAGGATACGGATTTTTTTTTAAGAATGAAAATACAGGATATTACGGTTTGAAATTGCAAAAATTCGTAAAACTAGGTTTTGAAGAAGCGAAATCAGTGATATTGGTTATGAGATCGCGAAAATCCTCAGTAAAATTTGGGTTCTTAAAGCTGCCCAAAACACGAAATTCGTGTTTCTTCGTTAGCATTCGAATTGGTCACAGCCATGCGACTGTGGACTCCAGAAAGAGCCAAATCCACAAAAATTACGTCTTAATTGAAAAGAAATCCGCGAACTTAGGTTTTGGAATACTCCAAAATCGAGAGTTTAGATTTTAAAACAGCCAAATTCGATTTCTGGAATTAGCAAAACCTGTGAAACTGATTTCAGTCTATCCAAAACCACGAAATTTTGTTTTAAACCCTCGTTTTTAAATTCAGCAACTAAATTAACAAAAACTCGTGATGGGTCATTTGTTTTTCGAACCAGCGAAATTTCCGAATGAATTTTGAAAAAACAAAGGATACGGATTTTTTTTTAAGAATGAAAATACAGGATATTACGGTTTGAAATTGCAAAAATTCGTAAAACTAGGTTTTGAAGAAGCGAAATCAGTGATATTGGTTATGAGATCGCGAAAATCCTCAGTAAAATTTGGGTTCTTAAAGCTGCCAAAAACACGAAATTCGTGTTTTCTTCGTTAGCATTTCGAATTGGTCACAGCCATGCGACTGTGGACTCCAGAAAGAGCCAAATCCACAAAATTACGTCTTAATTGAAAAGAAATCCGCGAAACTTAGGTTTGGAATACTCCAAAATCGAGAGTTTAGATTTTAAAACAGCCAAATTCGATTTCTGAATTAGCAAAACCTGTGAAACTGATTTCAGTCTATCCAAAACCACGAAATTTTGTTTTTAAACCCTCGGTTTTAAATTCAGCAACTAAATTAACAAAAACTCGTGATGGGTTTTGGAGGTTTCAAATTTGGAACATTGAATGTTGAAACATTTGGTTATGAGAAATCAACAGCAGAATTGTAAATTGAAAAAACAAAAATCAGGAATTTTGTTTTTTCGTCATTATTTTTTCACCAATTTTGGTTGTTCACTTTACCGAAGCCACGCGAAACCTTCAAAAGCCATATTTTAGAAGGTTTAAAAGAAAGAAGTTCACAAAATTGGGTTTTGAAACAGGGAAAGTTCGTAAAATTGGTTGTTTCAACAGCAAACACCACGTAATTTCGGACTTATAAGCGAGAGAATGACCAAAATTGGCTTACGAAATAACAAAAATTAGTTCATGGAAGAGTGAAAATCTCTAGCCAAAGTGTTGAAACAATTATGAATAATTTTCGTAATAAAAATAAATTACGAAATTGTTTTTTTTTTGTTCGTTTTTTGCGAAATTACTTTTTTAACTAACCAAACCTGCAAAACTGATTGGTATCTGAAAAGAGCAAAAGCTTAGACATTTGGTTACTGAATACTGAATACTGAATAGGGGGAGATCCCCGAATTTTTTTTTTTTTTTTTTTTTTTTTAAATAAAAAAGAGTGATATTTCCATTCGAAATCGTTTGTTTTGGCCTGTAAATTCAAGCAAGTCTTGCGAATTTAAACATGCGAAACATAATTAAAACATCATCTGAAGCTGTCCTTGGATTGGAACTGAAACTGAATCATCAAAAGATATCATTTGGGCAGCTGGTTGTCGTCGCTGTCGAATAGAGTGCATTTCACTAATACGAATTTCAATAAATTACCTATTATTTGGCAGAAATTGTTAAATAAAAGTAAATAGTCACATCAAGTGGTAATTTTTGTCGCATAATCGCAAATTAACTGAAAACGTCGAACTTCGGAGAGGTGAAAATTCGCGAGCGACATTTTTTGGTACTCTGGTAGAAGTTCACAGTCAGTTACATTTAATGGACCACTTCGGGTGAGATTTTCATGACGCTGATCATGTTGAAATTCGCAAGGATTGTTTGAATTTTGCAGGTAAAAACAATCGTTTTTGAATAGAAAAACCACTCTTTTTCTAAAAGATTGTCAAGCCAACTCCGCGAGATTTTGATTTTAATGTGGCGAGACGTGCCAAATGAGTGGGACCTTTTGTTCTTGAGAAGAGTCAGACCCACGAAACTGCTTTGATTTAGAACCAATACACTGGAAGTTTTCATCTTTGGAAAAAAGGTCGTTGGATTTTTTTTGGGAGCCACCCTAGCGAAATCGGACGTGCGCCAGAATGCCAGATCAGCAAAATTTGGTTTTACAACGAGACAATGAAAGGTTCCACATAGGATATTGTGCACCAAGGCTAGAAATTCTGGGGTCTCTGGAGCTGAGTCTCCCACCCCTTCACAATAAAAATCTGTTTTTTATTTTTATTTTATTTACTTAATCAATACCCTCCCTCAAATCATTCCTACCCCACTGAAATTCCGGTGAGACCTAGCTAGGAAATCAACCGAATCCGCAGTCTTGATTACTGATCAGTGATCACTTTCCGTGCCAACAGCAAATGTTTGAAGCTTTTCGTATCTTCATTTCTTTATTCCAGTGGTCCGCAACCGGGGTGCCACGCGGCACCCTTCTGTGCTGCAAGCCTCCTCCAGGGGTGCCGCGAGATTTTCACTATTTGTATGAGGTCATCTGAGGCTTAATTATGAACAAAAATTCTAATAAGAAAATATAACAATCAATTAAATACGTAGAACTTATTGCTACCTAGAACCTGTTGAAAGTCATGAAGCCTGTTGTACTCACTTGAATGATGAAGACAACTGGATTAGCTTACTTAATTTGCTGAAACTATCCAATACCTCGCCTCAACGCGGTCATTGAGGACTGCAAGGTCCCTCTTATAGAAGTATTTTTTTCACCCATAGACAAACTATCAGCCTTCAGAGAGAAGATCAGTATACGTTGCAGAGTAATTTAGAGACGTTTTAATTGTTTTCTGTAGCGAATTATTTCATTTATTTATCAATTGTATGTGAGAATTATCGCTTTTACTCATTTGCAGCTAATTCGTGGAGTTTCTCTACACTTGATCCGTGAATTAGCGTTTTTAAGTATAAAAGATGTCTCAGCCAGTAAAGTAATAGTAATATTGAACGTGAAATATCGGCGAAATGGCCAATCTTAAAAAACCGAAGTTTTCGTCGAGCTTTCGACATTTTATTTTATCTTCATCAGGACTCTAACTTAAAAAAAAAAAAAAAAAAAAAAAAAGAAAAATAAAAGAGTGAAAACAATAGAGCACCTCTCCAGTGTCACGATTGAATAAAAACAATCGTGACACTGGCGAGGTGCTATATTTTGTTCACTCTTTTATTTTTTATTTTTGAAGCTAGTGTCCTGATAAAGATATAATAAAATATCGAAAGCTCGACGAAAACTTCGGTTTTTTAAAGATTGGCCATAGCCATATCCCCGATGTTTGACGTTCATTAACGTTTTTCTCCATTTAAGCATGCGAGTGAGCGCTTCATCTTATGGTGTTTTTCATTCAATGCAGTGCACTAGGGTGGTGTAAGTTTACCCAGCCGTCCTCTCTGCATTGAAAGCTATGTCTATGAAGAGGACGCTACACTACACTTGTGTGTGCAATAGAAATCGCTATGTATTAATTTTACCCAGGAATTAGTGGGTTTTGTCAGTTTCAGTCACGTTCAGCAGGTTTTCCCGAATAGATCCGTGAATTGGCGTTTTTTCTCGATTTTAGCAGCGAATGATACCTACCTGAATGATCCTACCTTCGGCCGAACATTACCACTTTTAATCAATTTTATCCCCGTGGAATCAGCAACTTTTCTCAAATCGATTCGCGATTTTTTTTTTTTTTTTTTTTTTTTTTTTACAGCTGCGACCTAGTGCTTTTTGTCAACTTCAGCCGCGAATTTAAGTTTGTTCTCCATTTCATAGTGAATTACCGGGTTTTCTCAAATGTATCAGCGAATAAACATTTTGTTTTCTAAATTTCAGCCGTGCATGAATTTGCGCTTTTCCTCAATTTTTTAGCGATTCTTTCTCATTTATCGCTTGCGAAGTAACGCTTTTTCTCAATGTTAATCACGAACTTGCCTTGAGTTACCACGAATTGGCGTTTTTTTTAAAAAAAATATTGGTTGAGCCTGCTGAGCGATTCGTCGCTGCCTTTTCTCAACTTTTTAGCGGAGAGTTCGCGCTTTTTTTTGCGCGCGCGCTTTTCTCATTTTTAGCCACGAATTAGTTTTTCGCTTTTTACTGTGAATTAGCGCTATCTATTTTTAAACTTTTTGCCACGAACTTGCCCCAAGATTAGAACATTTGAGTATACCCATACCTTCTTAATGTCAGCCTACTATTAAGGGCCTGAAGAAACTTGGGGTTAGCGCATTTGTCCTTGTCGCGCTGGTTGCATTAAGAATTGTTGTATTTTTCCCAATTTTAGCTGCAAAATTGACTTCAGAAGCCGCCAATTGGTTTTATCTACATTTTATGCAGGAATTGGCGTCTTCTCAACTTTAGCAGTTTATTTGCGTTTTTCTCATTAGCAACAATAAGCGTTAAGCGTTGTTTCTTCATTTATGCGCAAATTAGCGATTTTTCTTTATTTTAGTCACGAATTAGCGTTAATCTCTGTTTTAGCTGCCGACTATTAGCACTTTAGGTTAATATTATACGCGTTTTCATCTTAGCCTTGATTCAGCGTTTTGCTCTATTTTAGCCCCCGATTAGCACTTTCTCTAAATTTTTGTGGTGAATTGACGTTTTTCCAAATTTTAACCTCGAATAAGTGATTTGTCTCAATTTTACTCACGAATTAGCAATATTTGTCAATTTGTGCTAAGGATTAGCGATTTTTCTTCATTTTAGACACGAAGTTACCTTCAGAAGTCGCGAATTGCTGTTTCTTTCAATTTTAGACGTGAATTATTGATTTTTTTTTTTTACGTGGATACGTCCGTTAGTTTCGTTATAGGGTACACTTTCTCACAGTTTAGAATTTCTCGCTGGCGATCTGACTGCGCATTTCACTGTATCCCCGCTCCTTCTTCGCCATTCAGTAGAGCTTCTTCTTCTCCATATACACACACAGCACCACCACTGACACTCCTTTCTCATATCACTGGATCACCTATACCAACGCCTGTCACTCCTATGCTCTTCGCTCTTTGTCTCCGTTAACAGGCCGTAAAACGGATTGAATTAATAAATAAACAGTGACGTTTCCACGGAAATCTTTCGGGAATCAGCGCTTTTTCTCGCCATTCATCCACGATTTAAGCGATTGTTCTCGATTTAAACCATGAATTTACGATTTTCTTTGTTCTAACCCACATCAGCACAGTCCATCAGTTTTAGCCGCTAATTAACGATTTCCCAAGCCGCAAATCGATGTGTTTCTCATTTTTACCCCAGAAATAGCTATTTTATTCAATTTGGTTTATGAACTAGCGCTTTTTCTCGATTTTAGTCACAAAGTCACCTTCAGGAATGGCGAATTGGTGATTCTTCAATTTTAGCCGTTAATAGGCGTTTTTCTCATTAGCCGTGTTTTGTGCTTTTTTCAGTTTTATTCACTTATAAGCTTTCTTCATTACTTTTCCCGCGGATTAGAGCTTTTTCTCAATTTACCCGCTAATTAGCGATTTTTCTCATATGAATTGTAGCGTCTTTTTCTCTATTTTACTACTATTCGACTAGGAATTTCTCGCAATTTGAGAGGCGAACTAGTGATTTGTCTCAATTTTACCCGCAAATTAGCTACTTTTTCTTAAATTTTTGACATGAATTAGCACTTTTCCTGAATTTTAGCCACAACGTCACCTTCAGAATCAGCTAATTGGCATTTTTATCCGTGAATTAGTGATTTTTTTTAAATTTTAGCCTTTTATAAATTGTTTTCTAAATTTTAGCCTCGAATTGGCGTTTTTCTTGATATCACCTCTCGGTGTACCACTAGCTAGCGGGCGGATAACAATGCGATGTGGTGCGATGCCTCATTGAAACCGCTTCGGCACGACTGGGGTGCCGCAGAGTAAGACTACAACGCAAAAGGGTGCCGTGGCTTGGAAAAGGTTGGGGACCACTAGTCATTCCAAAATGTTCTGTAACCTTTAACATCTATTTCAACGTTTTATTTTGAACTTGCTCAATCTGAGGTCATTCATTCTTGAGTGAGATTGAGCCTTTTTTTGTTTAAAGGTTTTTATTTGCGGTTTGTTTTTCGCTTTATTTCATTTACATAATAGATTTTAGCAAATCGTGATATCAGTGTCGGAATGCAGCTGTTTGTTTGCGCTACGGTGACGGGGGGGCGGAGGTAGTTCTGTGATGAGGTTCTGACAATATTTAAAGGTCAAAGAAGAAACCGCCGTTGTCAATTGTCATAGTTGAAAACGTAGGTGGTTCGATTATAAGGTAATGGTAAGCGAAGATGTCAAATCCTCTCCGTGACATATCCTTTCACATCGCCAGTCCACAATATAGTCAACGTGCAATTTGCAATTTACGCTTTCGTCAACGTGTATAATTTAGATTTTTTGCGAAACTAAAAGTCGATGTCAGTACTAATTCCTTCTTCTCAAACTATTCTTAGTTTAGTTTGAGGCTATCAGTAAGAAAAAAATATTAGAAAATCAGCTAGACAAAATGATAACCAATCGTAGGACCTTCCGCATAACACGGAGTCGAGGAGGGTAGAGAATAGGCCGTTGTATTTCTTACTTCCTCAATCTTTTACTTCTAAAGTAGAGCATCTATAAACCCTTAACTAATAACATTTTGAGACTGAAACAATTGATTTACATGTTTGAGAAAAACGTTGGGCTCTACATTGGACGGGCTTCCAAGACATAATACGTACAGCCTAGACAATAATTGTGATGCTCAAAGGTTTTATGAAGTTTGGTGTAGGAGTTAAGTAGGTTTCTCATAGGAGTGCTTCCGTATTTCAATGTGCTGAATCCGGATCTGATTTTTGAAAACATTTCAGCAAACATTCAATGAATGGAACAAAAAACGAATGGAGGAAGGTGATGTTTGAAACGGCGGCATTTTTAAGGGGCCTGCCGCCCTAATGTGCGCCATCACCAAGAGTCTAATACATGTTTTTAATCCCCTGGCCCACGCCCTGGCTACATTTTTTCTCCCATTTTCGGTTGATATTTTGGCCCATTAGCTGTCTTATTTATGGGATTAAATAAGCGAGAATCGTTCGAGGGGATCAGTAAAAACTACAGACTCGTATTATCTCTGTTGCTACATGGGTGTTCTTTAGAACCCGTTCGCATGCTCTGTGGAGTTATGCAACCTATCAAATTTATTCGCTCGAAAAATGAAGCATTTAGATAGGTTGCATAGACTTCGCAAAAACATTATAGCATTTGGTTTGCGAACGAGCCAGGCATTTGGCCCGGCTTCCCTTTTACGTTCTAGATTTGTTTTCATGCTGAAATACAGAACCCAAAAAACCTAACTACCATAGTAACATTTCAAGGGTTAAAAAATGGATTATCGTGTTTCAGGGAAATTTTTGTCTGTCGATATCATCGTCGTACAATTTTGCGTCGTCCTAATCTCTGAACCTGAACTAACCAACGGATTTTGAAGAAATTTCGAGGGTAGACGCGGTTCAAGCTCCCCATTTTGCGAAAAGGGAAAAACTGCCATTATGCCATAGTGATGAAAATTCCCTCCAAATTCGGTCTGTAAACACTTCATTTTTGAGTTTTTGACGAAGAACCTGTTTGTATTTTCATGTTATAACCAATAGTTTTACTAAATGCCCTGAGCCCTGAGGAAGGCCGGCCCCCGGCATAAACGAGTCCCCTTGCATTCACACCTTTCTGAGGACGGACAGACAAAAAATGCATAGGTACATTCACTTCGAGCAAATGGAATTTACGCTCATTGTCACAAGTTTTCGTGCCACTCGAAAACGCCTGCAGTGGACGAATGCGGCCTGAGAGCGTAGCCAATGGCCACGGGCTTCCGTTTTATCCTATAACATCAAAGTGAAGGATAAGAGCTAAACTGCTAAAAGCCATTGTTTTTAAAAGAGGTATAATGAGAAGAGAGTAGTGGGGGGGGGGGTCGATTCACATGATATCTCAAAATGTATATTCAAATAAATATAAGAAAAGCCGGCTTCCCGTGCTTATAAACCATTGGCAGTACAACTTGAAGTAATTGGAGCGAGTCCTTGATCCGATCCATCAGTAGTTCTTCAACTTTATTCTTTAGATAAAGCTCGGACAATGCTGGTTGCCGTGGGCCTTTTTTCAAACAGTGTAATGAAAAGTTATGCGGCAGATACTATCCTGGAGATCACGTGAATCTATACGAAATGATGAAATGAATAGACGAAATGTGATAAAATTATCAGTCAATCGAGACGCCTATTCTCGAACGCGAAAGCGATTTTTACGTTGAAATATACATTCTTTCAGCTTAATGAACAAGCCTCATGAACATGTTGTTTCACACACATAAATATTTAAGGGGCTGCCCGCAGCCCACGTCACAAAGCCAAGAAAGAAAACCCTATGTGACGTTTGTAATACGATTATTTCACGTCAAAGAGATTCTATTTTTGTTGTTGTTGTTGTTTTTTCAGAAAGAAGAACACGTAAGAAAGAATAACACACCATGTCAGCCTGGGAGAATATTTCCCTTAGAAGTAAGAATCTTGTAAGAGTTGATGCGTCGGGCTCAGCCATATACCACAGTCTACCGTTAAAGGAAATATGTATTAATTTTTATCAACTCATCGATTGATACATCTCGAAGACAACACCACATCAACAAATGAAAATAATTACAAGTTTTATCCGTCAAGATGCAGATTCAACTGTTCTATAATAAAAAACGCTCCCTTTTCGAGGCTCACGCGAATATATTTCTTCCACCTTCCCCTACCTAAATGTTCATCCTAGATTACTCAAGTTGTATAATGTTATAAAGGCAGACGATACCTATAGTAATTCTACACAGGTACACAATGCCTATACATATAAAACATAGACAAAGCATTCTCTCAAATTACATATGTTTCATGCTTTATCAAGAGTCTAGACATTTGGGCTTCGAA
Organism: Corythucha ciliata; assembly: GCA_038030265.1. NCBI lineage: Eukaryota > Metazoa > Arthropoda > Insecta > Hemiptera > Tingidae > Corythucha > Corythucha ciliata. Next base: position 22,106,751 of record CM075943.1, read on the forward strand.
AACCACGTGCACGTGTCAAACACTCTACTACGAAGCTACAAAGTCTACAGAGGTTGACATGTACAACTTAATTGATTACGGAACAAAAACGAGGAAAATATTAGCGAACACTTGGTTCGACACTTTTGGTATCACCTCTTATCGTAACTGGTCAGCTGTCGCGCGCATGTGCCAACTCCGGCCTTGAAATCGTCTATTCCCCTTCACTGGTATAGATTAAACTGCTCCAAGTGGAAAACGTGGGAGTGCTTCCTCACAGCATTTGAAGCCCGTTTTGTTCCTCCTGAATACACAAATTCCGTTAAAGACGAGATCCGTAAGCGTACGCAGGGGGCAGATGAACCTATTTAAGATTTTGCCGACTGTCTACGAGTTCTAATATCCCGCCTACCCACACCTCCGACAGATGATAAAATCTTAAAAAGGTTAACGAAGAATGTTAACCCGAAAATGAAGCGATATCTTTCAGATAAAGAAGTTTCTTCCTTAGACGTTCTTCTGGAAGCGGGTAAACATGTAGAAGAAGTGGAAAGAGAGTGTGCGAAGTTTATTCCCCCACCCCATGCTTCGTCATGCCAGCTACCGCAGTTTGCTTGGGCACCATCGCCTACGAAAATTGCGCGTCTTTTTATTGCGGCGCCAAGGAAACTTTGTGCTGCTCAAGCACCAGAACACCAACCAGTTCGACCACCCTATGTGTGCTGGAATTGTCGTGAGGGGGTGTATATGTACTCATCCTGCCCGAAACCACGAAACGTGTGGTGTGGTGCGGCAGGAAAAACAATTAAAAATTGCATCTGCCAGAATTCCTCCCACAATCGGGGTAATTCCTCCCTGCATGACATAAGAGGTGCTGGACCCCGATGTATGCTCCCTGTAAAATTAAATGACACCAAATTAGCGGTTCTTGTCGACACGGGGGCCTCAAACTCTTTTCTCGGGCGTTCGGGTTTGGAACTTCTTGGACTGGGGGAAGATCAGTTGGAGGAGGCCACCCCTCACCCGGTCCAATTAGCCACAGGAAAATTGGAAATAGCCCATCAAACTGTTCTTCTCAGGTTGAACTGCCAAGACAAAGATACCTCGTTCCGATTTTGGTATCTCCCCCGTCTGACAGTTCCGTGCATTTTAGGGACAGACAGAATTAACCAACTAGGCGTTCGGCTTCTTTTAGATTGTAATTCCTTCTCTATCTCCGGACTAAAAGGTCAGACATGGCTACTTATATACGAGTCTCTTAGTTCACTGGTCTAACTTTCGAGCATACAGGCTCTCTTTCCAGAAGAGCGGAAATCCCTTATGGATGTGGTGGATCACTTTAAAAATGTTGAGCGGAAATATTTGGGCCGTGTGGGCATTCATCACCACATTAAGTTGTTAGATGCGGAACCAATTCGTCAAAAAGCCTACCCAACTTCCCCTGCAATGAAAGCCCACATAGAGGCAGAGGTAGATCGACTTCAAGAAGAGGGGATCATTGAGTCCTCGGGTTCCCCTTGGAACAGCCCTATCATTCTGGTTCCCAAGCCCGATGGCAAATATAGGATGTGTGTTGACTTCCGAAAAATAAATCGGTCACTAGGAAAGACGCATACCCTCTTCCTCACACTACTAGACCATTTGGAAAATGTTCGAATCCTCTCGAAAATTGACTTGAAACAAGCGTACCATCAGGTGCCACTTGATCCCGAAAGCCGGCCTATCACTGCTTTCAGTGACCCCGGAAAAGGGCACTACCATTATAACTTTTTACCGTGCGGGCTATCCAACGCCCCCGCCACTTTTCAGCAGCTAATCGATGCGCTCATCCCAGCAGAATTGCGCCCGTACGTACACTGCTAGCTCAACGATCTGTTGATCACGACCCCAACGTTAGCAAAGCACGTGGAGTGCCTAAAGAATATATTTTGCCGTCTCCAGGTGAACGGGTTACAGGTAAACTGGGAGAAATGCGGGGTTTATTATCGACTCGAAGGGCTTACGCCCAGATCCCGAGAGACTGAGCCCCGTTCTTGCGTATCCCCGTCCGACCACGGCTAAATCACTAAGAAGGTTCTTGGGGATGGTATCGTGGTACAGGCGGTTTGTGGAAAACATCTCACGGATAGCGGAACCAATTTATGCATTGTTGAAGAAAAATCGGCCCTTCAAATGGGGGGACAATAAGGAATCCTCATTTTTAAAAATCAAAGATTTGTTAACCACGGCACCAATTCTCGTCAGACCTGATTTTAATTTACCGTTTACAATTCAGACAGACGCGAATTCAACGGGTTTGGGGGCTGTGTTGACCCAAATCCATAATGGACAGGAGAAGGTTATTCGAAAAGAAAACCGTAAACACTTCTGAAACCGCTTGCTCAGACCTTAGAGTATATATAAACAGTAGAGAGATGGTTAGGCTGCGCGTCACGAAAAAAGTGAAGCAAACACCTCGGTCACGTGACTGAGGTCATTACTTCACGCTCTTTTTCAAATGCTTGAAGGTTCCATCCAAAGGGGGCTGCATTTTGTTCTTATAAATCTTTCACTTCAAACTCTTGAGGAGTTCATGTGTGATGAAACTTGAACTCTTTGTTCAAAGCATTTTCAGTAGTAACGCCATTATTCGGTGCTTTTAAAGCAAAATGCACGTCGCGTATTCCTCATTTTAATATTGATCCCGTGAACCAATTTTTCAATCTGAAAACTGGATTCTTCTTCTTTGAGCATATCAGAGAAATCCAACCAATTCTCATGCACCACATTTTGTCACAACATGATGAAATTGCTAAAAAAAAAAAAAAAAAAAAAAAAAAAAAAAAAAAAAAAAATTACACACATTTGTTTGGTTGCATAGACTCCACAGAAAATTAACATCGAGCTTGAAAAAGAGCCTTTATACGCAGTTGGCCATGATTTTCAAGAGTTCCACGGGTGTTTGTGAACTTGCATGAATGACCGATTTGGGAGAAAAGTACACCGATGAATTGGCACATGGAGAGAAGGAATCAACGGTAGTTGCAGCCTGATTGATGCATCTGGTGATTTTTAAATAAATTTTAGAGTTCTTCAGGAGGGGATGGATGGTGCGAGGGGAAATGACGTCAATGTTTAGATGTGAAGCATTTGAGAAATGTTTTGTTTACAAATAACAAGAAAAATTGTCCCAAAGAAAACATGTTTTACCCCCTCTTCCCCACACCATCAATTTCATTGAATAGCCTTTGACGTAACCAAGCCCCCACTCAAAATTTTCAAAAATTCGCTTTAAAAAAACCCTTGATTGATTTCAACGTTTAATCGGGAGCGGACACGAATGCCTAACCTTCACTGATAAGAGTGAAAATTCTAATTTGGTGGGCAGCTTGCTGTGTCTTCGTATAGAGAATTTTAAGAAAAAGTCATTTTTCTTATTATAAAGCTCCGTCCTGTGACTTTATATAATTATTTTGAATTGAAATGGACCCCACAAAGCTAAGCTCATACGCTGAAAGCCTTGTCGATGCTCTCCGAGAGCGTTACCATGCCAAAATTACTGCACTTGGTGTCGACCCACTTGTAAGATTGTAAGCTCCTTATTTATTGAATTATTGTTGATGGAATTTGTTTTTTCCCTATTCGTTCGTATTCAGGGCCTTGGATCTGTCTTCCACTGGAAGCGTTTTCGAGTGACGCTACAACGAACGTTCATCCCAAAGGCTCAAATTGGATGTGACATCGTCCACTGCAGGCTTAGCTGCAGTCAATTCAACATCTACGCTTAAGATGGCTAATTCGATAAAGGAAACTTTCAGATTATTTCCCCTGAATAGGGCTTAACGTTCCTTTACAAGTTTCATCGGAGATCGTGGGGTAATTGCAATTTTCAAATTTTTGTTCAAAGAATTGATGATTACTCCTCGGATGCACGTCACTTTCCTCCTTTTACATGGACTTCGTCTATTATTTGGTCTTCGGTGTGAGTGCTTATACGATGGAGCAATTCAAGAGCTACAAAACCTTGGAGTCCTACACCAATTTCAAATCGGGGTTCGTAAAATCCATCGGACACGTCATAATGAACAATCTCATTGTTGTCACCGGTAAAGTAAATAATCATGATGTGATTTCTGCAATTTGACACTTTTCGACGTCTATAGGGTTTAATTGGTTTACCCCCTTGGTGAAAGGAGGTACATAAACTTCAGCCATGTGACGGTTGACCTGATCATGTATGTGAAAACCACGATCGCCCAGCAGTAAGTCTCCCGGAATTAGTTAATCAAGGATGCTGCAATTTTCAGCGATAATTTTTTCACTGGAATGGCCTTCGTATGCTTCGAACATAATCATAACGGATCCTTGAGTATCGATTCGTACAAGGAATTCAGCAGTCATTGCATGCTTATTACTAGAAATATGTTGGAAGGAGGCTACCTTGTTAGAGGGATTTTGACAAAAAACTTCCAAGCAATCAATAAATAAATAAAATCGTGAGATATTTTTAATAAGTAATTACGCAGAGAGAGTTAACCCGAGGCCACAAAGAGCGATTTGCTAGGAACTTTCGAAAATAATGGAAATATCTACGACTCTAAAGGCCTAAAAACCAATAGGATGTAGCGTTACAGTTACAAGATTTCTCAAAATTTAAGCACTCAGCGACACTTTTTTAAAGCGATTTATTAACTCCGGCGAATGCCCACCGATCTCCAAATACGAGAAAAACCCAAAATTCACGCGAAATAATAGAAAAACAGCAATACCGGCTATGCATTTCCATTACGATACCACAGTCAGTGGCCCACCAAGTTAGAATTTGGAGGTAATATAACCCAACTCTTATCTCGTGTCCGTTCCCGATGAGAGCAATTGTCTTGTTGAAGAGCCCTCTTCAAGAAACACCACTGCTTGACAAATGTGCAAGTTCAATATTGGAAACTATTAGGAATAAAAAAATGTTGTTAAGGAAAGCGTTGTGACAAGTTTCACCCGCTATTTATTTCAAGAAGAAATTGAATGTTTCATTTTCAAGCAAATATGCTTCTCGTCTGAAATTATCCATGCGTTTTTAGGTGTAAGATGATAATAGCCATTGAACGTAATAAAATGAAATCCCAGGTTGAAAATAAGGAAAGAAGTGGACTAGTGGAAAATGAGAAAAGGAAAAATGAGACAGTAGGGGCGTTAAAAGAACGGTTGAAATGCAAGAAAGATGAATAGACAAAGGAAAAACGGAAAAAAGAACAACACACAAACGACAGCAAAGCGAGCAAACAGAGCAACGGCCGAGTTATTAATACAGATTACTCAAGTAGGTTGCAAAGCAACTTGGAGCGAAAACAAGGTGAGGGGGAATAAACACCAGTCACGTGACTGAGGTCATTTCAGAAGGTCCTTGCTTCAATGCGCAAAGGACAAAAATCTCTCTAGTGTTATATATACTCTAAAGTACGCGACACGAAATAAGGCGGGTGTGACTCATCGGCCCTCCCATGCCCTGTTGCCACTCCGTGCGTTGTGGGTGGTGATGTGGGGTGGGGTTTTACGAACGCTCACCGGCTCACGGCTCTCCAAAGTGACAACGATGGGAGCGCTACGTTGCCAGCTATGGGTGTAGACTTGAGCTTTTCATCGCATCTTTGGGACTATAATGCGCAACGTTGGTTTTTTAGTCGATGAGTCACACCCGCCTTATTTCGTGTCGCGTACTTTAAGGCTCAGACTAAGAATCCGTTAATGTAACCTTACAAAAGCTGTCAAGGACGTACTTGGCGTTGCAAGTAACATTGGAGGGTTTCGTATACAATAAAGCATCACTAGTACTATACAGTGATGACAAATTAGGCATTTTAAAGTCAGTGATTCAACAGCGCATTTCCTAATATTAAAGCCGCAATTATCCTTTAGTTTGGATTGGACAGATTGTTTGGATATTAATTACGTCGCCTGACCTGAAGTCGTCAGCGTCACCGTCACCTTTGTTATAATTGTAAACTCCCGCTAAGGGTTATCTCTAATACAGTTGGTTGTTGATCTTGATAATAAAGAGTTGATTATGTTGTGTTGTTAATCACGTGCTCAGCTAATTAATTATTGATCATTAAGCACCCCAAACACAGATTTCTCGGGCAAATTTTGAATAAAAATGTTACAGACAGTTTCTGAAATTTTTCTGATCTGTTGAAAAATGTAAAAAAAATATTTTTGGGATTTTTGAATATATTTTGTCATAAAAGTGCAATGCGTTTAATAACGTAAAATTTGCATTTGAACACCACATGCGCGCGGGGTGTATTCTTGGTATCCTTTGAAACAAGTTTCAATTGACGTGCCAATCAATTTGATCAGGAAAAGTTGATTTTTTGACTTTTTTTATTTAGAAAATTAAAAGTAATTAAATTGATGTCAGCCAAGTTTACATCGTGATTCGACGGGGATTGGTTTTAGGTCAGGACCATTATCTGCCATTTTTTGGTGGATTTAGTTGAAGGTTTTTTCAAATGAAAATTTGTGATTGTTGATTTTTTCGATGACGTCGTTATAAGGGTTACTGGTTGAAAACCCTAAGAAACCCTAACAAAATGTCAATGTAACCTTAAACATATTTTTTGGTAAAAAAAAACTGGTTGTTCAACCCCAAAAACTTAATAATCTACTCAGAAATCAGCAAGAAAGTCGTCAATTGCAGATCTGCACAGTAAAGGGTCACTTTACTCAGGAAAAACTGCGTATAAATTGTCATTGAAGCTTTCTATTCTTAATTTACTGACCAAAATCTGAAAATTGCACCCCCAAAAAATGATGTTTTATTTTAACAAACACAAAACATTTGGCACAATAATTCCTCCCCCGATGGGGGATGTAGTGTCCCCGGCACATAATCCAGCACCGGCAGAGACCGACCATTTTTCATCGGCTACACTGTTAAATTAGTCCGAGAATTTGTTCCTCTGCCTATGGCACGCAACCGTGAATCGAACAACGTTTCTAACGGACAAAAGTGCGATCAACAGATTTTGTCCAATTAAGTCCATTACCATGCAATGCAGCCGCAGGTCAGTAGAACGTTCGCGAAAAGAAAAAAACGCAGTGTCGGGGAAGGGACATGATGACAAATTTTTATTATTTGGTGAATGTTACAAGTAACTTCAGGTAATTCAATAATTTCTTTGAGTATAATAATAGTCACAGTATAATCAGTCTTTGAGTATAATAATAGGTCACAGGGAGGGATCATAACGGAAATGTACACATCAATATGCGTCTGTTTACGATCTACAGAACATCATTGAGGACACTGCAGACCTGCTGACTGATGTTTATCGTGCAGAATTGCGTTTCCCGCGGACCACGATATAAACGTAAGTGCTTATGTTTTCCGGTGGATTTCCCACGGCCGGCTACTTCACGAATAGTCGAAAATGGCTGCCACGAGATTTTTGAGTGAACGCGAGAGATAAATAGCAGGAAGGAAAATTTTTAAATATACTTTGAACTCAAAATGCTAACTCTAATTTATTTCTATAAAGGCCAATTTCACCACCGGGAGTTAGGTTGGAGTTACCTAACTCTAACATTGTTTACATAAATAGTTACGCCTTTTTTCAGTTAATTCTGAGTTAACGTAACTCAAATCTTAACTCTCGGTGGTGAAATCCACCATAAAACTACTTTAATAAAAATAAAAATAGACATTTAAAAATCAATCAGACAATGGGCTCTTTTGACATCTTCCCTCCCGGTTATAAGAAAAGGGCAAATCTCTCAGTATACTCACATGAATCCTAGCTACGCCGTCGACCGTTGTGACGGTCCGGACGTCAGCACTGACTGACTCTGCATGTTCCCCACTTTTTTGACATCAACTCCTCCTCCATATCTCTGAGGTTCAAAATGGTTCGGTGGTTTCCCTTTTTCGAGCAATCCAATCTAATCTTCATCCTCGTCCCTTCTATATCGGAACCCTTCTATTATTTTCGCATTATGTACATTTTATTTTAAACAATGAGTTACGCATAGAATTTTCCTTAAATTACGTCATTATTAAATTGAATCAACAATTAGCATAGTTTATTCTCCGCTCTGTTTATGTTCCGCTACGGCTACATCATCAGGGATGTAGCCGTAGTTGCCTACACATTGTCAATTTTACACCCCCGAAGAGTTGTGTCTCCGACGAACCGGTTTCGCCTCTTCTGCCCTGCAGACTAAATTATTTCATCTCTTTTGTCTCGTTTAAGTATACAAGTAACAATAAATTGTTGCTGTCAATAACGACTCCAACCTGTTAGTTTTCTGGTTGAGAACTTCTCTATATCTTTAGAGAAAAATGAACCGGTAGTGGTTAGAACAATCTTCACGACAAGTCTTATTACATCTATATATACTCTTGTTGGATTACGCCCTGTGTCATTTTAGTGTTCACGAAGTGTTTAAGTCCGTCGGAAACAGAAGAAGTCGCCGCAAGAAAATCGTTTGAATGGGAAGAAACTGAGGTACGTTTACAGCGATGCAGAACACTGTTTTCTGTAGTGAAATTTTGTGCTCTTTAAATATTAAGCTTATCATATTATTAAGCAGTATAGGGAAAGCATTTGTGACCCTATGCTCATAGGGTGATACTACTTAGTACTAAAACATACTTCAGTAATATGCATCTCCTCCTGAATCACCCTGTAGTAATTTTGGTTCGCCCTATACTTAGTAGAACAACATGTGCAGGTATTGCCGTTTCCTCCTGGAACACCCTGTATAGAAAGAAATGCTCATAAAATTTCATTCCTCCTGCGAATATCTCCAAACATTGACATTAGACTCAGATTAGCCGAGTGTTTAGACACAAAGGGTCTTAATGGAAAGTTTTTATCAACTTACCCCCTGCAGAAGATACCGAAATCTTGAGTTGGCTATTATAATAAAGATATGCCTGAAATTTGAGATCATGGCATTACGAAAACAAAATTGCAATTTTTATACTTTTTTTTCTATAATAGTTACCGAGTAATACGCTGACGGAATAAAATGAAATGTTAATGTTCAAATAATCATTTTCAGTGAACTCGATAAGGAACGGATCAAGGTCTGGGGGTCCTGTGGAAAAACATCCTGACGTCGACGTTCTGTTGTTAGTTCATTGACAATCTTCACGTAGCTTGGAATTAGTATATGGACCTTTCTGATTCAGATATAAGCAAAGGAGGGGGAACTGATTTCGCTAATATTTAGTTTTCATTTTCATTTTGGTACTCGGCATCGAAGAAATTCTATTTGAAATATGCAGTGAGTATTTCTGGCCTTGAAGATGTATTTGGAAAGTGTTAACGCTTAACAGTTTAAATAACAACCGACGAATTTTTTGCTCGTAAGGCTATCCGAAACGAAGTCTTTTTGTAAACCAGCTCACCGCTACCCTTCAGACAAGTCGCCTCCTCTTTAAGTGCAAAAAAAAGAAGATTGAAAAATGTCTGTCGACTACATAGCGGGCTGCATCGCAGGTAATTTTCGTACTTGATTATTTAATAATTTTGTGCCAGTCTGGATCCAAAATGCTATTATTACATAATACTACAGTTTAAATAGGATTCCCTGATTTGTTACTAAGATTGTTCTTTTTCCATTGGAGAATCAGAAAATGGCTTCCAGTGAAAAAACCATACCTGTATCTCAATGCCCCATAGTAGAAACTTGCGTCAATTAGATTTGCCATTAGTATTAGCACAAAAATCACCAACATTAACTCTGTAAAATGTTGGTGTTATTAGATGGATTCTAGGAATTCTTTTCCACCAAGGACCAATAATTAACGCTAGTCATTGGAAATAAAGAACAGTTAAAGACTCGGTAGAAATATAATATATGATTTTGCAAGGCCGATGTCAATTTTGTTATCAATTATCAGTCATAATGATTTCATTCAGTGTTATGTGCCGATGCACGCAACAACAACAACTACAATCTTTCTGTTGGCGACATTAGAGAACGAGCCATACATTTACTGCAAAGACTTCGCTTGATTTTTCAATGCTCCGGTTCTCCCTGTGCAGAGGGATGACAGAGATAGAGTAATAATTCATGTTGAGTTCAGGTTCTTGGTGGAGTTGAATAATTATGATTTTCTAAATCATAAAGTTGTAAAGACCCATGGAAATTTGTTTAAAAAAAGGAATCAACAATGCGTCATCCCCTTGCGAAGTCAACAATGCCACGACAAAGTTCAATTATAGAGGTTTAATTTTGTTGCTACTTCTATTAATGAAGTCGTTAAATCACTCCTCGCAATCATGCTTATTAGCGTTCCAAATTAAACTTCGTGTTTTGTTTTACTTAATTCGAGTTAATTTTCCTTGGAGTGGAAAAGGGAGGAGGTTGTTCGTTGTTTGGGAAAAAGGAATCATGATTGGAAGGGGAAGGAGCAGATAAAAGAAGGTGGCAAGTAGCAACCAAGATCATACGCTGTGATTTCTACCCACCACACTTCTATCCCCTCTTGTAGCGGGTAATTCGAACACCAAGGTCTTCGGTCAGTGGTCGGAGATAATTAGTTTACTTCCCTTGCAAATTAAAACATTTCTTAATCGAATAAAAAATGAAATATCTTAATAAAAAATAAATAAATAGGCATTCTGACTTTAATGAGCTATCAATAATGTCAATACGACCAACAGGATCTGAATGCAGAATATCAGGGTACAAACAAAACTCACTGCGGTACTCCCGATGCATGTCGTTCACACAAGAAAACAAAAACACCTGCTCGCTGGCTGAAGAATTACTGAATTAGGCATGCGAATGGTTTTAGGTTTATGTATATTGCGGGACTCGAAGAACTCTCAACAAACGGTCCGCGGGTGCATCCATAGTCCGAAAATAAATTCACAAACAGAAGAGAATACAAACGTCACTCCGGATACCATCATTTGTTTAACGAATTCTGAATATCTCAGTATTCTGATTTTTCTCAGTAAAAAAATACAAATTTCGTTTCCCAACTGCACAACACCCGACTTTTTTCGCCTTCAACATTTTTTATATTGATTGATTGACAATCGCGTTACGCTACGCCAAAACCCATAACATCTACCTAGAGTCAAACAAAAAATCTGAATACACAGTTGGAAATAGCGTTTTTCATGTATCTCCCTAGTGCAATACAAAACTTCAAAGTCCCGTTCGCAAGCTCTATGTTTGCGTTGAGTGAAGTCTAGGCAACCAAACAAATGTATTCCCTCGAAAAATGATGTATTTTGATAGGTTGCATATACTTGGGTAAACTTGGGCTGCATAGACACCACACAACGGAAACGTAGAGCTTGTGAACGGGCTTTAAAAAAATGATTCAGACCGGATTCAGACGTTGAAAGATGAGTCAGAATAGCAGTTCATTATCGTGAATTTCGAGTATGCATTTCCGAAAGTTTTCCAGCCCAACTTGATTTTCTCTGCTGTCTTGAACGTTGGCCTAAAACTCATCTTTCCGATAGTCTAGTCAGATTTTAATAGTAGGTACATATTACGTCACGAGTACGGAACGCACCTCGTTCCGTTCGAGTTCGAATCACACGAGTACGCTATTTTTCCTACACCAGTACACCAACATTAGTATACAAAAAATATAAAATAATAAGGCTACGAACGACACAACATTTTCAATATAACATAGCTTCCAACTGGCGGGGACTAGCAAAAATACGGAGCGTGCGGAATTAGCGTGTGGAATAATTCTGCAAGCTGGGAAAAACGATGGAGCGTGCGGAATGACGTCAATTCCGCACGCTCAGCTGCCTTTGAAGGCTTCGATGAGGCGTATCAATCCTTCCAAGTAAATAAATAAATAACAATTTTAAACCCTTCAGAAAAAATGTTTTATTTCTTAACAAAAGTTGGCATTTTTGAAATCCCGCCAAAACGAACATTTTTCGCAACGTAATATCCCTTGTATTCTCTGCCCTTTTCATGCCCAAAGTCATATCGAAAACCAAGTCCTTAGACTCGAGGAAAAAATGTTTTTTATTTTGGGTTGGGATTTTTGCTCCCGTTAAGAATAAAAAAGGAGAAAACCCGCCAAATACAAAAATTATTATATTTATTTTCGGTTTGAAGTTGTAGCGTGATATCTATCTTGATACCATATGTTTTTTCCTACACTTAACTTTTGTATAATTTTTGAATTTAGCGGGTGATCTACTTTCATTGTAGAGCAACGCAATGTATCGGGAGCAAAAATCCCAACCCACGAACCGCTTCATTTTTTTAACATACAAATAATACAAAGTTTAATGGCTTGGTTTTCCATATGACTTTGTTCATGCCTCTAAATAGCTCATCTGTTTATCCTCCATCAATTTATTATTGGAGAGCTCTAGTAGAAAATAAGGCAAAGAAACACAACAAACCGCTATCCGACAGCTACATTACAGGTGAATTTTTTTACGGTAGACTCATATCACGGGAGTGAAACTAGAGAACCTTTAAAACACAGGTACTGCAACACGGATTTCAGCGCCATATTTGGTCCCTCAGTCGTTAGGGTAAACAAAATATCATGAATGAAAAACTTGTCATCGTAACAGCAAACAAACGCGGAACGCGGTGGAAATAAATAAAAACATCCTACTTGTCAATGAGATCAGGTGATAATTATAATCATATGAGGGACCAAGTATGGCGCCGGTTTGCGTGTTGCAGTACTCGGGTTTTATAGTGCCTTAGTGAAACTTATACGTAAGAAAACCGAGGAAGTTAGTTTGGTCGCCATTCACGGGAAGCGCTAAATGTTTTTAAATTACATTTTAAAGATACCCCGCGGCCCTCCTCGTAATAAATATCATTTGGGCGAATATATTTGTGAAACTTTGCATATCTACTCCAAGCTGAAGCTGTCACTTTTGAGACGTGTGCGAAGTTGAGCAAATTCGATTATATTTTATTTATAATTATTTTTTTTCGAATATGTTGTTGTTCGGCAAAATGGGCCACGATAAATGTACCGTTCCTGGATGTTCGTCGATGTATGAAGCTGGTGGCGTGATCGGTTTTTTCAAATTCCTAAGGACGGCAGGTTCGCTGATTTTATTTTTCTAAAATTTAGACGACATCTAGACGGCAAGTTTGTGGTTTTACTAACGCGTACATTTATTTGTGTCTCTGAGAAGTCAAGTTTTAAAGAAATAAATGGGTATTCAAGCAAAACTTTGGTTTTTCATTTGCCTATTTCTGTGAATATTCAAGGCTGGACTGGAAAATGTTCATCTCATACATTTTATTAGTGCATTTCATCATTTTTTAGGCGTTTTCCAGAAAAAAAATTGGATGATTCAATTTGAACTTAAAGGCCCGTTCACAAGCTCTATGTTTGCGTTGTGTGGTGTCTATGCAACTTATCAAAATGCTTCATTTTTCGAGGGAATACATTTGTTTGGCTGCATAGACTCCACAGAACGTAAACGTAGAGCTTGTGAACGGGCCTTAAACATCTGAATACGGAAGTTAAAATTAAGGGAGACGGTAAAGATGAATGGAGAAGGGGAAAGGGGTTCAGAAGTTCCCCCCGTACGTCGCATGGTCAACCATGCGGTTCCATGGTGGTTCGGTCGCTATTCACTTGGATCGCCACCGTCGCTCAAAATCGGCCTCACTTTTTCCCTATATTCTTCTCAATAGAGTATTAAACCGCTCTCCGGCTCATATGACACAAACATGCTAACATAGCTGGCGTGTTTGAAATGACCTAAAACTTACAAAAATCGCGTATTTATTAACTGTTGGATAATATTTTTACGAACGGATCACGATTTATGCTCTATTTTGGCATAAATAAACCTTAAAAAATAGATTTATGAATAAGTTCTGACTCGTGAAACTTCCTCAATCGGGCCATTTTCGCGCATCCAGCGTACTCGTAATGTAACAGTGGCCCTTACTTATAACTCTTATGAGTTAAACTTTACCAGGTGCTATAGGTATGCTATAGGTGGACTTCAACTTGAAAGGCATCGAAAGGCTTCAGAGTGGAGAAAACGCTACGTCTCAATGAGGGCAGAATCCACTTCGTTGACTTATTTACTTATACTATTACTACTAAACCGAAGAAGCGTGATCATAGAATCGACTTCTGGGGGGCAAGTACGAAGGGGTGTTATAAATTTAACACGGCGTTATCATATCACAATTAAAATGGTTGTCGCGTGGATACCACCTGTGATAATTTCATACAACACCTCTTCGTACTTCAGCCCCCGGGGTCTTATAGTAATACCAAACAGTACAATAGAAAATTCACACCATACACGGTTATATTGTATTCATAAGCCTTAATGAAGTAATGACTGTAGCGAGGAGAAAACGTCGTACGTATAAATAGGTGGAATGGTATGGAATGAAATTCAATAAGAATCATACCACTAAGCTTAATGGACAAATACATTGCGTGATTCCCTCGCATCATCACGATCATCACGTGGATGAAGTTGAATAGAATGAATTTTTGCCCCTTCGGGAAGGGGTAATGAGATTTGTTTTTTGAAATTTTACCTATTTTCTGGCAGTCTGCCCAATCAGTTTATTCGGGAACCAGTTAAAGCTATGCACAACTGGGAAAAAAATGTGGGCCTCACATAGGTCATATATTACCTATTTTGGAGGGGACTGCAAGCGATTTCGCTAGAAAAATTGCTTCGTATGAATGGGGGCACATTAAGGTCACCTTCCTCTTCTTCATGATCTCGGTTAGAGTACCAAGACTAAGGTAGGGGGTGAGGGGGTCTTCCCAGAGAGAGACCCCGAAAAGCTTAAAGTTGGACAAATAGGGATTTTTAGGCTTCATGTGAATTGGACTTGGAACGTAAAGAAGAGGCTTGATTTCTTTTCAACGATTTTAAATTTCGACTCGGAGAACAGGACGCTGCAGGTCCTCAATAGTTTCTGTGGCTGAATATTCGGATTCGTATAGGAATTTCGGCCATTTTTGTCATACGTATTAAGCCGGATACTCACATGCGGTATACTTGACAAGTAACGAGCAAAATATATTTTTCAATTTTCAGTTGGTCGGTTATGCAATTTCTAGAAATTTATTGATATTTTGCTCGTTACTTGGCAAGTATCCACATGCGTGTATCCGGCTTAACCGCCGAGGTCTTAAGTGATCGATTTTTTGGGACATTTTCCCCCGTCTCGACCAAAACGCCTCTTTAAGGGCTCGTCAGCGCCGAAAATGACAGGTTTTGCATTGTCACTTATAGGTTTGGACAATTTTTCCCGAGGATTGTTCCCAGTTTCTGTAGGTCCTTGAAAGGAGGCTAAAAAGCAAAGAAAAAAAAAAACAACAAGTTTCTATTTTTCGCCAAATTTGCAAGAAAGTGTTCAACAGAAGCAATAGTTAAGAAAATGCGCTAACTCCCGGTTTATCGATGCAATTTATTTCAGACCAAAATTGAGAAAACATCGCTGATTTCGCAGTGTATGGAGGCTCTTTCATGGCCAAAATAAAGAAAACCCGCTGATGTGCTGTTATTGGGCCAAGTCCACGGCTAAAATTGAGAAAAGGCTAATTCATGACTGAAAGTTCAACGCATCGCGGCTAAAATCGAGTAAAATTCTTATACGGGGCTGAAAATGAAAAAAATGGTTGCCGGATCAAAGTGAAAAAAGACGCCTAAAATTGTGAAAAGCGCTAAATCACGGTTAAAATTATTGTGAAAATTCGCAAATGAGAACAAACGTTAGGGTATTTTGCGACTGAAGTTGAGAAAAATTGCTAATGAAATTAAGATAAAGCGCTGATTTCCGGATGGGATGTATAACCAAATAGCGCTCATTCGTGGCTAACGATTATAAAAATCGGAAAAATTCGCGGTTAAAATTGAGAAAACCACGAATTTGAAGCGTAAATTAAGGAAACACTAATACCAAAATGCCAATTTGTGGTCTATAGAGCCCCTTTTGTGGCTAAAATGAAAAATATTCGCTACTAAAAATAGAGAAAACACTATAATTCGCGAGCTTTGGACGCATCATCGAGACAAAACAATTAGAAAAAGCGCTAATTCATAACTAATTCATAACTCCATATGTGCAACAAATCGCTATTTTGCCGATGAAATTGAGAAAAACAATAATTATTCCCGGTTAAAATGGAGAAAAAGTGCTGATACATGCACTAAAATATCTGAGAAAAATTGTTAATTTTGCGGCTAAAATTGAGAGGATTCGCTGATTTATGAGTAAAAATTGAGGAAAAGCGATCATTTCTTCTAAAATTGAGAAAACGCTAATTTACAGTTTTTGGAGGCAACTTAATGGATAAAATTGGGAAAAAGCGCTAATTCACGGATTAATTTGGGGAAAGCTGCTTATTATATTCGTGCTTAAATTGCTTAAAATTGAAAAAATGGCTAAATCTGAGGGTCAAAACCGCAAACTCACTGAAGAAGCCTTTATTTAAGGCTACAATGTGAAAATTACTATTTCTGATACCGGGCCCCGGTTCGTGTAGGTCTGCCACTGCTTCCGGCTCTGTTTTATCGACGGCTAGAATTTGCGATTGTCACCTCTTTTAAACCCTAAGTTCAGAGATTTTGCTCTTTAAAAAAAACAATTTTGAGGGTTCATCTCATTGTACGCTCACGTTTTTGCACATTTAGCACTTTGAAGCTCCCAATTTTGGTGTTTTGGCTAATTCGATAAAGAATTTCGCTTTTTTGTTGCTGAAAACACAATTTCACGGGTTTTCGTTGTTGTAAAACCCAATTTCTCGGATTTTACTCTCTCTCCGCAGTTTTGCGGATTTTGGTCTCTAAAAAACCATTTACGCAGCTCTGGCTTACTCTAAAAAAACAATTTTCGTGGATTTTCTTCTCTGGGGATACTGAAACCCCAATTTCGCAGGGTTACCTCATTCAAAAACCAATTTCGCCAATGGTGCACTCTTGAAACTCATTTTCGTGATTTCTGGTTTACTAAAACGGTTGCTCACCAAATAATCTTTTGCGCGAATCTGGCTCAATAAATACGCAATTCCGTGGGTTTTTGGTTGCTGGAAATCCCAATTTCGCCTGCTATTGCAGGAAGATGTCATCCTATTGGATACCCTCCAGAAGATCGAGGGCTTAAAATCCCCATGGACTTTTACGTTCCAATTTCACGCTCTATAAGTATAGCTGTAAATAAGAAATTAGGTTTGTAAAAAGTAGATTAGGTAGTAGGTATGAGCCCTATAGTAATTTTTTAAAATAATGAAATATGTACAACAAGGTTTGAACCAAATATAAACATATATGTATAGAATTTGTGATATGACGAATGCAGAATCTAATGATACAATTAATTTTTAGGTTGCTGCGGCATTGTCTTTGGTCATCCACTGGACACTGTAAAGGTACGTAAGGGGTGGCGGGCAGGTAAGGTAAACCACTGAGTGACATTGTCATAACAGTAAATTCTGTAATAAGCTTAAGTTTTCTAAGCTGACCGTGAGAGATAACACTTCCGTTTAGAACGGGAGGTGCAACAGTTGCTGCTAGGATAGAGTCGTGAGTATGTAAAAATGGTATGTAAACATTCCATGTACCAGAATGTAAACATTCTGTACTGCATTCAGAACCAACTAGGGACTACAATGTTAGCTATTGCTATTACATACTTACAATAACCCACGCCCAAGATGTCAACTGCCTCAACATCATTCCTCAGTTAAAATTCTGCGTGAACTTGTTGGGCTTCTTGGTTTTGTGTCATTGACAGATTTCTACGCGTGTAGACACGTTTAAGAACAACCGAATTTAACTTGACAATGCCACTCACAATTTCCTTAGCTGTTCTCAATCCTATACTTTTAATGGAACGTTGAATAAATAAGTTTTTCAATTTCTAGGTTCTTCTACAGACGCAAAACTCAAAAGAAAAAGTTTACAGAGGAACATGGGACTGCATTCGTCATATTTTGAAGACAGAATCGGTGAGTATAGGCTTTGTTTATTTTCAACTTCTATTGTCCGGTAACGAATGTGAAGCGATGGCGTCACTATGTTTTCAATAAGAGATGCAAAAATAAAAAAGTTGGTTCCTATAAAAGATGAGAAAAAAATTCTCGGTTAGATTTTGCAGCGGTCTGATCCTATTAATGAAGTAATGAAAAAATATCCTTTTGTTTGAAATTTAACGACTTAAGTCTGTGGGGAAACCAAATGAAACATTAAACGGAAGGACTCACAAAAAGCCAATGTTGTTAATTAAAAGCGTACTACAGATCCGCGGGTGGTAATTAAAGCACCTTCCTTATTGAAGGTTATGTAGTCTCACTACTACATCCTAACAGTAATTCTTTGGACATGATACTGTATCGTGTGCGAGTTTCGTAAAATTATCTATATTGACATATTTCATAAATACAGCAACGCTCGTGCCGAGCTAAGATGAACTAGCGATCTGGGCTAACGTCTGACAGGTGTCACTTGCTTTGTTTTGTTTATTTTGGTAGTGGGAGTCAGAATCAGAAAGAAAATTATTAAAGTAAACCCGATTGAAAATTGAAGGATACCCCAAGAGGTCGTTTCACTTGATCACATCAGCTTGATCACATGAGCGCTGGTGTATTTATGAAAGTTACGAATAGATGCTTGACTTGAAATGATCTGTTTGCGTACAGGTTCGAGGTCTGTTCAAAGGCGTAACTGCTCCCCTCGGAGGAACTGCGCTCGTGAATGCTACTGTTTTTGGCGCTCACGCATCAATATTGAGAAATTTAGACGCAGGTAAATTGCGTTCGCACTTCATCGCAGGAGCGAGTGCTGGCTGCCTTCAGAGTCTCATTGTTGGCCCGATGGAGCTCGCTAAAATGAGGCTGCAAGTTCAGAAGAAGAAGGTTAGCACATAAACTTTATTTGAATGCTATTGTACATTCAAAATTGACATTCAATTAACAAAAAAACATAATACAGATTTACTCAGGGAGCATTGACTGTCTTATGAAAGTACTAAATCAAAACGGTATTCGAGGCGTATACAAAGGTTTACTCGTTACAATCGCTCGAGACGCCCCATCGTATGGAGCCTACTTCTTAACTTATGAGGTTCTTGTGGGGCCTAAAAAGGATTCAACTTGGCGAATGTTCCTCGCTGGTGGGCTGGCTGGAGTTGCATCTTGGTTGGTCGTTTTTCCCCTCGATGCCATCAAGTCGAGATACCAAGTCGATGGTTACGACGGCTCGCCAAGGTTGTCAACCACTCTTAAATTGTATATTTTTTTCTTCCTGTTCTGAAATGTAACTTGTTCCAACATAAAGATTCCGTTCAGCGGTAGACTGTTTCACCAAAAGTATCAAAGCCGAGGGTTATGGTATCGTTTGCAAGGGTCTCGGCACGACTCTCATCCGTTCTTTTCCAACGAACGCTGTCACTTTCACAGTTTTCACGTGGCTTACAAAACTTCACGAGTCCTGGAGTTCAAGAGAGGAGCCTGCTCCAAGGCACCCAAGCGGCCACAGAATCGTCTTTGAAATTCCTTCAGTCGGTTTACAAAAAGAACATTTCTCAGCATGAGTTACGTTTAATATGTTTAAAATACTAATTTATTGACCCCGAAGAACTTAAGTTCATGCATCTCTGAGTAAAAAGGCGATCAACACTCTTGCATTTCCTTCAAACAAGGCGATTATGAAAGATGCCCAATTAATCAGTATTGCTGTGAAAGTAGGATGACAATCAATTGATTGCAAAAAATACTTTATTTTCACAAAATAACACCATTCAATGTCTTCGCTTGTTGATTGATACAAGCAAATTAGATAATACCAAATTACAAATTATGAACTAAATAATTCAAATTTATGCATTTTTATTGACTGATTGTGAGGCTTGTGTTTTTTTGTTTTATCTCACTGTGTTTGTTCAAGCGGGGGACTCTAGACGACATCAAGCCTTTTGTTTATTATTTTGATTCTTCTTTTCAACACTATTAAAGGCCGAATTCATAGTCGTCACTCAAGCTGAGTATTTACTTAAGCGATTTCACCGGTCGTTTCAAATAGGTAGTGAATCTTCTGTTATGATTCGAAATAAGTAGTGAATACTCAGCCTGAATGACGACTATGAATACAGGCCTAAGGGTATTCACGTCAACCATCGTACTGTTTGTAGTTTGTACTTGCGTTGTTCTTGAGGTCTGTTGGGAAAATCGAAAGTGGAATCATTTTGTCATTCATGGGGCATATTTTACACTCATTGACTCCGTTGTAAAACTATAACACGATTAATTGCGATTAATCCTTCCCTCTTATTTTACATGTGCTGAAAACAAAACCTCATCAAGAGCTGAGCAATTTTTTGAGTTTTACAACGGGGCCATTCATTCGAAACTTGAATTCCCTGGTAACAAACATCTGACTACGCATCTACGAAACTACAAACAGTATGAAAGTTGACATGATTACCCCTATTGATCGGAATTTGAAATCAACAATAATAATAAAAAAAAGCAATTCGCACTAACCCACACACATATTGCTTACTCTCAAATCAGGCCAACGAAGCAAAAAATGCTCCTGATTCTCAGGAATCAAATTAAAATGCGATACACTTGATGTGAAGTGTTTTTAGTACCAAGAAGTGATGAAAAACCTCTGAACCAGCTACTGCCACCGTATAGCTCTTGTTCACGTCATGTTTAGAGTATAAGCTAAAGTAGTCGTTAATGAAAAAGAGCCCTAAAAGTACAAAATTGTTGTAAATATTTAAATAATCCGATTCTGGTTTATTTATCCTATGCATGTTTCCAAGCTGGATTATTGTACCTTCAATGAATCTGACAAAAAGAAGAAAGACCACTTTCGTGAAGTGGAAAAGCTTCAGTACAGCACGTGACATGAATTATGCGCGCGAAGACCTGTTAAAGTTTTTTTTTTTTTTTTTTTACTTTACTTTGAGAATTCGTCGGAATATTTCAAATAATTCCTTCAAAAAGAAATATATATATATATTTCTTCAAATTTTGGCTTTAATAATAAAGAAATTTGTAATTGTAGAAGGCCGATTTACCTTACCTTCATCAAAACTTTCCAGGCCCGGCAGGCGAAACAGACCCGGCACATCAGCCTGACCCGACCCATAACGCAAAAACCTACGAAAACGGTCCTGTTCGTTTGTTTAGCCAAACTTTTCGGTCGTTTAGCATTTCGAAACATGAATTAAAAAAAAGAAATTATGGGTACGGCTAATTTCACGCAACCCGACACATGAGCGAAATTGTTTGTTTACCGCCATTTCTAGTCTTATCAACGTTTGTTTACGTTTGTTTAGCCAAAATTGTCGTTTTTTAGCCATTCAAGTACTTAGAACAACAAACAAACTTGGGTGCGGCTAGCTTCACGCTCCCCGACACACAAACGAAATCGTTTGTTTAGCGGCCCATAAAATCGTTTGTTCACGTTTGTTAAGCCATATTTTTCGTGGGTTTAGCGTTTCGATCAATTGTTTATTTTTAAACAACTAATAGAGAGATTTTGCAAACAGCTCCTCTAACGCTATTCAACCTACAAAGTTGCAAAATCTCTCTAATATTTCGAAATGCTAAACAAACGAAAAGTTTGGTTAAACAAACGTAAACAACCGAATAGGACAGTTTTAATAGTTTTTCGCGTTATGGGTCGGGTCAGGTTCACATGCTGCATCACCTTCCCAGTATACAATAATTATTGCGCAATAAATTTGTGCAATATTTCGTTTCCTAGAACAATGATCAAGTTCGGTTAAATCACAATATAAAAATGCTTCTATGATAAAGAAGGCGTTCGCCACTAAGAATTTTGTAAACTTGGCCTTGAATCACTTTAAAGGCACACAACGGAAATCTTCCGGGATTAAATTATAAAAACTAGAACACCAAATATGTTGACAATTTGAGGCGTATTCAATCGGTTGAAACATTCATAAGTTTATGTTTGATCTCATAAAGTGGTGTGAACTTCTTTAACGATATTAAATTTTTCATAATGTTTTTTGACATGAAGCTTACAATGCAATATAATGTAGAAAGATTGTGTTATGGTGAGTATACAGAATTTAGTGAAAAAGCCATTGCAACCATCCTGGTAGGCTACTACAGCTAATTACCCTCATAATCCTTCGTTGGACTGCAAGCACCCGATCCACAGTGGAGATATGACCCCAGGCCAATATAGTGGTATGTTTCGTCGAGAATAAAAATGATAGTGGGAAGAAAAAATGAGAAGACTCGCAATTGAACGAACATCGTATTTTGAATTAGCCCAAAAAAAGAGTAGAGGGAAAAAGCCTTGCGGCATAAAAAACCCCTCGAGTTTACGTTACATGGATCGATTGAGTATTGGACAATGATTACAATCATGAACAGATTAACGTATAAATTAAAGGGTAAAGCACATCAACCACAGTTTGATTTGGATAGATCCAAGTTGCAGTATTAAGGTTAGACCTCAAGAAAGAAGCAAAGTGTTGTGTGTGTGTGTGTGTGAATGGAATGAATATTGTAATTTGAGTGCCTGCCGGTATTTTGGTCTCGGATATGAACCCGGTGAATAGGTCTCGGGAGATTGGGCCCGGGTAAATTGTGTCCGGTGATTGGTACCGGGTTAATTGTGTCGACCATGCGTCCGCTTCCGGACGTAATACATATTCCCGTGCACTCGGGTATGTTTGAAGCCACATAGGGCGAATGTATCGATACGTATGGCACTCATCGAGTGATCAGCTCATTAATGAGTATGTGAGCGTATGTCATTAGGTGAGTGTATGGCACTCAAATTGTGTGAATAGATAGCGTGTGTCATTGAAAGAATGGAAACTTACTGCGAGTGATAATATTATGCGTGGAAAGCGACCACTGAAAAGAGAAGGTACGCAAGCAAGGACACACGAACTGACCTCATCAAGTGAACAGACTGAACTGAACTGGAGGAAGAAGAAGAAGAGAGTAGAAGAGGAAGAGGAAAAATAGGAAGAAGCGCGTTCTAGGTACGGCATTCCCCCACCTATCGTTCTCTAGGGGAAGACGCTATGAGGAAAAATACTTCTCTTGTGAATTATGCTTTTTGCGTCTCGGTAAATTTCGTTCCATGAAACATAGTAATTCAGATAATAGTAGTAATTCAAGATATGGCGTCGTTTGAAGTTGCCGGATGGAGTATCTTTATTCTCTTGATCAAGAGAAAACATCTAAACAATTATGACTCGCCGAAGCGGTGTTACCAGCAAATAAAATCAAGAACTGGCAACCAACCTTTAGGGACAAGTCATTTAAACAAATCAACAATAACACCGAGCCCAAGACCAAGACAGATCCTTGCGCGACACCACAAGTTAAGGCGTTGAGATGTCGATAGGCGACAATACTCAATAAAAACGACGACTTTAACAGATACAAAAAAGGAACACTGTTCTCCTCCACGGTTGGGCCGCGAGTGTGACTTTTTTATTTAGTGCTCAAAAAATAGCTTATTAAAATTGAGTAATATTATAATTACTGTGGACTTCTCGCAACTGTTTTCAATAATAGCCGACGTCTCGAAGTATGAGTATTGAAGATAATGAGAAAAAACAGATGATGGAGAAGAAGAAAGAAGAAAGGTGAAGGTGAAAAACTGAACAACGAAAAACTTATTCGGTTTTCACACTATTTTTCATGTCCACTAAAATCCGCAGCCGATAGCGACGCGGATGCAGGATTTTCTC
Organism: Corythucha ciliata; assembly: GCA_038030265.1. Lineage (NCBI taxonomy): Eukaryota > Metazoa > Arthropoda > Insecta > Hemiptera > Tingidae > Corythucha > Corythucha ciliata. The sequence continues at coordinate 22,130,415 of CM075943.1, forward strand.
ATGGGAGGGACTTAGGAAACAAAATGTTCATGACTCGGCAGCCATTCATTCACTGCGTAATAATAGCTAAACTTTCGGTATTCCCACGATAAACTGACCATTGGCGCCCTGAAAAGGCCTGAACAGGTGATTCCTGCCCTGAAAATGGCCAAACCGACAATTCTGTGCGTGAAAATGGCTAAGGCCGGTCATCCGCTGAAAGCGTTTTCGAGCATGACTCTCATACGTTCTTTTCCAACGAACGCTGTCACATTCACAGTTTTCACGTGGCTTACAAAGCTTCACGAGTGCTGGAGTTCAAGAGAGGAGCCTGCTCCAACGCACCCAAGCGGCCACAGAATCGTCTTTGAAATTCCTTCAGTCGGTTCACAAAAAGAACATTTCTCAGCATGAGTTATGTTTTATACGTTTGAAATACTAATTTATTGACCCCGAAGAACTTAAGTTCAAGCATCTCTGAGTAAAAAGGCGAATAACACTCTTGCATTTCCTTCAAACAAGTGGATTATGAAAGATGTCCAATGAATGGGTGAAAGTAGGATGACAATCAATTGATTGCAAAAAATTCTTTATTTACACAAAACAATACCATTCAATGTCTTCGCTTGTTGATTGATACAAGCAAATCAGATAATACCAAATTAGAAATTATGAACTAAATAATTCAATTTTATGCATTTTTATTGACTGATTGTGAGACTTATGTTTTTTGTTTTAACTTACTGTGTTAGTTCAAGCGGGGGAGTCTAAACGCCATCAAGCCTTTTGTTTCATTATTTTGATTCTTCTTTTCAACACTATTAAAGGCCGAATTCATAGTCGTCACTCAAGCTGAGTATTTGCTTAAGCGACTTCAAATCGGTCGTTTTAATTAGTGAATCATCTGTTATGATTCGAAACGAGCGAATACTAATAGCATTTTCCATTAGCATAAAAAGTAGAGCTGGGGCTGCTCCAGGTCTGATCTGATAAGAGTTTGAAGATTCCATAGTGATTCAAGTTCTGGGGGCCTATTCTCTAACAACAAGCAATATTTTTTCCGCCAGCCATGTGTTTATTTCATTCATTTGTTTGAAGAAAATCAATGAAATAAACATATGACTTCGAAAAAGCTATTGCTTCGGAGTTAAGAGAATAAGCCCCCTGTTATTCGTAGGTACCATTATCGTCGATTACTCAACAGATCCAGAGAAGTGGTCAGATGAAGCCACTAGGCTCATTTTGAAATGTATGGATAACTCTAGTATAGAGTCAAGCTCGTCCGACGAAAAATATGAAAATAAGAAGACTACGTGGGCTATTATTGCAGCATAAATCAATAAGGAGAAGACGGAATAACAAAAACTTAGTACCAGTGTTCCAATCGTTACAAAACGGTTCATCCGGATTCTCTACATTAATGAAGTTATTCATCTTTATGTATTACATATTTTCCCCAAAGCCCATTCCTTCATTTTTCCTGTCGCCACAAAGCGTGTTTGCTGGCCGAGAATTTCTAAATTCGCAACTTGTTATTATATATCAATTATGTTCCTGGAAGAACATTATTAATAGAATTGGGCATTGAACTCACGAAGGGATGCACCCGATTTGTTCACAGTCATGCTAATAAGTACATTCTCGCTAACCACAAGCACTCCACACAAAAATATACAAATGCTCAGCTCATGCACGTAAATAAATATGTACTTCCATTCAATACAAACACAAAAACTATAAAACAGTCATGAGAGGAAGGTTGTTATTAAAGAGCGCTCTCTTCCACTTGTTAAAAGTCGTTCCATTTCAACCCACTCTTTGCCAGATTTTGGTTCGATCCGAGCGGGCTTGTGACGTCACAAGAGCGGCCCCAGAGCACTTTTGAAATGGCAAAAGGAAAACGCTATAAGGGCCCGTTCACACGAGCCACTGACGCGTGGCTGGCTGTGGCAGACACTAACGCGCCACTTTTAGAAATAGATTGCCTTCAATGGGAGCCACTCACGCACCACAAACGCGTGGAAGTGGCTCGTGAGAACGCTCCCATTGAAGGCAACGTATTTCTGAAGTGGCGCGTTTAGTGTCTGCCACATCCAGCCACGCGTTAGTGGCTCGTGTGAACGTACGCTAAGCCTGAATGACGACTATGGCCCGTATTCATAGAGTTTCTTAAAATTAAATTTCCCGAAGTGGACGTCTAAAATGATGATTTTTTTCCAACAACAACTGATTTGATTTTTACTTAGGAGAATTTTAACTTAAGTAGCGACTATGAATACGGGCCTATGAATACAGGCCTAATGCCCGTATTTATGAACGTTCCTTGACATTAAGGAACCCTTGAAATTCATTAAAACAGATGTTTTTATTGTGATCAAAACTGTTCTCAACGGTTCCTTGACTCAAGAAAGCTTCAAGGAACGTTCATAAATACGGACCTAAGTAAATAACTTATTAAAAAATAGCTTATTAAAATTGAGTAATATTATAATTACTATGGGCTTCTCCCAGCTGTTTTCAGTAATAGCCGACGTCTCGAAGCATGAGTATTGAAGGTAATGAGAAAAAACAGATGATGGAGAAGAAGAAGAAAGAAGAAAGGTGAAGGTGAAAAACTGAACAACGAAAAAATTATTCGGTTTTCACAATATTTTTCATGTCCACTACAATCCGCAGCCGATGGCAACGAGGACGCAGGATTTTATCATGGAGGGACTTAGGAAATAAAATGTTCGCTGTACTGAAAATGACTCGACAGCCATTCATTCACTGCGTATTAATAGCTAAACTTTCGGTATTCCCACGATAAACTGACCATTTGCGCCCTGAAAAGGCCTGAAGGTGTTTCCTGCCCTGAAAATGGCCAAACCGACAATTCTGTGCGTGGAAAATGGCTAAGGCCGGTCATCCACTGTGAAAGCGTTTTCGAGCGACGCTATACAACGAGCGTACCTTCATCCCAAAGGCTTAAATTGAATGCACTGCATTTAAGCCTGCAATGGACTATGTCATATTCAAGTGAGCCTGTTACCAGACGGTAATCGTTTCCTCAAAAATAATGAACGTCCTGAACTTTTCTTTCTCTTTATTCTCTCATTTGTACTTATCTCGCTATCTTGGGATCATCCTCCAGAACTTGGAAGGGCTCGGCCCCCTCATTTCATCTTTACCCCTCAGCTCCTATCATGGATACTCCAACTTTTCGCTGACTTGGCAAAATATCTTCTTTTTTCATTTCTTACTTTCCACTCGCGAGCCAATCAAATCCCTCCAATTCTTTCGGTCCGACGTGACGAACCAATCACCAGTCCTCCTTCATATAAATACGAACAATGTTACTATTCAACACGGCATTTTCCTCACTACTCTTAAACAGATTCTTCTCTCTACTCTTCGGCGCTCCACATTCACCCCTATTTTCGTACTTGTACTGAATCGACCTGAAGACTGAAGCCGTCGAGCTGGCTGAAGTTGAAACAAGGGATAAGACCTGGAAAAGGCCCCCCCCAACCGAACCCTCGTCGAGCTGATGTCAGAAGTCTGAGGAAGGATAAGACCTGAAAAGGCCCCCAGCCCTTGTCGCCACGCTTTTCTCTCAATGTTCTTGGCTCTCTTCACTTCGTTATTTTTTAAACTCTTCCTTCTTCTCATACCCTTGCCGGGGTGCTTTTCTAAAGGCTTGTTTCTTCATTTTCCTCTCCGCAGGAAAAACTTGCTCGCTCCTATTGCAATTTAGTCGAGCCCACGAGCAATCTCTTAAGCCTTCTTCACTGGCTTTTCTCAAAGCCGCGTTGGTGAAGAAAGGTATACCTCCCCCTTCGATTGGCTCGGCCAACAAGGTCTCCACTTCCTTTGAACCTGTTCTGGCCCTCGATAAGGAGTATTGGCCCAGTCAACCTCCGGAAGATCGTTTGTTTCGCCTGCCTAAGACAGTCCTTCTTGGCTTGCGCGTTCTCCTTTCCAAAAGCCGTCGATCCCTTTAAACTCCTTCTCCAGGAGTCGACTTGCTCTCTCTTCCCGTCTTCAGCCGCCTCTTCCGTAGAGTATTTTGGCTCGGCCAAACTCGTCCCCCCTCCCCTTCGTCTTCAACAACATGTCTAGCCTCACTACGGACAAACCTCCGTTGCAAGGGTGTCCTCTTTTTCGACTCAACAAGCCTTTGGGATGTACGCTCGTTGTCGCGCCGCTCGAAAACGCTGCCAGTGGACAACCGTGGCCCCAAGGAGTGGAGATAAAACATAAGTGCATTTTTGATGAAGGATTTTTTTTGTTGGCTCCACTACCATCGTATTCTTTCAAAATCTCATTCTGATGTCATCAATACTGCCTGAGATATTTGAGCGTTTCACTTGCACCTTTCTGAAACTCTGTCGGAACCCCCGTCTAGCTATTTTAAAGACGTTTACACGTCAATAACCAAACTGAGCCTTCATACCTTGAAAATGCCTCAAAACTCATGCCAACATTCGTGCCTTAAAAATAGCAACTCTGGCAATTCACGCTCTAAAAATGGCCGAATTGATCATTTGCGCCCTAAACAGGCTACAGATTGTGTTAATAACGATTCGTGCCTTCAAAGAGGCTAGCTGTATCCAACAATTGGTCAAACATGGCTACTCGTGCCTTAAAACGATAGACTGACCACTGACGTTTTGCACACCGAGCATGGGTCGTTCCAACCTTATCAACTTGGTCGACCCCCCCCCCCCCCCGATAAAAAAATCTTGGATCGCCTGTTAGTCGTATGAATAAAAAAGAGCAAGACCTAATACTTCAATTTTTTGAGCATATGGTCATCAGTTAATGAATGAAAATGATGATTTTTATTCATAAATTTGATGAATATGGCCCTGAAAAAATGAATGAACTAGGTCTTGCTTTTTGGATTCCAATGGCTCGATGTCTTTTTCAATGAGACGAATTTGGGAAGCGTGGCGTGGGTGAATTAGTAGGGCAAGTGCAACTCAGGAAAGGACGTAACTGAATGTAAGGAAGACAATTCAAAATAAGGAGAGGAGTGACAAAAAATCCGTGAAGAGAGGCTGTTAAAAGGCACCGATTTAACGTTGAAACGTTAAATGACGTCGATGTAATTCGCAGCAATTATTTTAATATAAGAAAATCCGTGTTTCTTTGACTAAAATTAAATTCATGGGAGCTCTAAATCTGAAAACAAAAGCTCTATATTCTTTGCGTCTGAAGAATCGTGCAACCCATCAAGATATTCGACCCCAAAAAAGCATTTCAGTAGGTGAGTACTGAGTAGGACATAGATAAAAGTGTCTGAACAGGGTTCACATAATTTGAACAATTTTTCGTAAATTTCGGAGAAAATTACAAATCAATTGTAAGGTCGGTAGTCCACTGGAAGCGTTTTCGAGCGGCGATACAACGCACGACAACGAGCGTACATCCCAAAGCCTCACATTGAATGTGACATCGTCCACTGCAGGCTTAGCAGCAGTGAATTCAATTCATGTCTTTTTGTATGTCGCTCGATGTAGCGCTGTTGTAGCGCCGCTCGAAAACGCTTCCAGTGGACGACCAGCCTAAGAATCATTCGAATCGGTAAATAGTTTGTTTTCATTCGATTACGACAATGACTATACCGTCGAAAACTAATTGTACGAAATTATTAAGCTACAAATGCTCCAAAGAATAAAAAGGACGTAATTTTTCGAAAAAAAAATGTCTTCAGAAACAGAGAAAACTTGGAAAAAGTTGGTGAGACCAACTACAAATTATTTGATTCTTTGTGGGTCAGACAAACTACTTTCCCCCCCCCCCCCCCATCAACGCGCTCTGAACCTCCCAACGCCCAAGCGAAGTCTACTGTGCTGAACTCCAACGTGGGAACAGGTCCCAAGCACTTTTTCGCCAGCTTTAACGACAGCCCCCCCCCCAACCACACTTTACCTTTCTGTCTCGGTCAGAGTGTTATGATGAGGGGTTAGCGAGGGGTCAAAAAGTAAGGAACACACTCGTAGCACTTCTGTCTCGAGCGCTACGTCCGTTTCATGCGGCTTCACACATCTCCGCAACACAAGATTTATAATTTTAACGTCATAGTTTTGAATTACAAAATTAGGTTTCAAATTCTTATGAATTTAACCATAATAAAGTTTGGAACAAAAGGAGGAAAAAGAATAATAATAATAATAATAATAATAATAATAATAATAATAAAGGGGGATCGCTTAGGGCAAGTGCCACTTGCTTTACTTGCCCTGACGCCACGCCACTGGAATTTGGTTCTGATCAAGGGAAAAACAAAAATATTTTGGAGCTTTTGACTCAAGGCCAGGTCTAATTAAATACACGAGAATTAACAATAATTTTTACTAGAGACACCTGTGTTTGCTCGTGGTACGTATAATAGGTTTATGAATTTCTCTTAATTAGCCACTTGCCGTTAACGTATCACATTGTCGTCACGATGAAACTCCTCGCAGCTGTTCTATGTTTGACTTGTACAACAGCATTCATTGAAGCAATAACCCAGCAGCCCGAGTATGGAGAGAACGACTATGACTGGCAACTATCATCCAGCGAGGAGGTTCAGGGTGAGGACAGAATCTTAAGTACTATTTTGTCAGTGGCCAAATCTGCCGCTTCCACGACTACCGGTGCCGCCAAGAGCGCCGCTGGTACTGCAATTAGCGTTGCAACGAAAGCGGCTACCCTCACTAAAGATGTCGCCGTCACGACGGCCACTGTCACCAAGAATGCAACAGTGACTGCTGCTCTTGTGGCGAAAAATGCTTCCTACGCTGCTGCAAAAGCCGGCGTCAGTCTGGCGGAGTACATCAGCGAATCATCAGCAACCGTCGCTTTGGATGCTCTCCTTTTCAACATGAAGCTCCTCTTAAAGGCGACCGGCAAAGAGAGCATTGTCTTACCAGCAATTGAGACTAATTTCGGGGGCGTCTCCTTCAATACTTCAGAAGGTTATTTCAGATCGCTTCGGAATTTGACTAGGTCTGGAAAAGTAGATTTGTCCATGTCAGGACTTTCTTTGATTATCAAGTTCGCTCTGACCATAACTGATCTCGAAATCGGTTATTACAACTACACGGCCAAAGCGTGGTTCATCACTTCAAGTGGAGATTTTGAAGTGAACGTTGAAAATAACACTGTGGAAATACAAATGAGTCTCACTCCAGGGCTGACTTGTCAAATAAATGTAGACAAAGTAGAAATAACCGAGTTAGAGGGAATTACAATTGAATTCAACGGTCTCTGTAGCGTGTGCGCCAAAGTAGTTCAAAAGATTACAACCGCTCTTGCTAATTATCTCAAGGAAACAATTATTGCCAAGGTGCAATCCACCATTAATGACGCGATTCAAAATGCTCTTGATAGCAATCCAATGATCTGTGCGACACTCCTCAGTTAAGATAATTGAGTATATGTACTCTTCTAATTATTACTGTTACGTTTGAATGTACATATATAATTTGTCAAATAAAACGAATTTCGATCCAATAATACTAGCTCCGTTCGTTTGTCAGTCCCGACTACTCCGGCCAGCACGAGATTTTGTAACCTCGCGGGTAATCACGTGGAATAACAGGTAAAAAATGACAGAAGGTTAGTACTTTCAGTCCTGTTAGTGCAGCTCCGGATGACAAACGAACAGAGCTATTTATTTATTTTTTCTCAAGTTAGAGGCTTCGAAATAAAATATCGCATGCGGGTGGGATGCGGGATCAAAGCGCAGCACATCAACATCAACATCTCATATACGTATAGGTAGGTACTTATTAAAGCGCATCTTCATATAAAAGTTTCTGTTCTCATTCATTCTTCGATCGTCGACCCGGGAGAACTTTAATTTCTTCGCCTCTCATGGTTAATTCCTCGAACAGATGGCTAACATTCTTTTTTATGGGTTGTCTAAATAAATGACAAATTATTTAGTTCTGTTCTACCTTATCGCTTTTGTACCAAAGCTCAGAGGATGGAAAGATTCAGGACTTGGATTGCAGCCCCCAAAAGGACGGCCTGCAGAGATTGGAGAATTTCCATTTATGGCAAGTCTTCAAGTCACGAATGACCAAGGGAAATTCGAGCACTATTGTGGAGGAAGCATCGCCAATAGATTCTTCATTTTTACAGCTTGTCACTGCATCGCCAAACAGCCATTGATTGGTGACGACATAATACTTTTTGAGTACTCAAATCGCATGGTAGTTGCAGGAATAATAAATAATAAGCTCACAAAAGACGGCGATGCGCAAACGAGGTCAATAGAACAAGCGATTCAACATCCGTATTGCAAAGTGATTGGTAAAGGGGCTGGATGGTCCTGGGATTATGCATTCATTAAAGTACATTTGCCGTTTGTTTTCACTTCGCTCGTCAAACCACTTCCTATCTATTCCGAGGACAGAGCAGACATGGAGAAACGTTTGAAAGAAATGATCAATCAAGGCGTTTCTTGTGAAGTGATTGGCTGGGGAGTGCAACGGGACTATGACACCGGTACGGTGACTCACACGTCCTCGAAACTTTTGGTGGTCAATGTGAACCTAATGAAGTACCGAGAATGTTTCAAAGCTCTCTGCGACTACGACCCAAGATACTGCGGCATCAATCACTTGGCTAGAAGGCAAATGTGTGCACATTCGAGTGAAGGAGAAGACGTGTGTCAAGGGGACTCCGGAGGACCCGTCATTTGTGACCGTAACGTGTTCGCTATTCTCAGCTGGGGTCCAACGTGCGGTGGGGAGATTGCACTACCATCTATGTACTCAACAATTGACGGAGCTTGGGATTTCTTCACGACTTACGCCAGGGAACATGGCATGGGGAATGAGAGAGTTTTCAACTTAGCTATTCGTCCTTCCCTGCTGAACAACATTCCGATTCTACTTTTTCTGATTGAAATTCAAATTTTAAAATAAAAATCCTTCTTAAGTCAGTAGTTTCTCCGATTTAGTAAGAAATGAGCAAGAAGTAAGACTCCTTTCTTACAGTCTGAAAGTTACTAATAAATAGTAATACATTTTAAACCGTTATGACTTATAACAGTTATTGATAAATATCAGTTTATCTCATCACTAGTTATGAAATATAGTTCCGACTTTTGACATTCTTGGGAACCAGTAGAATATTTTAATGAGGTCTCAAGTCGTCTTTTCTACACTCTTAGATTACCGTAATTGTTGTTGTAAACACCGATAACGGAAGTAATTAAACTTTGGCGAACGTAAACTCTAACTTTATTTACCTCGCCATGATGGATAAACCTTGCCATCCCTGCGGTATAATTCCTCTTTTTTCGATCTGTGAAACTCTCCCTTAAGTGCCGTCCACACAGCAGCGACTAACGAGGTATAGTTTACGCAAATATGACGGAACACTGAAGCTTGTCCACACAGCACAAGTAAAGTGCAAACTTCAGTTCTGCTCCAAACACCGAGGATGAACTGTCGCGAAGAACTAGAACAATTTTGTTATGCTTATAAAAAAATTAATAATAATAATCTTTATCCATCCATCAATATCGATCTAAAGTAATGGAAATGAAAGGGTTGCTGTGTATTTGACAATCAGCCACACGCTTCAGCTGAATGCCTAGGTAAAATAGTCAACCGGTCAATATGGAAAAGACGAGTAGTCCTTCGATTGAGGACTTCCAGCACGGGGAAAATCTGCAAGTCGCTTAAAGATATACATCGTATGAACAGGTGCCCAGCAGAATCTCTTCCATACTGGAAAAATCCGAGATGTGGCATTATTAACAGAAGCCATCAGACATCGGACTATGGTCGAATGCATTTGTTTGGATCCGTCATCTTCGGCAAAGAACAGAAACTGAACAATTAATGTAAACGTGCGAAGTTGGGTAAGTGGGTTGTTAGCGTTTTTGCATATGTTTGTAATGAACTTAAGTGAAGTTGTTGTCGTTTGCGGACCCTGATGAAGGAAAAATAAATTTCCGAAAGCTTGGTGAAGACTTCGTTTTTGCCGATGTTTGGCCATAATCCCTAAGACGTTTCTTTCAATGATCGCGTCGGTTAACGTTAGGAAGGGAGGTCACGGGCTTCAGGGTGCGCCTGGGGGTGGCTGGACCGATCCAGCATTACAGGCCGCCCTAAAAAAATAAATAAATAAATAAAATTACCCGAAACTCGCCATTTCTCCGAGATTAGGATCCAAAACTTGCAATCACGCGGTAGGCAGGAAACTTCCAATTTTGTGGGAGTTTGTCAGGCTTTGCGCTCATGAGGGCGGCTATCCCAGAGTTTCGCCTCCACAAAAACCCCCTAAAACTTGCAATTGCTACTTAAATTGAAAATTAAGACTATAAAATTGCATTTTCGAAACAATTAAGACCCGAAAGTTGCTTTGCCGCGGATATCGGCGGATATTCAATTTCCTGGGTATTCGCCTTGCTCCGGGTTCTGTAGGAGTCGGCTAGCCTGTTTGGTCCGCCACCACGAGGAAGACCTCAAAACTTGCAATTTTGCTTAAACTAAGGCCCTGAACTTGCAACCGGCTAGCCCGAGGTCCATTGTCTAAGCCCACAAAAAACAATTGCCAACTTCCAATTTCACGGATATTGAGGCCTGTAACTTGACCTAAGGCCTCTGACACACGAGGCCACACTTGAGTGGCGCCGTTAGTAGAATTTTAATTAGCCTGACACACGGGGTGACGCGGCTTCAAGGGGAAATATGAGACGTCCCTGTCACTCAACTGGCGCCTCGTGTGTCAGGGGGCTAATAAAAATTCTATTAACGACAGGGTCGCGCCAACCGGGTGGCGCCAGTGACCTCGTGTGTCAGAGCCCCAAGGAACTGTTGACAACCGATTTGATAACAATAAAAACATCTGTTCTGAAAAATTTCAAGGGTTTCTTACAGCGATCTATTATTTATCTGTACTCGCTGGTTCCTCTATTTCAATAATCGTTCATAAACTCCACGGGCATAAGACCAAAAACTAGCATTTGATCAAGAATTAAGACACGAAACCTGCATTTCGCTCAATTTAGGTCCCGAACTCACAAACTCAATGCTTGGAGCTCAATGTTTAAATTACACGGCTATTGAGGCTATGGGCGCAGTCGGGGCCGGACAGCCCAACCACCAGCCGTCAGCTGTGAATGAGCGATTTTTTTCTCTCCAATTTTAGCCGCGAAGTAGAGTTTTTATCAATTTTAGCCGCGGAGTCACTTTTTGTGTGGAAAATATGTTTTTCTGGCTTTCTAAACATTATTTAGGGCCACTTTCAATGCTAATCAGCCAGTTTTGAAGGGGCAAATTGACGGTTTACATGTGCGTAGCTGATGGTTTCAAACAGAGACGAGTTGAAGAAGGAAGATGGACAGCTGCCCACCCTTGCCCCCTCCTGGCCACTCCCTTGAGTCGAAGAAGAACGTGCAATTTCCAATTTAAAGTTCAAGGGGATTTTAATATTATTTCTGGGATGTTGGAGGCCAGTAGTTTATTTAGTAGGTCGACTTCATTCGCGTAAAAGAGCATACAAAAAAAATCGGTAGTCACCTCGGACACAAATAATTTTGTGTGGTACCTAGATACTTTCTTTGATGAAAGAACGTTTAAGTATACCTAACAAAGTCAAAGTAATGCAATGTGCATAGAGTACATAAAGTATAGAGGGGGGAAAAACAACAAAAAACGGCTTGAGAGTGGACATTGAATAGGCCTCGACCAGCACGACCAATCAGAGTTGAAGGAAGGGTGTTCGGGACGCGTAATTATTACATACAAGCCCTTTACCGATTCAGAACCTCTTTGACTCTTAGTTCACTTGGGGCGTAAAACCCCACTAACCATTCCACGAAGGGGAATAACTCTCATTAATTAACTGTAACATCACTAATATCATTCATATCGCCCTTATTTCTCTTATCGCGTGGTTTATGAAGAGTGTTCCCTTGCCTTACTTAATGCGTCGAAGTATACAAGAGTTGTAACCGGCAGTTCACAAGTTGATACTTGTTGTTCGTTTTGGTTCACGTCAGAAATCATTTCGAGTTCGATTTTGCTGTCTAATATTTGTCAAAGGACGAACTCGGTTATAGAAGGGAATGGACCTTTTTCTTTTAAAGATTTGTTTCTCAAAATTTTGAAGAGGAAAAGTGCAAAGTAAGTTTGGCTGCTTAATTACTGTCCATTTGGTCAATTTTTAGGGCGCCTTGCTCGTTGCTGTCGGCATCTTGGTAAGAAGCGATTCCGAAGACCGTCAGTTTTGAAAAATTCCTTCAGGTATTCCCATCCAAGAGTATTGCACGACCTGCGGGCATTTTCACGCGTAATGATCATATCAAACAGAGCAGATCTTTGCAATTAACCACTTAAAATTGGCAGTCTCCGAAGATGAAGCCCCCCTCGGGGGAAGTACTTAGCAATTATAGCCCCACCGTGAATAATTATTGAGTCGGTTTGATTAGCCAAATAACTAGAAAGTCCCTACCCCTAGAATAGTAATGGTATTTTTTGACACGTAAAGTCAAAGTGTTAGATTAAATTAACGATTTAATTCTGTAACAGCCTGTGGTTTCAGATATGGAAGGCCCACTATCTAATCAAATCTCCATCACAAAAATTCGTCTAAATAAGGAAACCATTTCACACCCAAATTCAAATAGTTGTCAAAAGTGCACTTGATCAGCCACTTTTCGACTTGAAAAGGGTTGATTTTCTCGTAAAATCCTAAATTAATCTAGAACCGATTTTGACCTTTGAAAAACGGTAGTTTAATTAAGGGAGAGCACTGAAACTCTCAGATTCCCTATTCTTGTAATTTTGTCCGTAGTGAATCGCAATCCGTGGAAGAGATAGGATTGCAGTGATCTTAAAATCAGAGAAGAAAGATGAAGATAATATACAAAAATGCACGATTCACAGCTTCAGGAACGGGAGTAGAAGTATACTTGGGTGCTAAGTGGAGTAGGACGTACCACCTGAGGAAGCACCGCTCTCCACTGGAGTGGTACTTGTACGGTAAACCGCTCTACAGCATTCAGAAACCCTGTTGTTGTTTGATCGCTAAAGAGATTGAGAGATGCTGGAAGGATCTAAGTTCATTTTGATTCGCTTCATAAACACAAAATCTTGAATAAACCATATGAAAAAGGGATTACGTCAATTCGATTTAAATCTTCAAAATTGTATGTTGAATCTCAAGCAAATTGTTCAAGAAATCTGACGGTGAAGGAGTGGCTATAAAATGAGTAGTAAGATAGATTTTGAATTGTTACGATACTCTCACGTTATGCTCAACACAACCCCTCCGAAGACGCAAAGGCTCGTAGCAGCCATAAACTCATCAAATATCCCGAAAATAGACTTTAGATTGGTATAATAGACGAACGTCTGTATGTGTTATTCTTCTCATACTTCATAGATACAAAGGCGGAGAAAATAGAAAAATGCATGAGCCAGTCTGCGATGAAGTCATTTAATTATCTGCGGGAAAACAACATGCTTTGTGACGCGAAAATCACTCTGGACGACGGTTCAGAATTTACAGTTCATAGAACTATTCTCTCAGCGTGCAGTGGATATTTTACGTAAGGACTTTTCAAAGTTTTCCACGTATAAAAACCTATTTGAACATTTTGAATGAATAATACTTATCGTTCTATTGATTTAAAATCTCGTTCTAGAGATTTTTCTTGCACGCAACGTTGTTTAGAATAAATGGATTGATCCCCTAAAAAAAAGACATGGACTGCCAACCGAAACATTACAATCGACTTTATCATCATACTAACTACTTTTAGCTTTTCAGGACGCTCTTCACTACAAGCCTGCACAGCAAAGAGCAAACTGATATTCGCCTGCCGGGCATCGAAAAAGACACTTTTGACGCCATCTGGACTACGCCTATAAGCGCGAGGCCGTTATTACTCCTTCGAACGTCACGAAAATTTTCAGTGTCGCCGACTATTTCAATATAACCGGGTTGATTCAAAAATGCTGCGAGTTCCTTGTGTCGTCTCTTAGGCCTGAAAATTGCGTCGGTATTTTGAAATTTGCAAGGTATTCAAGAGATGCGTGCTGGCGTTGTTCGGTATCTGTGGGTTAATGTGACGAGCAAAAGACATTCAAAAGCGTAAAAATATTATAGTCATCGCTATAAATAGCGATAAAACGATGGTTGAAATTGCATTTCATAGATCCTAAAGGCCTCGCCACACAGAAAGTGGACTGCCCGAGTCGCAGTCTGTAATCCACTTTTGATGTTCACTCGGCGCGTTCTGCGTGGAGGGGTCTTAAAAGAATCTTTCACAGATATCGTACAAGGTGAATGAATGACTTGTCCCGCAGAAATCTTTACGCGAATCATCCTCATAGGGACCATATGAATAAATATTTGGAAAACGAGGCTCACACGTTTGTTATGAGATACTTCACAAAAGTGGCTAAAGAAAGCCTGGAGATTCTTGACTTACCCGTGGATGAAATCAAGGCAATCATCGGTTCGGACATGCTCAATGTTAAAAGTGAAGAAATCGTATGGGAATTCGTTATTAGATGGATAGAGAAAGATATCGAGTCTAGAAAACAGCACATTGTTATTCTAATGAGCCAGATTCGACTGGGTTTGATGGACACCCAATTTTTCCTGGAAAACGTAATGAATTTGAAATCTTATCTTATAGACACAACTACTATATCTAAGCATGCAGATAACTTATTTTTTACACTCTGTACAGTTACATCCCAGCCTTTATTACTTTTCGCATAGGGAAACTTGAGTTAGAAAAGAGCGGGAATGTCGGGAAAGAAGTGAATTAGGAGAAAGGGTGAGCTAGTGCGATAATTTTTTGTGTTACGATGCCATTAAACCGAATGAACGTAATTGAAAGGTTAAAGGGGCGGTGCTCTAGTTATTTATTCTCTTCCAGACATTAGGGATAATCGAAACGGGGGACGTCTGTATAGACTACAGGAGGTTCCTCAGGAGTGAACGAGTTATGCAGTTCAAGAAAATATCTGAAAACAAAAATACTAGTTGAATACTCTCAAAATTTCTTATACCATTTAACTTATTTTTCGAAAAAAGAGGGTTATAACAAGATTAACATTATCGGTGCAATTTTATAATCACTCACGCGATTTTTTTTTTTTTTTTTTTTTCAGGTCAAAGAGCACAGATTAGTTGCCGGAAATGAACTATGCCGGCCAGTCATTATCGAAACTCTCAGGTTTCTGTACGATTTAGAAATGATAACGCAAAGGACAGGAGAAGTAATTACACCGGAAATTGCTCGCCCACGGGTGCCTCACGAGATTCTTTTCGCAATCGGAGGCTGGAGCGGGGGAAGCCCAACCAATTTCATTGAAACGTACGACACACGAGCTGACAGATGGGTGAGGGTAAGAGTGAGAGGAAAAGAGATAAAATGTCTTGAAAAGAAAACATAACGACTCGTACGAAGAGAAATTATGGGTTTTTTTTCTCTTGATGTTTCGGTGGTCAAAACTTCAAAAAGCCAAAAAAGAAAAGTTTCAAAAAGCCTGCCGCTATGGGGCTTCCTACAGAGCAGCTCGATACGCTGAGATGCATTTAAACAACTGCTAGCTCCCCTGTTGAATTGTTGATTGAACTTCCTCTGCAGCTTCACTCTACTCCATGGTTAACGAAAGAATTAGCAAACGCCTCGTCATACCAAATCTGCGCCTCGCTCGGAGCGAATACATTCCTGAAACTCTCATCTGAACGTATTGAGCTGTACACACACACACACACTCAGAAAGAGCGTATACTAAGTGAGAGCACAGTGGTCCTCAGTCTCTATGATTACGGGGAGGGGGAGGGTTGGTTATAAAATATAGCTCTAGAATTAAACAAAATTGGAGGTGCTTTATGGCAATAGGGAGGTCTTTGAAGCTGGATCAACAATTTATTGTCGAGGAATGAAAGATCTCCTCCCACTTTTAAAAGTGGGAGGAGGTATTTCATTCCTCGACAGTAAATTGTTGGATATTACCACACTTCCGGTCTAATATTTTGTTACTGGATCAATTTAGTTATCAACAATTAGTTCAGTTATCAACAAGTTTCTTATTCAATCACAATAATATAAAGAACATTTCAATTTTTAAAAATTTGCTAATTTTGCGTCATAGCAGTCGGTTTTTGAGACAGTTACCGATCCATTATAATGAAGTATTCAAACACGTTTCTTAAACCATTTTCTTCCAGTTTCATAAATTCTTGTGATATCCTAAGGGACTTCAAATGGAGTTTTACCTTTTTCGGTTAGGACTGGGAGGGGTGTGTGCTGAAGTAAGTCATAATTATGTGCTATCAATTAGCCTGGAGATATGATTTTTTTGCTCGAACGCAACTAACTTTCTTATACAATTTAACTGGTTATGAAGAGACTGTTATCTTGGTATTCATGATTGTTTGGTAGTGAGTTTGAGCTACCAAACATCGAGTTCTGGAAAACAACAGGCGAAACAGTCGTGAGTTGGCATTAGAGAAGAACCTCCTTTGATGCTATAGAAAAAGTCAAGCAACATAGTGTCGGGCACTTTTTCAATTATAATTTTTAACGAGCAAGTCATCCACGAAATCACTTCCCTCAAAAACCTCCCCACAGGTAGAAGAAGTTGATCGATCTGGGCCACGAGCGTACCACGGAACAGCCGTCATAGGTTATGAAATTTACGTCATTGGTGGCTTCGACGGCATGGATTATTTCAACTCATGTCGGTGTTTTAACGCAGTTACGAAACAATGGCGAGAAATTGCGCCTATGAACGCTCGAAGGTTTGTGAAAACCCCGTATAAATATTATTTTCTTTAAAAACCAGGGTCTTGTTATAGATGTTACGTGAGCGTGGCAGTCTTGAATGACGTCATTTATGCGATGGGCGGCTACGATGGACATCACAGGCAGAATACAGCGGAAAAGTACGACTACAAGACTAATCAATGGACAATGATTGCACCAATGAATGCTCAAAGAAGCGATGCCTCCGCTACGACTTTGAATGGTAGTTACTTTAGTTTATTCGCAGACCGGTATACACGAAGAAAAATTGAAGCAACGAGGGGTTAAAACTAGAGGGGGGGGGATTTTGAGACTCTACAAGCCGTGCACTCCTTCTATAACCTATACATTCCACGATTATTTGTTTCTTACATAGAAGCACAATATCAGTGGCGGCTCGTAGCCTCTTGACGGGGTGGGACACGTCATATTTTTTTTTTAAATTTGTGGGATTTTGTTTAAATACTTTGCTTTTCAACCATAGGCTGAATAGGTGTTCATGAATAGGAATTCGTTGTGTAGGCAAAAGCCAGAATGCCTTGAGGGAAAAGTTCGAGCTTCGGATAAATTCGTTTTGTTGCACAACGTACATACACAAGCGTTCAACAGGTTTTGCCCTGCATGGCCATTTGATAAAAATTCAAACCAAACCCAACTCGACGAGGACGTGTCGAGCCACTCGGCTTTTGAATAGGTGTCTACATTTCGCGTTCCGGATGGTGTGCCAGTGTGCCTTTTACTTTACTAGCTGTCGGCGTCAAGTTCAGAGAAGGAGTCAATCAACCGAGATTCTTAATCTCCATTCTCTCGAGAAAAGACCAAGAGCCAGCAGATTTTGACAACTAACGCTACAACTAACTTGAAACTGTGTACCAGTATTGCTGAATTTACACACTATGTTCTCCTTTATTTAAATGTGTGAAACTGCGCACATTAAAAACCCAAGCCATCTCGCACAAATCCCAAAGCGCACCTCGAAGGAAAGAAAAACATACCGACACGACAACAATAAACAATATGTACACTGACTGAAAACCGGCTGAAAACTAGAAGACCGCGAGAGGTTCCCTTTCCCTCTTATCACTACTAGACTAGACAACGTTTTTCTACACACCATACCAAGCCCAGTAATAAAACGTCAACACTTCTACAGAGAGTAAAAGAAGTCCATTCTTAAACTCCTAATATGTCAAAGGATTTTTCTCCAAAAATTCTTCACTGTGGCCCGAAACGGGTTAGATAACTGTCATCTGTATCCTCCATGTACCACAATCCGAACTTACCCGCATTGGATATGAGCCACAGCGACAAAATTCTCCCTGTGCAACATCGTGTTACCAATGCACCGCTTCCTTTATTTTATGTCGATATAAAACCGTACACAAAACATCCTCAAATATATGTTTTGACCCGGCTACACTATGCTGTACACTGTGCAATGGTTGGACCACCTCGCCCAAAAAATGTCATTATCCAGTGCACTAAATGCCAAGAGTATGGTAATTACGAAACTACATCAAGAAAAATGCGTAAAACATGATGATGCGCACACACAACAAAACCGTGTCCTCCTAAACCTTCCGACGATAAACTAGTGACCAGTGTGTCTTAAATGTGGCGTGGATCACACGTCAAATTATCGAGGATGTCCTTGAGGATGTCGTTGAGAGTCTACTCAAAGCTAAAAATCAACCATCTGCCTCCGTGGCACGATGTCAAACTTCTTTGCGTTCTTCCTTTCACTAACACAACAAAAGCGAACAGACTACTTATAATAAAACATAAAATATAATTTAAATTTTTAGTAAAAACGCTTAAACTACGAGGGTTAGTGGATAAAGCATACATAAATCTGTAGCCGTAAGAGCCTACACTGTCTGTCTTCCCTCGTTGGGGGTTCGTAAAAAACGAACCGGTTTCGGCTGCTCGCCATCTTCACCATTTGGTCAGCAGGTTTCTCAACTGGGAAACCAAATGCTGAAGATGGCGAGCAGCTGGAACAACCGGTCCGTTTTTAACGAACCTCAACGAGGGAAGACAGACATTGTAGGCTCCTACGGCTACAGATTTATACATACTTTGTAACATTTATAACGCCACTGGTGGTATAGTGGGTATAGTCAAAAGTACACTGTGGCGAAACCAACAAGAGTACTTTTGATTATCCACTACCACCAGTGGCGTTATAAAATAGGTTTTGGGGGGTTGTTAGGCCCACCGCAAATTGAGCCCACGCGTGGGTCACCCAAGCTCAAAAAGCAGTTAAAAGACTATCCATTTTCAACTGTTTTTTAAGTTGGGTGACCCACGCGTGGGCTCTATTTGCGGTGGGTCTAACAACCTCCCAAAATAATACATTATATCTATTGTAGGCTCCTAAGCCTACAATGTCTGTCTTCCGTCACGCGTGGGCTTTATTTGCGGCGGGCTATGCTGTTGCCTTGCCTCGTAGCTGAGAGCATTTTGTTTTCAGCTGAATGTGACCGGGAAATATATCCGATTTGGATGAAACGTCGGCATTATAAAATAAAAGACCCGATCGACGGAGGCTTGTTGGACGAATGTTTTATTGATTAAATACCACTATATGGCCTCATCAAAAAATTCTAATTTATTTTGATGTTCCCTGAAGGAATGTGTCTATTAGGGCAACTGGGACGAGGATATCGGCCTGTGAAAGCCCGAACACGATCCCATGACGATTTTATTGATTATTAAAGCTGAATAATATTAATCATCATATAATAAACTTGGTGTAATTAGTTTCAAACTATCGTAATTTTATCAATTTTAACATCAAAAAAATTATTGAAATTAAGATTTCCTTCCAGGTTGGGGCTCCGTCATCCAAAGAAAGAGAATAGGCAGTAAATGAAGGAAGGAAAATTTTAAAGTAACGTCGAAAGTGTGTTCTGCACAGCACACTTCAAAATAACTCATTTACAACTAAGTTCGTTTTAGACAGAGACGATGATGACATGATTTGTCTCTTAATCTGAAGTGTTGTGCTATGTAGCTATTTTCTCTTGCCTCGAAGGAAGAGATTCGTGATATTAATTTTTTTTATCGCTCAAATATTGATAGAAATATCATTGATCCAAGAGCTATGGGGATTATTCTGTGCGGACTGAATAACAAGGGTTCATATCAATATCAATTTGCCAGGAAACATACTAATTAGACTCTAAATATGTTGCAAATACATCAAATTGATTTATTTGTTCAGTTGTTGTCCTCGAATCAATGTCATATTGTCAACAGTATGGACCCCTAACCCACAACCTTCGTTGCTTTCTTTTTTACGACCTGTTAATAATAAAGTTATCTGTTGGGATATCGACAAATTGACGAAGTTTACATCAATTGTTATCTTCTTGTTCGGGTAAGGAATTAAAACTGTGACGCTTTCCAGGATAAAAGTCGCCGGTCTCCTGTTCAGCGGGGGTGGTTCTCTTAAATCTAATAATACCTTTGTGTACCTGTAATCTGGATAAAAGTGCATGATCACTTCCGGACGCTGCATTTACCGTGTATTAAATTTTTCGCCGGGCATCATTTTTATCAAATAAATAATCTCGTGTCACCGTGATAAAGACAACGTCACTGAGCTGTGAGCTCTTAGCGAATGATTGAAGAGAAATGCCTACACCACTAAAATTGCGTCTATCGCAAATTCTGTCCTCCTCCTCTCTGTTTCAAGTTCAATCCTCTCGCCAAGGTTCATTTCACCCTGTCCTCGTAGAACAAAGCAATGCGTTCTTGAATGTCACAAGAAATTTGATAAGAATTTCAATCTTTCCTTACAAAGAGAAACAAAGGGCAGACTGAAAAGTTAGGAATATAACTTTTCAAGAAACTTGTGGCAATTCCCAAATCTCCCGAGTTTTTTTATTGTTGTTGCTGCTGTTGTTGTTGTTGTTTTTTTTTTTGTTTGTTTGTTGTTTTTTTTGTTATTTTACAGGAAAAATTTACATAACTGGTGGATTCAACGGACACGAGTGTATGAACACAGCCGAAGTGTACGACCCAGAGACGAATCAATGGTCTGTCATCGCTCCTATGAGATCAAGGCGAAGCGGCGTTTCTTGCGTCGGATATCACGATCGGGTTTACGTCATAGGTATAAAGAACTAAAATAATTGTGAATTTTATCAGTGGTGCAGTGGGCAACGAGTCAAATACCTTAGGAGACCAAGACTGATCTTGGTGAACTATTTTGTGTGCATTCGAATATTATGTATTACATTATTTCGTTTTTTTGGGACGCATCATAGCTGGGGGCTACACTGAGAAGAGTACCTTTAGGGAAACTCACAACTTGCGTTGATATGGCTAACATGCAATGAATTAGGCAGAGAGGTCGTTTCTTTTAGACCAATTTTAATTCTGGGGTTTGGTAGACCTTCCATAGCTATAACTCGTAGGGCTCGGATTCCAGCATATTTGCATATTTTACTCCTGAATAGTACTAGTTCAAAGAAGCCGTTTGGTGGTATTTTCAAGTCTCTGGGACCAACAGAATTTAAATTTATCTGTCATACAAATGCATATTACAGGTGTTTTTACAATAAAGGCATATTGGCAATAGATGCATTTATTGTTGGTTTTTCGTCTTGTCAGATTTTATTTTCGTGGAATTTGTCTAGACCAGTCAGCCTTCAAGTGATGTTCCCCTAAAGTTTTGTGCCCGAAAATAGTAGTTATCATGTCACGAGTCAACGCCGGATTGTGGGGTTGTCCTACGCAGCATGGGCGTAGCCAGCTCTTGGTCTAAGGGTTGGCAGAAGATGTCAGATGCACCAGAGACCCCAGAAAGAGAACTGGTAGTGTGTCTAGTCAGATATAGGCACTTTAAATCGTCAAATTGTTCCCCAGTATAACTGAAATTTTACAAAAAGGGTCAAAAACTAACATTTCCTATTGTAAAATATTGCTGCAGCCTGCTATTTAAGATTTTCGGTCCAAAAACTGACAATGCTTTCCCCCAGGAATATTGATACTTGTAGGAAGGGCTTAACCCTCCAATAGTAGGGTGTCCGAATTACCAACTTCTTGCCTGATTGTGAGAGACGTTAAAAACTGACATTTTTAAAACCAAAACTGAAGATTTTATTCTGAAAGTACATATTTTATTCTGAAAAAGACAATTTCACGCAAAAGCCGAAATGTTACCCCAAAAGTAGAGATGTCACTACAGAACTGGCGATTTCGCTCCGAAATTTTACGGTTTCACCTCATAATTATTGAATATTTTACCCCGAAAATGTTTATTTTACCATGAAATAGTAGTTTACTTAGGGCCAATTTTACCACCGGGAGTTATGTTGGAGTTACCTAACTCTAACATTGTTTACATAAATAGTGACGCCTTTTTTCAGTTAATTCTGAGTTAACGTAACTCAAACAAACCTTAACTCTCGGTGGTGAAGTCCACCATTAAAGACTTTTTAGGTAATTAGATCTGTTAATTTTTTGAGTAAAACATTCTTTTTTTGTTTAACTATACCGACTGTTAGTTTCGGGGTAGTAAAAATAAATAATGTTTTTCTAAAAAAATTAGTTAATTACCTAAGTTATTTAACATTCACGTAATAATAAAAATTTGTCAAAAGACTTTTCAGCTTTTTGGTGAAAAAGAGTAATCTCTCCACAGAAGTGTCTTTATTAAATTGTGGCCATGGTTTCAGTCAACTAGACCATCTTCACACAAGGTTTAGGGCGTAAAAACCATCCTCGTCAAACTACTTCCGAGCATATTATACCGGCATAATCGTAGTTTTTGGGCATATTTAACGAGCATATTTCAGTGTTTTAAAAACATATTTCGAGGTTTTTTCGTGCATATGAATCCGAGTCCTAAAGGACATAAGCCACCTGTTGCCTGATGATGAACCAAATGGTAAATAAGTTAAATTTCGTTGTTTCTAGGAAGAAAAATGAGATCCGGATGGGGGTTTGTAATATACGATCAACATTGAGCGTGCTAGAGCCTCTCGGACCATTTTTCCTGTATAATGGTTGAAGTTGAAAGTCTTAAAATCACCCGTTTCCGACAAAATGTATTGTTCGGTAAGCTTATTTCTTGCTGTCAACATTCATCCCTCTGTCATTACCAAATTTTCGAGTGTCCCCTCCCCACTACTTATTGAAAATTTCAAAATCACTTATTTTCGGGCAAACTGAAACCATGGCAAGTCCAGTCCTTTTGACATTAACGACGCACTAGTCGAGGGTTTACCATTGACGCTTGCTTGCAAGTGTTCGGCAAACCGGTGTCGAAGAGTTGAAAGAAGCTGAGCTTTTGGCTGGAGTCCGCAGTGACTTGAATAGAAATGATTATCTTTTTATGAACAACAGTTATACATCGTTTTCCATTCACATAAAATTCGGTTCTAGAGCTGTTAATTTCCCCTCGTCCTCCTTGAATTGAAACATGTGGTAATGGAGAAGACGGATGGAATTAATTGTTCTGGAGCAAAATTTTATGTAAATGGAAAACGCTAATAAATTCAGTTTGATTTTTACCATTAAACATCAAACAATCATTGAAGGAATGGGACTGGTAGTGTAAAGTGGGTGGAGGTACTGAAAAAGTTTGTTTAATGTAGCTCAGGTATTTCCAACAGAATCCACTAGAAATTCTTAAAGCGTCAAGGCGTTGAGCGTGTAGGGACAGCATGAGGCATCCACGGAACGTTATAACTTTTAAATTCTCACTCATTTGATCCCCCTCCCTGGCTCAACAACTCCGCCATCCGGCAATTTATTTTTCCATCTTGCCTGTAAAACCACGAAGACTCAGGTCAAAAGCTCTTATTTCAACTCTTCCCGACTTGCCAAGGTGTCAGCGTGGCCGAAAATAGTGATTTTGAAATTTTCAAACGAGGGGACTCGAAAAGTTGGTAATGACAGAGGGATGAATGCTGACGGTAAGAAATAAGCTCACTGATAGTGAAATAAGCTCTTTATTCAGAAATTGCTGGTGAGGAATCGGTCACGCTCCTTTTTACAAATATTGGGCCGTTGGACACGATTTAAAGGGGCACTGTCGAAATCCCGCCACCACCAGTCCATGAAATCGTACGTGCCAACCTAGAATCCACCGCATTCTTGTTGGGGCAAACTTGGATGCCAAAACGTTTTATACCTGTAGCATAACTGACTCACATAATAATGACGACTTATGCTAGCAGCTGAAAAAAAAAAAAAAAATCGTTATTAAGAATTATTTCCTTTGTAGGTGGATTCAACGGTGTTTCTAGGATGTGTAGCGGTGAAAAATACGACCCGCTTACAAATACATGGGTTCAGATTCCTGATATGTACAATCCGAGAAGTAATTTCGCAATAGAAGTAATCGACGACATGATATTTGCCATTGGTGGTTTCAACGGAGTTACAACCATTTACCACGTCGAGTGCTACGACGAAAAGCCAAATGAATGGTCAGTACATTACGGTCGAAAAAAAAACACTTATTTCTCCTCATCCATCAATCCTCGATGAAGTAAACCACTTCCGGTATAAAGCCGCCCTTTCACGGATCCCCTTTCCTCTTGCGCATACCAGGTAAGACATTCAACGGAAGATGGTTATAGTGGATGCGTATAGTGACAACTCCCCACCAAAGCCTCTTTCCCGCTCGATTAATTCATTCTTTTTTAAACCATTCTTCTCATATTCATTTTGTTAAAGGTATGAGGCGACGGACATGAATATTTATCGATCAGCTCTGTCAGCTTCCGTGATAATGGGCCTACCCAATTCCCGCGATTACATTCATCAGCACAGAGACAGACTCATGGAAGAAAAGCGGCAGAAACTCTTGGCTTTAGACGCGCAGAGGACCAGTCAAACTCAGCAAATAAACGAGCATGCAATTCAGGAGACCGACATCAACAACAACGCAGCGTAATAAAAATAAATGGATGAAAGCCTAAAAGAAACAAGAATTGACGAAAAAAACGTTTAAGAGAGGAACAGTGTGTAATGGGAAGAAATTCGATTGTCTTTAAAACCCTCGTTGACCATTTTATTTGAAGAACAAGGTTCTTAATTTTAAATGACCTAGTTTAAGCGTTTTGTAGACTTCAACTTCTTCCTAAAGAGTCTTAAACCTATCTAAAAGAAGAAAATCCACATTTACGAGGACACGTTAATGAATAGTACATTCAATAATACAGCTGGCACTAGCTGAAGTCGCTTTTAATTGCGAGAAAACCCCGAAAAAATTATTGATTTTTTATGGGGTAGCTCATTTTGTATTGGTATTTTTGTGTTCATGTTAACACTAATCTGAAATCATTGTGCTAGCTGTTTATAACTACGAAGGTACGGAGAGGTAAAACTGACATGAAAGTAAAATGATCGATGATATCGTTCGTTTCCTTTTGAACTAGAGGCGGCGCACGTGAATCATGGTCGAAGGAACTTTCTACCAATATTTTCACAAACAATTCCCTTTTTTCATACCGTGCGTTCGAACGTTACTTATGCGTAATCCCTCACACAGATAACGCCTTAACACCCCTATAGGCTCATCGGATTAAAGCTGCCTTGTCGCTAAAATAAATACTATTCTATAGTCTAAATTGATACACGTACAATAATTATTGCGCTATAAATTTGTACAATATTTCGTTTCCAGATGTTTACAGATAAAAAAATGGGTTGTTCATTTGTGCAACCCTGAAACGTTATATTTCATTATACAACCCCTAGTTTGCGAATATTTATTGTACGTGTGTGGGCCGCTAATATAATGAACGTCTTCTTGAGATATTGTGAAAAGGAAACAGAATGTGTATTAATTAATGAAACGTAAGGGCTAGAAAAGGAAGTATTTAAATTTGCAAGCCTGAAATATTAGGCGCCGGCTTATTTACTGAAAAATCCGGTCATATTTGAGACTCCAGCGGTGCCCCCCCCCCAACTCAAGGAACATGATTTTGTGCGTTGTGCAAAATGGTGGGGTGCATTACTTATGAGAGAAGGAAAGAAAGTTTGCCTCTGCGCTGCACAAATTTATTAAATTCCGTAAAATGTTCGCACTCAAGTTACAATTCAGGTAGTTTGAAAGCAGCTAACAGAGGAAGTGCTGAGGTAAAGAAGACTCAGCAATTCCCCCTCGGTACATTGAAAGAAGAAAACAAGTGTTAAAAAAATTAGATAAAAAAAACCAAGTCCTATCTTTTCCAACCCACGAGAAAACTCTATCCTTCCTTCTACGCCCCTGCCCCACAAATTTTCCAACAGAGAAGAACGAAAGCGTAGCGTAGGAAACATTGCTAAAGCGGCGGAGGGTGGTAGCGCTTGCGCCACCATCTCACCAGATGACCGTCATCCTGCCGTCTCGCATTTTTATTTCGGCCACTTGTTACCCTGAGCCCGGCTGCGTTAAAGCACGTGGCTTTTTTTTTGTGTCCTCATCATGTACACGAACACGGCGCACAGGTAAATAAAATTAGTTTTTTTTTTTTTTTTTGGTTTGGAGCCGAACAATCTATTTTCTTGGCGATGATACAATACTTACAATACAATACTTATTTAGCCGGAGGACCGTCGATTGACACGCCGGCCAAATATTCGCGTGTGGCATGTCTCTACTTTCCACTCAATCTCAATTTCCTAATCAAACGATATTGGCTCAGAGCGGTGTACAAAGCTGGGAAGCTAAGTAATAACCCACAAGGCTCTATGAAAACCATCCTATTTCGTTGGAGAATGTTTCTTAACCATTTTCTTATGAGTCACGCAACAAAATTCCGTAGGGTTTATGGAGAAAATAATTTTATTATTGACTTTAGTTCAAATATTTTTTTATTATTGCCCTCGAGACTAGTTTCGGGCACCGCGTCCAATTTTCAAGTCGCTTGATGACTGTTGGCATTGAGGGTTTGTCACGCTGTGGTTCCTGATACACTACTTGCTAATTAGAATCGCATAAGCAGGACCTTAAACTAGACTCGAGAGTACTAATGAGCACAATATAATTAATCATATCATTAAGAATAAGAACTGTTTTCCTCTATATCCTCTATTTTTTTACTTCCGTGTTATTATTTTTTAGTTTTTAGAACGTAACGGAACGTAGAACGGTAACTACATAGTTCAAAGCCGTAGTTGCGGCAAAACCAATTCAACGGAAGAGGATCAAATCTTTCGTGTCGCAGATTTTAGATAAGGCACGTCTAGGTAAAAGTTCTTTATCCTAGCACTTCGCAAGCTGCTTAACCCATAACGACACACAAATTTAGACGTATCGTTATATTCAACCCCTTAGTTAAATATTTCTTACGCTGTCTGATTTTTCCGCAATTCAAAAAGAAAAGTAACGCGTAAGGATCCAGACTACCTGAAGGTATAGAGTTACCTATAAAAAAGCAACCAACCCCAACCTACATTTTGTTTTAAAGAAATAATGGTTTCCTTTACTCCAGCTTTTACAGCGAGTAAAGATCACGTGAGTTGAGTTAATTTAAGAAGGGAATAGCACCGGCACTTAGTATCTAAAGGATCATTTCGTACATTTTATACAGAAATTTACTCGTTCAAGTCACTGCAAAGCGCTCGATAAAGGAATAATACATTCAATTTTATTGAATTCATACACGTTCTATGGTTTCCGTTTTCAGAACATTTATTAATGATTTATAAAGTGATCCTCGGAGTGTTCTAACGACTGAAAATAATTTTAACTTCAAAAAAGGACTTTCTGGGACCTTGTCGAGCTAGAAATAAGAAGTTTTGAAAAAATAAGTTTTGTTCGCATGTTTTTTCCCCTTTTTCCTTCATGATTTTTATTCTGATATCAGACACGGGGAAGGGATCTTTGTTCGTTGGTAAATAGCATGTTTTTCTGGTTGTTTTGTCGCAATCAGAAAAGAAAAGGGAGTTCATATTGTTTGAAGCCATTCTTTCAGACAGACTTGAAGGTGGCAAATACATTGATTGACCTAATGTAGACACAATTTTGCCAATGAAATTTCTTATTCATTATAGAATTCTTAACTTCTTAGAGATTATCAGACTTATCAGTGATGATTGATAATTTATTACTCGACCAGTTTTCTGGAACAGCAACCACAACAACAACAGCAATGCTCACTAAATAGGGATTATCAACTGTTGTTTTCGTTCGAAAATATGCAGGAAACAAAAAGAGCCAAGTGAGAGCTCTTCAGCGGGCCAAAATTAAAGGTTCTGGGGCTTTTGTCAAGGTATCGCCATTCTAAAAAAGTTAGTTCCGATAAATTGAAAATAATCTTACTTTGGATTTTGTGAAATCCAATAACCAGGCTCTATATCTTTTGCGAGCTAAAACCCATTGCTTTTCGCGCGAGCAGAATTTGCCGGAGATTTAAATGAGACCTTGAAATCCAGGATATTGGTGCATAAATACAGCGATAATTTACGTAACGCCGAGTAGGCGGGGCATATTCGGAGGGGGGTCGAGGAAACACATGTTCAACTTCCCCTTTACAACTCCAATGTAATAAAGATCAGTTTTAGGTAATTTAATAATTGTTTTGAGTAGACCCATTCATTTAATTGCAAAAACTATTGCCGACTAGTTTCGGGGTAGCGCACCCCATTCTCAAGGCCGAAACAAATCTCTTTGTCACTTGTCAAACACAAAATTTCTACAAATCCTGCTGACGGATGTACAAGGAAACTTCTTTCTTCACTACTAAAGAGCTGGTTCACTGTGGAGTTGGAAAAAAAAAGCCTCATTTGCGTCCATAATGGAGGGAAAACGTCACTTAACGGCTAAAACTGAAAATTAACGCTCATTATCGGGCATGTAAAGAGGGGGGGGAGAGGGCCTCTGCCCACCACCCATGTTAAAAGCGGTCCATTTGATTTCATTTAAGTTACAAATATCGGCTATCCTTTTTTCATCGATAACTACATTTTTGGTGATAATTTTATGTGACCCTGATATCGGAACCTTATAGCGCCAACCGGAGCACCAAAAATCAACCAAGGGGCCAAAACCTGGACATTATCACTCTGCTATAAGAATTTTCATGTAACAAAATCTTTCAAATTATGATTTAAATGGTCCAAGACCGTGGAAATTGACCTCCTTCGCGGTGAGACCAGTAGCGTACTGTGGTTGGGGCGAGGGTGGTGGACCACCCCGGGTCCAGGGTCACCGTACCACAGGGAGCTCCCAAAAAGCTTAAAGATGGGGAAATTCGGATTTTCAGGTTCTTCATTCATAGGTTAAATTTTTAGTTAACGATTGGATGGTGATTTGGCACCTTTCGACGATTTTCACTCCTTTTGACCCCGGAGAATAGAACGTTTGCAAGTACAGTCAGAAAATTGTGTGGCTGAATATTCGATTCAACTCACGAATGTGCTACTCTACTCTGACGGCTCCTTCTGTCTCTCGCACTTTCTGGGGGCTAATTCCCGGGTGAAATGGAGAAAATAGGCTGATCCCTACTTTATGCTAACGGATAAAATTGAAAAGCCGCACTATTGGGCAAGTACGCGACTAAAAGTTTGGGAAAAGCGTTACAATTTGTGTCTATAACTGCGAAGAAGCGCTTTAAAAAAATCGTTGATGTTTATAGAGGCCATCGGCTAAAATGAAGAAACGCTGATGTGATGTTCTTATAAATTGGACAAAACTCTCTATAAATCAAGGCTATAAAACTAAGAAAAAATCGTGGCTGTAATGAAGAAGTTTCAAATTTTCCAAAAAAAAGAAAAAAAAAAAGAAAGATCTGACAGATCACACCATTACTTTTGAGAGATAAGGATTTACAAATCGGGACTTAACTCTTTTCCTCCACATTTATTCACGACAAAATGATCTTCTCGCACACACGCCATAATGTCATACAGTGGTGGCGGAAGTGGGGTTCAGTAGGGAGAGCGAATGATCCCCCAATGGTCTGATTGGGGGAATGGTGCTCCTCTTGAGTCGAAAAAAATAATGGGTTTTCTAACTTTAAATTCGCTTCTATAAAAGTTAGTTCCGATAAATTGAAAATAATCTTACTTTGGATTTTGTGAAATCCAATAACCAGGCTCTATATCTTTTGCGAGCTAAAACCCATTGCTTTTCGCGCGAGCAGAATTTGCCGGAGATTTAAATGAGACCTTGAAATCCAGGATATTGGTGCATAAATACAGCGATAATTTACGTAACGCCGAGTAGGCGGGGCATATTCGGAGGGGGGTCGAGGAAACACATGTTCAACTTCCCCTTTACAACTCCAATGTAATAAAGATCAGTTTTAGGTAATTTAATAATTGTTTTGAGTTGACCCATTCATTTAATTGCAAAAACTATTGCCGACTAGTTTCGGGGTAGCGCACCCCATTCTCAAGGCCGAAACAAATCTCTTTGTCACTTGTCAAACACAAAATTTCTACAAATCCTGCTGACGGATGTACAAGGAAACTTCTTTCTTCACTACTAAAGAGCTGGTTCACTGTGGAGTTGAAAAAAAAGAAGCCTCATTTGCGTCCATAATGGAGGGAAAACGTCACTTAACGGCTAAAACTGAAAATTAACGCTCATTATCGGGCATGGAAAGAGGGGGGGGGAGAGGGCCTCTGCCCACCACCCATGTTAAAAGCGGTCCATTTGATTTCATTTAAGTTACAAATATCGGCTATCCTTTTTTCATCGATAACTACATTTTTGGTGATAATTTTATGTGACCCTGATATCGGAACCTTATAGCGCCAACCGGAGCACCAAAAATCAACCAAGGGGCCAAAACCTGGACATTATCACTCTGCTATAAGAATTTTCATGTAACAAAATCTTTCAAATTATGATTTAAATGGTCCAAGACCGTGGAAATTGACCTCCTTCGCGGTGAGACCAGTAGCGTACTGTGGTTGGGGCGAGGGTGGTGGACCACCCCGGGTCCAGGGTCACCGTACCACAGGGAGCTCCCAAAAAGCTTAAAGATGGGGAAATTCGGATTTTCAGGTTCTTCATTCATGGGTGTATAGGTTAAATTTTTAGTTAACGATTGGATGGTGATTTGGCACCTTTCGACGATTTTCACTCCTTTTGACCCCGGAGAATAGAACGTTTGCAAGTACAGTCAGAAAATTGTGTGGCTGAATATTCGATTCAACTCACGAATGTGCTACTCTACTCTGACGGCTCCTTCTGTCTCTCGCACTTTCTGGGGGCTAATTCCCGGGTGAAATAGAGAAAATAGGCTGATCCCTACTTTATGCTAACGGATAAAATTGAAAAGCCGCACTATTGGGCAAGTACGCGACTAAAAGTTTGGGAAAAGCGTTACAATTTGTGTCTATAACTGCGAAGAAGCGCTTTAAAAAAATCGTTGATGTTTATAGAGGCCATCGGCTAAAATGAAGAAACGCTGATGTGATGTTCTTATAAATTGGACAAAACTCTCTATAAATCAAGGCTATAAAACTAAGAAAAAATCGTGGCTGTAATGAAGAAGTTTCAAATTTTCCAAAAAAAAGAAAAAAAAAAGTAAGATCTGACAGATCACACCATTACTTTTGAGAGATAAGGATTTACAAATCGGGACTTAACTCTTTTCCTCCACATTTATTCACGACAAAATGATCTTCTCGCACACACGCCATAATGTCATACAGTGGTGGCGGAAGTGGGGTTCAGTAGGGAGAGCGAATGATCCCCCAATGGTCTGATTGGGGGAATGGTGCTCCTCTTGAGTCGAAAAAAATAATGGGTTTTCTAACTTTAAATTCGCTTCTATAAAATTGATCGATCCACAACTTATTAATTATAAGAGCGTATACAACTTACTCTTTTTTCTGGCAGACTTCCCTTCGCACATGGGTGGTGTGAGAGTTACTGCAGATGCAGCGAAACCCGTCAAATTGCGCTTTTTCGGGTGAGCCAGGCACGGTAAATTGGTTTGGTTTTTAATGAGCCAACGCCACGAAATCTTGTTCTTTTGTGGAGCCAGACCCACGACATTAGTTATGTGAATGAGCCAGTTCGGCATAATTTCAGTTATGAAGAAGCAGGAACCTTAAAATTGACTCTTTGTGTGGGCCGTACCCAAGAAATTATGTTTTTTGCATACACTAATCCCTAAATTGGCCAACCGTGCGAAATTTCCCAGACCCGTGACATAATGAAGACTTATTGAAAAACCCCACGGCCACAAGACAGTAACTCGTAATACTGACATTGCCCTTCAACATGAGAGAAATTGGGTTACCGAATCTGCGAAATTTGAACTTCGAAAGAGCCGAACGCACGGAATTGCTTCATGAAGCCCCCAAACATGCGAAATAACCTTTTTATACCCCGTAAAAATTGACTTATTGAGTGGGACAAACCTACGAAATTGTTTTTTCGGACAAACTCCGCAAAATGGCGCCTTGTGGGGAGTCAATCATGCGTTTTTGTTTTTGTTTTTTTTTGAATGCCAAGTCTATAAAACTTCAGTTTTGAAAGAGCCATACACTCGAAATTGACTTATGGACGCAGTCCTACAAAATTGGCTTTTTTGGTATGCGGGACCAGTGAAATTGGGTGTTGTGACAACTAAATCCACAAAATTTAGGGCGCTGAAAAGGTAAAACCCACAAAATTGGACTTTTTAAAGTGTCAAATCCCCGAAATGTGGGTCTTGAGCTGATGAAAACCACTAGCCATCGGTGTGAACAAAACTACGAAGGAAAGGAAGGTGACTCGGGGATTAACTGTTTCGACTCCAGGGTGGGCTTTTTGGATGAGCGAAGCCCGCGAAATAGGACGACATCCAAGTCAGTAAAATTTGAGTTTTGGTAAGGCTAACCCCACGAAAATTACTTTTTTAAAGTGCAAAATCGGAGTTTGGGTTTAAATAAGTAGTAAATAGTGAAAAAGCATTTCAGGGACTCAAGTGTACCGATAAAGGGGCGTGGGGGACAGATATTAGTGCCTTCGAGCGCCTCTCGGATCTCAGATGGAGCCCCCGAAAACCTCATAGATGAATTAATGAAGAGTTTTAGGTTGATAAGGTGTGAAAGTATCAAGAATATGAAGTCAGCTAGACTTGATTTTTTCCACGAGCACCATACAATCCCTTTCCTACGGAAACATATAAGTAAACATCACTAACTCACTTTTAAAATTGAGAAAAACCGCTAACTCGTGTCTGAAATTGAGAAATAAAGGCGTTCTTTGGCGGGTGAAGTTGAGAAATACGGTAATTCGCGGCCAAAATTGAAATAATGCTCTACAAGTTGCGGTTCAAATTGAGATAAAGCACACTCCTGAAATTGAGAAAAAGTGCTCTTCCGTAGCTAAAATTGAAAAAAATGCAAATCCCCAGTTCAAATTAAGGTAAAGCGCAACGATTTGCGGCTATAAAAGTTAAGAAAAAGTGCTAATTGGCAGGTAAAGTTGAGAAATCATCAACTCGCCGATTCTTGAGGCAACTTCGCGGTTGAAGTTGAGATGAAAATCATCATGGGTAAAAATTATAAAAAATAAATTTTATAAAAAACGTTCATTCGCTGCACTAATTCACGGATTCTTTTAGGAAACTTCGTGGCTTGATATGTGAAAAAGCACTGTTCCTTGGGTAACAGTTTATAAAAAAAAGCGCCGATTCTACGCTCAAATGGAGAAAAACGCTTATTTACCTCCTCTCAACACGATAATTCGTTGAGGGGGGAGGGGGTAAAATTTAAACTGCTCAGATTTTTATTTCCCCAATGCCGTCCGCCGCCACTGATGTCATAGCTGGAAAGGGGGAGAGTCAAGGGGTGCCAGAAACTTGGAATTTGGATTTTCAAAAGAGACAAGCCCACGAAATAGGGGTTTTGAAGAGCCGTAACCCCAAAAAATATTTTTGAACGATCCTAATCCGAGAACTTGGATTGCGGGAAGATCCAATTCCACCTGATTGAAGCGTGGAAGCGTGATTTTTCAAAGAGCGAAATCCACCAAACTGGTCTTTGAATGATCCGTTTCCCCACATTTGACTTCCATGTTCCCTACGGGAATGGAAGTAGGTATGGTGTTCGTGAAAAAAATGGAGTCCGAGCTGACTTCACATTCATGATGTACATCCTCAGAAAAGTTGAAAAAAGTGGTTTTCGGCATGCCGTCGGTCTGTCTGTCGCTTTTTTTTCGATAAATTGCATGAAAATGAAAAACTGGCTATTTCTTGGTATGAGAAGCACAAATCTGGCCTTTGTTTTGAGAAAAAATTATTTATTGGACATGTTCTTCCCGTGAACGCCAAAAACAGGAACATGGAAGTATCGTGTGGTCCTCCACACAATCCCTGAATCATCAATCACGCAGTCTTCATTCCTCAAACAAATCCAAAATTATTATTATTCTTTTTATATGTCCCAGCAATTAATTAATTAATTGAAATTTAGACGACCCTTGTATTGGGATTTTTTTAAGGGATTACTCCCCCCTCACCGCACCACCCCAGTCACCCTGCAGTGAATTCGAGGGAGTGGGGAGGCTGAAAATAAAGAATTAAATTTTATTGAAGTTAAATACTTACTATTTTTACTTGTTTTGAGTTCCGAGAAAAAATTGCTCCCAAGGTGGGATTCGAACCCACGACCTCCTAGTTTCGCGCCAGGCGCTCTGCCACTGAGCTAGCCTGAGAGGCTCACGCTAAGAGCGAACCCCACCAGAGAGAAACCTTTATTTTCAGCCTCCCCACTCCCTCGAATTCACTGCAGGGTGACTGGGGTGGTGCGGTGAGGGGGGAGTAATCCCTTAAAAAATTCCCAAGACAAGGGTCGTCTAAATTTCAATTAATTAAATCCAAAATTCTTCGTCGCACATAATCAATAATCAAGCCTCAGCCCACATCAACTAATTTTCAATTGGAGCATTTCCATGGTTTGACATCATTTCTGCTCGGAGGATTTGTACGCCACTATCACACCCCCCCTCCCCCAACCATCACATGCTACCACGTCCCGAGGATTAATAAGGATGAGCTGGTCTTATCTATTCCTCCGAGAGTTTTCGGGCTGACTACGGCCCGGGTAGAGAACCTCAGGTAGAGAACCTTCAACAGTAGAGGGGGAGTTTGGAACGGGAGGTA
The DNA here is from genome assembly GCA_038030265.1 of Corythucha ciliata. NCBI lineage: Eukaryota > Metazoa > Arthropoda > Insecta > Hemiptera > Tingidae > Corythucha > Corythucha ciliata. The sequence continues at coordinate 22,165,215 of CM075943.1, forward strand.
CAACTTCAACCTGTGTTTTACGAGTAGAAAATACGATCAAAATGATCGATTCCAGGCCTAGACTTTGTTCAATGGTGTCCAACCTCCAAGGCTCATCAAAACCGGTCGAGTCGTTTATGAAATTAGCGCGACACAAAATTACGTAGCAACGACAATATAAATGGCCGCGTTGCAAAACTTCAGACGTAGTCTTTTGCCGTTGCAAAACTGTCAATCTATAGCCCGTCAAGAAGAATACGAACCCTCGGCCAGCGCTCGCTCATTCGATTACTTGCAAATTATCTTCCATCTACTTTCATTGCCGAATTGGTTGTCCCACTGTTCACCAAAGATAAATGTTATTATCAAGCCGAAGTTCCATGGAGGGGACAGGACCAGGGGCTGATCATAGGAGGGCGTGGTCCACGTTTAACTTGGCGGGCTATAGCTCAGCGCTGAGAAAGTGTTTAATAATCCGACGAAATCCGTTCCGCAGGTGTTTCGATAGCCTTTTTCATCGCGACGAAACCTTTCTGCCCTCTCTTTTTCAAAGTTGTGGTAAAAGTTCAACAATGGTTGACAAAGAAATGAAACAAAGGAAGTTACTAACCTTCCGGCTTTGATGATCGGGAGATTAATACTCACAAATCACCTCTGCAAAACTCCAGTAACACTTAATTATACACGTCAGCGTTTAAACACGAGTCCCGAATTTTGCAACGCAACCAATGTATACAGATCGAAGTTTTCCCACACAAGTCATTTTGCTCCGTCCTGCAACATAACATGCTTGGAGCACCTGTGGTGACTTTCTATAGGTGCCGCAGATCTTCGGCCATTACTGTCCTTCACCTACGTCACGAGCAGTCCCAACCGCCTTTGCGCTGGACCCAGTACATTATTAATTGTTATTGGGTTGTGATTTTTGAGAAATCATAAACTTCAATTTCAAAATTAACTTGCTCTGCTGCTCTAGGGTGAACAATCGGGAGCAAAGGACTGTTGGTGACGTCAGTCTCCACCCCTCCCGACTGATGGACAGGGGGAAATCTGCGGCACCTATAGTAAAGTTTAGTCACCTTGGACGATTTCCGTGAAAAAAGCGAAGGTATAGAACTGCAGGTTATGGGTTTATTTCTAGTTGCCTATTGGCGAATGAAACTATCACTAGCTGCGCTAGTGTTCTTGATAGCGTAAACGGTATTTGTTATCAATTTGAGGGTTAGTTTCACAGGCATTGCTGATAGTATAAGAAGTATTGGTAACTAAGTTCGCATTGTTGTTTGATCTTGAAGAGCTCGTAAATAACTTCACATCTCACTTAATCTGGCTGGGTTTTTAAGATTCTTTGGTGAGTAAATACATCAAACGTGTTCACATTAAAAATTCGGTAAAGAAAGGTCTTAAAATTTAATCCACCTCCTGAATCGAAAAGAATTCGTGGGCACTGGGTTATAGCTAGCAAAATTATTATAATTTCTTCGCTGTTAGTGCTACGACCCAATTTATTCATAAGCGTCATATTCAGTACGTATACTCCATGTTAGAGTAGCCTTTGATTCCCGTTTTAATTTTTTGAAAAAGTCGAAGGGGAGGGGGTGTTGCCCCCGGAGTGGAAGTAAGCGTGTGGTCTTATTAGCACGATAACTCTCGAAGAAATCAATTTAGCGGAACGCGCTTTGGCACAAAAATCAGTAGTCATAAGACCCCGGTCGGTATTTCATTTGGGCCAAATTGGTCAAGGTGGAAGGGGGGAAAATAGGAGTTAAATGGTCAAAAAATCGCTATAAATCACCAGTTGATTCTAGAAGCATTATATTCGGTACGTATACTCCATGTTATAGTAGCCATTGATTCCCATTTTAATTTCGAAAAAGTCAAGGTGGTGGGGGTGGTCTTTCCGGTGTGGAAGTGTAAAAATAGCGTCGAACTTCACTAGTTCATCTTAGCGCTCTAAAATTCGACTCAATAATTTAATGTAACGAAAGCCCTGGTTTCCATTGAGATTTATCGAAAAATTTGATGGGGGGGGGGGTGAAATAGGGGATGAAGTTTCAAAAAAATTGCTTAAATTCACACGTTTAGGTATTATAAAATACGGCACAAAAATTTAATCTTACAAAGCCCTTGGAAAACTACCGAAACTTTTCGACATTTTTGAAGAGATGGTGGTGAAAATAGAGGAAGCAGTTCGGCTTAATGAAACAAATTGAAATGAAACAAATGTCAAATTTCATTCATGCGACAATCGAGTCAAACCTCATAAGTTAGAACGATGTCAATCAATTATGAATGACATTTAGGCCGTGGTATAGAAAGTCAAAATCATAAAATCGTGTTTCTTTTTACCGCAGGCTCCTTTTTTGGCACCTACTGAGGGGGAATAAAATGATGAAAATGAAAAATGAAACAGAGTCGGTTTGGTTGCCTATACGATATGGGAAGGCGGACTCTTGTTAGAGGAGTTATTTGCAATTAAAATATTTATTCCGGCCTAAATTTCATTCATAATTGATTGATATCGTTCTAACTTATGAGGTTTGACTCGATTGTCGCATGAATGAAATGCACTTCTCCCGACAGGCTGCTGTCGGAACAAAACTTTTTTCAGATTACGTTAATTTTCAGATCAGTTACATTAGGTTAAATGGTATGTCACAATTTCACCATTGCGGAGTGCCTGGGTTCGAATCCGAAACAATTTTTTTAAAAATTTTTTTTTTTTCCTCCCTTTTTGGCCCACCTCGGAATTTTTTACTCAAGATTTATTAGGCTGTAGGCAAATAAAATAAAAGAGACGGCTCAAAATACAATGTCAATGAAATTTTTTGGTAATTGGGTGGTCCAGTAAGGCATAGCGTTAATTTAATAGCTCCCCTCCGCCGAGAACTCCCCTGCCATATCAACGGATTCGGTTCACTGGGGTCTCATACGAAAGCGCGTTCATTTTTCATTACTCGAGTCAATTTTGGGGGCAATTGCAGCAACAGCCGTGCGGTAGCGAATTTTCAACTAATTCAAACCCCTCTTTTACACCGTTCCCGTGGACCGATTCATCTGGATCACGAACTCGTCCGAGATATTCACGCTATTGATTTTTAGACCAAATTTGGTTGCCCTAAGTCAAAAATTGCGACCGTGATCGTGCTAACAAAAAAGGGCCATAAATATATAAATATATATAAATATATATATATAGCAAATCGAACCGACCTCGGATTCGTGTTCTAGGGGTTCTGAAACGTGAAAAAAAAGTATCACAACCCATATGTGCGACCATCAGGGCGAGACCAATAGTGCATTTTTTGAATGAAATGCACTAATTATAATGTCTGGGACGGCTTAGGGTATCCGTATAGGGAATGAAATGCACTCTTTCCGACCGCCAGCTGCCGGAGCGAAATTTTTACTGTTAATTTTGAATACAGATTCATCACCATCAAAATCTCGGATTTTCACAGATGGAAGAAAAGGCTACGATGCTAACCATATCAACATGGCATTAGACGGGACGAAGAGGACTCAAAGGAGATATTTGCGCTTTGCCTGCAGTCGTCTGCGCTTGAACAATCCTAATAAATGCTCTTAAATTGTTATTTTCGGCATTCTAAACTATACCCACATGTATCTGTACGGGGAATGAATAACATTAACAAGGACAGATACTAGTTATGGATCACAACAATACCGACAATGATATTGAAGGGTATAGTCGAGACGAGGTGCTCGTGGAAATTTTATTAATTAATAAAAAGTATAAAAATAAGCACGAAAGTATACAATATAGTAAGTAAGCGCCTCGAAACCAAGAATGGAATAGAAGAGGGCACGATATGAGAGATAAGTTAACAAACTATCCTCCTCTGTCATAATTATTGGTGATCCAGCCGAAATGAACGAGTGAGAGGACTCTCATTGCGACGAACTTCGGTAGTCAAGAAGTCGGGAGAAGAAAGGGCGAAACAAAAAAGAAGGCGCTGAGACCGGGAGTTTTTGGGCCAGCACCCGAGCTCGGGGAAAGTCGTCTTGACGGCGGCAACGCTAGCAAAGGATAAAACCGTGAGGAAGAAGGGACGTTTCAGGGGGCAACGTGAGAAAACGAGCGAGCACCGGTCTTTTCTCTGTTGTGCCCCGACGCCATCCAATTGCTGATCGCCGGTCTCCGGGCGTTCGCTGCGGCTCCGTTGACTCTGTTGTTGAGTGGTTGTTCCATCGACGGCACACCCGTAGGTCGGACTCCTCCGTCGCGTTCGCGTACGCTCGCGTGAAGTGCATGTCCATCATATTCGTGAGTAATCAGTGACCCCCTCATTAACAACTCGCACTAATACCGAGCCCTACTAGTTGACCTTAGCGTAATTAATAAATGTACACACTTTTCCACGAGTTATAAATGGCAAAAAAAGACGTGAAAATAATCCAAAATTTAACATACCGCTTACACTATCGGTATCACTATAGTCGGATCGGTGAAAGAATGTGCATGAAATTACCCTCTCTCTTTTCCCTAAACCCACATGACTTACCGCTACCACGCCATCACCTGAGAGGAGCCTCTCCTATTTTATTGGTAAAACTCTCTGTTATTGGTTGCAGTTGTTTGATAAAAGTGGAGAAGTAGAGAACCACCACTCATGCACATTCTTTCGCTGATCCGAGTATAGTTTCTCTATGACCGGCAGACAGCGTCTTCCTTAGCTGCAATCGCCAATAGAGCCTCTTTAACAGTATTTTTTTCACATTGCTAGCATTACTACGAGTGTATTTCGGTTTCAAATACTACATGTTTTTTTGAGTCTTTCGTTTATTTCGAGTCTAAAATTATACTTCTTTGGCGTGCTTCTCATCTAAAGTCAGAAAAATGCGATACTATTGCTGCTTCGATGACTGTACAAGTTCTTCCTTTCCGGGTCGACCTGTTTTGACCGAGCCACTAAATTTATCCCTTTCCCTCAACCTTGCCAGCACTTGATTGAAAACGTCTTAAATTGAAGAAAAAGGGAAGAGAAAGTACATGTGAAGAAGTGTGATAAATGCGCAACTACGATGGGACTTCATGTTAAGGTGCCGCCAATTTCGTGAGACGGAGGCTGAAGAATAAAATCAGAAATGAATAACTGCAAAAGGGGGTTTAGTTTGACGGGAATGAGAGAAAAATAAGTTCACTTTACACAGCTCAAGACAAAAGTAACCCATAACCTGGCCTAAGTGGGTTGCAAAACTGTTGAAGTAGGACTGGAGAGCGCATGAGTGGAAATCGTCTATTACTGCGGTAAGACCAACGATATAAGAAAGAACTGGATTGCTCATCACTGCTGATAAAGAACAGCTGATAATAGCCATCAAATAAGCTCCCATTGTGGATGAGAGGGGTGGAGTTTCAAAATAAGTGCCATATTGCCATAACTACACAAGGAGAGGGACAGGGTGATTGTTTACCAGGGGACGACCTGCCCCCTCCACGCCCCTCCAGTCCTCTGTGAGCAATCCAGGTTTATATATCGTTGGGTTAGACAGACCATCTTGCTGAAAGTCCGAAAGATGGAGGGGGAAAAAAAGCCTACTTTTTTGCGGGAGGAGAGGAGGAGGTTGATAATAACCAGAGCGCGAAATTAATAACGCCAAGAATACATTCTACATCCATCACCATTCCTTTTAATGAAAACATTTATCTATATGAACGAACAGTTTACTAATTTACGCCAGTTACTTTATTGCACTGTTGTGACTTGTCTTCTTTTTTTGTAGGACGTAATAAGATGGATTCCCAGCGTTAGAGGAAAAATCAGTTTTGTGTAATTCGTATACTTACTTTCCTCTTTCTTAAGTCGTGCAAAACAAAATCGAAGCGGAAATGCGTAAAGAGAAAGAGTAGAATAATATTATGTAAAATTTAATAAGTATAGTAAGATTAAACTTGCCCGCAAGTAGTGTCCTGCTGGCTCTGCCTATCTTAAAATTTTATTCCCACTGTGCTACACGATGGTGATGTTTACTTGAGCTATTAAGCCGCCTTCGCGCTTTACAATCATGTGAACTGTCAAAGCCCAGGTATTGTGCGGTCTGGGCCACAGTCTTGGACTATCCAGCGTGGACTTCATGCCGTGAAAAGAGCAAAATGTAAATTATAAACTAATAAACTAAAATTAGCCAACACTCTTGGTCAGCATTTGTGTCCATGCATTTGTGAGCATGAAATATTATGAAACCCTGCGAGCTTTGCTCTTTCATTCCTTCATTGGCTACGGCTCATAGCTGTCACGTCTCGCACGTGAAGCCGCCTTAAAAGGCCTCACCACACAGAACGCGAACTGCCGCGTGGACTAGTCCGCTCGCGAAAAAACCATGACAACGTAGGCGCGGTACACCCCCGTTGCCGTGTTTTATCCGCGAGCGGACCAGTGTTCTACGCGTGACCACCAAGTTTGCATCAAAATCGGTTAGAAAGTTTAGGAGTTTTGGATTTTTTGTCAGCAAGAATCCGTTACAGATACACACATCATAGGCCACGCCTATACAACCCTATTGTCCATTTTCCATCATGAGCATAGCTTTAAAAACTCCCAGCCTCTCCTCTATACCTTCAATACATGAATGATCGAGGAAGCAACAAGTGGAAACGTGACTAAATAATAATCAGATTTTCTCAGAGCCTAAATTAATGTCAATTCAGAAATTGACATTAATAGGTTTACGGGCAATTGTTAATTGCCACGCCGAGTCTCCGGGCGAGAATTTACTATTTTGTGGTAAATCGTCAATTCAATTTCCTCTGTTGATCTAAATTGACAGAATCAAAACGAAAAAATCTAGTGCTAGAGGAAAAACATTCAACATTCGAACATTCAACAGTTATGATGTTTATATTAGGTCCGTTCCATTTTTTGCACTAGCTACACGAGAGAACCTTTAAAACACAGGTACTGCAACACGGATTTCAGCGCCACGTTTGGTCCCTCAGTCGTTAGGGTAAACATAATATTATGAATGAAAAAATTGTCATCGTAACAGCAAACAGAGGAGGATCGCGGTCGAAATAAATAAAAATATCCTACTTGTCAATGAGATCAGGTGATAATTATAATCATATTAGGGACCAAGTATGGCACCGATTTTCGTGTTGCAGTACTCGTGTTTTATAGTGCGTTAGCTACACTAGTGTAGAAAACCATTTGATTTCATTGACTTATTCTGAAAAATTGAATGAAACCAGATGATTTTCTTCAATAGTGTAGCACTCGCGAAACAATGAACGGACCTATGGTAGTGGAGCGTTTGAGAAAAAATTGCCAGTTTTTAAACCAAAGACAGTTCCGAGTTACGTGACTTTCTGCAGCAAAATTAAGTTTTCGGTAGCGATTTTTTTTTAGAATTCAATTTCGAATAACCCTTGCATAAGGGCCTTTCTTACCGCATCGGTTTTCTTACCGAATCATTGTCAACAACGTCATTTTTGGTCACTATTCATTTTATTTTGGGGGGGCGAGTGGGAGGAGGGAATGCTGGTTACGCACAGAGTGTGGGACTCCCTGAGGGGCTACCCACTAAAACCTCCCCCCTAAGGTGTCGACGACTAAGGTCATTGGCCTTCACTATTTATCAATTTTTCCTGAAAACATAGGTTTTCCGGAAAATAAGTATAGGTAGGAAAAATTTTAATTGTATCGTGAATGTTAAATGGATTTAGGTATTAATTAATTTTTTGAGTAATACATTATTTTTTCTTTATTACGCCGACTAGTTTCGGGGCAATGAACCCCATTTTCAAGGCATTCGCAGGCCAAAACAAATCTGTCTGTCAGAAAGACCTGTCTGTCAGCAGATTGTTAGGAATTTTGTGTGATTTGACGTGTGACAAAGAGATTTTTTTTTGCCCGCGGATGCCTTGAAAATGGGGTGCATTGCCCCGAAACTAGTCGGCGTAATAAAGAAAAAATAATGTATTACTCATAAAATTAATTAATTACCTAAAGTAGGTAGGAATTTCGGTCCCACCCACACATTAAATTTCAACCCTAACTGCAGACCAAAAAGAAAAAAAGTTTTTTGAGGCATTAAATAGAAATAGGCATTAAATTCGGTGGTAAATGACCGAAAATCGTCAATTAAGAGCTGCGCTATTTTAGCCGTTCAAAAAACGTACAGGCTGGAAATTTTTGTCTCAGATTTATCTACTCTCATGAATTTTTTCATAATTTCATCTTTGGTGTGTCATACCTTTAGAAAATCGAACAACTTCAAGAAGGTGTACCTATAATATACCTGTGTTATATGCTGCTATAATTCAAGCCCCATGCACAATCTTCATTCACCTGTCACCCAATATTTAATTTCAGAAACATGTTGCACACAGCATGTGTCGCACTGTGTGCGGTCCACTAGCACGCTCCCAGTGGATCGGAGCATACCTGATGCGTTTGTAAGGTTGTCAAATAGACGCTTCTTTTCGCTCCACTGTGATTCGGTGGCGTTCTTGTTACGTCGCTTGATATCTATTGACGTATCATCAAAGTCACCGAAGCACTACAGAGTGAAAAAAACGCTCCTGGTTGAAAAAATTACGAACGTTTCATGTTCTCCGAAGAACTTGAAGCGCGCTACAGAGCGCACCCTCTGTGAAGCACGTGACAATATGCCCCATTGCAATAACTTGGGAGTGGAAGGAAACCCAGTCCAGTAACTTCAGTTTGGCTTTGGCTTGAAATGAGGTCTTGGCTTCACTATGGACTGCAGCCATGGGCTCACGAAACGAGCACCCCAGATGATCCGTTCCCTCACCAATTGAACACATTGAGCCGTATGAATAAAAAAAGAGCATGACCTTATACTTAACTTATGCTTATCTGTTTATGAATGAAAATGACGATGTTTATTCATATAATTGATAAGTCATATCCTTTAAAAAATGCAAGCATAAGGTCATGCTCTTTTTCACGGCTCAATGTCACCAATGTGAATCTGAATAAGAAGAAAACGCCACGATTCCTAATACGTATGCGCTACATAAATCATGACAAATAGCCCCCCATCCCATCAACCAAAGACGAGCACGAAACGAGCACCCCAGATGATCCGTTATGACTTAAGTCATACCATCGCTCAAAGTTTTTACAAATTCGCTTTAATAATCCTTCATTGATTTTAAAGTTCAATACGTGCAATGGTATCAGTGGCGGCGGAACCGGGTGGGGGCAGGAGGGGCGGCCACCCCTCCGGAATTTAGCCTGAGGGGGCGTCACCCCACTAGGCTTCAATGCCAATCTTATTCTATCCCGAAGACTGCACCCAAGGTTCTTATTCTATCCTTTTCGCTTCTTATTCGAGGACCAAGCGGCCGTCTCTCAGATCGAAAATCCTGGATCATTTACGAGCAGATGAAAAATAGCAATGCCTAGAAAATTGCCCCCTCCCCCATCTTTCACTTTTCCGCAGACTTTTTGTTAGGTATATTATTGATTCTTCTTCTATACTTTACCCCTGCCATCTGACAAACGGGGGCGATCCACCTATCGGCCCCCCTCCCTGGAGAGGGTTTCCTTAATGGCAAAATTTAAGCAATATGAAGGACATTTATTACATCTCCCCTCCACCACGAGCACACAGCAGCCTCCGGCCTACCGGAATCGCTGCCTCCGGAAAGATTTCTAGTTACGCCCCTATCTACGATCCCACACTTCGCTACGTAAATATATTTGAATGTTTTGAACTAATAGAGTTTTCCTTTTGCCGTTTCAAAAGTGCTCTGGGGCCGCTCTTGTGACGTCACAAGCCCGCTCGGATCGAATCTTATTTTCATATTTTTCGTCGGACGAGCTTGACTCTAGACTAGAGTTATCCAAACATTTCAAAATGAGCCTAGTGGCTTCATCTGACCACTTCTCTGGATCTGTTGAGTAATAGACGATAATGGTACCTACGAATAACAGAACTTGAATGATTGTTAAACCGCTTTCTTTTAACAAATCGTTGGCTTCATCCGCGACGAAAAACAAAATACGAACTCAAAACGATGCTTATCACAATGAACCTTCCACGAGAGGTTTACCGCTCCGTCGATTTTGACGGAGCAGTTGAAATTGCTCTAGCTCTGATCCTTGGAGGAGCGTAGGGATAAATGGAACGAATAAAAAGTCGCTCTGCTGAGGGTCAATTGGCAAATGGAACCTTCATACTCTTATCAGATCAGACCTGGAGCAGCCCCAGCTCTACTTTTTGTGCTAATGGAAAACGCTATAAGACACCTATATGTATAGCATAGCATGTATAGCTATAAGTATACGCAGGAGCTAAAGTGCGTCTTTTCGAGACGAGAAGAGAGATGGCTGGACTCGCCTTGTTCGGCGACTGCTCGAGGCTTGAAAGTACACTTTAGCTTCGTGGTGTACATACTACTTTTTATTCAAGGGCTTAGGGCATTGATATTGAAAGCAGGGTAAGGTTCGAAATTTGATGGCAATTCGAAAAAGTTATTCCATGTTTAGATAATGTCACTGAACTAAGGCTCTATAAGTTCCTACGAGTCGCCATATTTGGTCTCCCCTGCATATGTGGATCAAATAGATTTGGAATCTCTCATATGCCGCCATGTTTGGTCCATTGGCGGATCAAATGGATTTGACGTCTCTCAATCGCTGCTGCGGTCGTATAGGTTAACGCTCACCAGCCAATCACAAGCCCTCCCCACTCTAAAGGGTCACATATGGCGCATGTTGTCAGTACCTGTGGGTAACTATAGGTTCGCTAACTGATATTCTTACTCAGTTGTTTCAAGCTTTTTAATTCGTAAAATGAAGAGCGCTTCAACGCAAGTGTATATGAAGCACAGTCCGAAAAAATTACTTTAGAGCCTAGGATCTAAAACGCCGTAAAATTTGCGGTGGTAATAGTATATTACATTACAAGTCCAGGAAAGTGGTTATTACCTGCGAGGTTTTTTCATTTGGCGGGCGAGGCGAGGCCGAGCAGCCGAAACGGAAGCCGGGAACAGGCGAAACCGGTCTGTCTTGGACACACCTCAACAAGGTATGACTGACAACGTATAGGCAACTACGGCTACTTATCTAATTTGTATTATTGTACACCTTGTATATATAACGATGTTACTAACCCTAATTGTGATTAAATTTAACGTGAAGCTGCAAAATAGGGTGTTGACCAGTGACACTGAAGGGAACTTCCGAACGAGGTTATAAAAACCAGGAAGGTTTGGTTTCTTGTGTGGAATTGGAACAAGAGAGGTGAGAGAGACGGTGTTTGAGTCAAGTATTTTTGTGCATATACAGCAGTGTTTCATTCCCCTTGGTAAGAAAAGAAATTGATTGAAGTTTTCCATAAAATACTATCCACCTTCCATCCTCGACTGGAATTCCTGGTTTTTGTTGTGAAGGACTTTGACAAACTGACCACTGACTTCTCGTGTGTTAGTTCAAGAAGACCTTAAACGAGGTTATAACCCGCATTCATTTACTTTCCGTACTAGGACGGAAAATATTCTCTGGATCAGTACAGAAAATTTCTCGAATGTCACTGTGCGGTAATGGTCAATTTCCTAGTCACTTTTGGGTAGAGAAAATGACTACTTTCGGAGCATGCCGTGTGAAAAATACTTTAGCTCCTAGGCATGAAAAGAGACACTTTTGGACTCATTCGCGGCTGTAAAATTCGGTTTTAGAATCATGTAGGATATATATATATATCGCAGTCATTTTGTCAAATCCGTCATTTTACTAAATGCCTAGGCAAACTGTCAAATATTCGTTTTTGTTGGAAGAAAACACGCATTTGACAGATTGCCTAGGCGTTTAGTAAAATGACTAGGCATTTAGTAAAATGACTAGGCGTTTAACTAAATGACGGGCAGGGGTCCGGCAAATTGTAAAACGAGTGAGGTTGTGAATATCTAGTGTTTAATAGGACTGTACCGTTCTGATTTTTGTGGACTGTATATGATGGTGAAAGAGGGGGGGAGGTAAAAATAGTGGCGATCGGTGCGGTAATAGCGTGCGCTATTACTACTAAAACTATTAAGCAAACACCACTCGATTTTTCCATCGGGCAATTGGTCGAACTCCGTATCGAGCGGTGTATGGTTGTGATCCAAAAGTTGGCATATCAGGTGAGATCCCAACCGAACTGCTTGACAAATTTATTGAAGAAGAAAATGTCGTACTCTACTCAAGTGAAAAATCGTCGAATGAAGGTGCGTCGTCTGATAGAGGATGTGAAGATCACGATAATACAACGAGTACAACATCAGAAGAACGAATTGCCTGCGAATTTCGCCTGCGAGAGGAAGAACTCCGTGCAATACAGGATGACTGTCGCGAAAAACAAGAAATCGCAGCCAAGCGAATGCTCCAGAGGTCATCGAAGCTTCACGATGCACTGAAGGTAGGAGATACAGTCATCGTACACGTTCCAAAAGTAGATCGAGGACCACTCGACAGTAGGAGCATCGAAGGCATCATACTCCAGGCAAAAGAAAGTACGTGGAGGGTTGGAACGAAAGCTGGCGTGTTGACGCCGTGCTGCTCACGGGACCAACTAGCGAAAACGGATAGCCACCAAACCGAAGATGATGTTCCTTTGGACAGGAGTGTCTCGATTCGAGAGGCAGTTGCATTTTTTTCTCAGTTCGGCGGTCAAGGTATGCCGAAATGCAACTGCAAGGCCTCAGCGAAAAAATGTTCGTCCAGCAGGTGTTCCTGTTTGAAGAAAAAAATCAAGTGCTCATCTCGCTGCCACGGAAGCTCTCCGTGTGAAAATAAGTAATAGGACCCTGACTGACTTCTTGACGATCTACGTGAGTAGAGAAAATTTTGTATGTGCATCGTATTATTTGTTATATTATTGCTAGTTTGTATTAAACACTTATTCACGACCTCACTAGTTTTTCAATTTGCCGGACCCCTGCCCGTCATTTTGTTAAACGCCTAGTCATTTTACCAAATGCCTAGGCAATCTGTCAAATGTGTGTTTTCTTCCAACAAAAACGAATATTTGACAGTTTGCCTAGGCATTTAGTAAAATGACGGATTTGACAAAATGACTGCGACATATATATTAGTCAAAAACCTATCAAGAGTCAGGCCGTTGTATACCACATTCAAATCATTCCCAAAATGCTGAAAATTCAAGACTATTGAGCACCTCCATACAATACCTTGTCTCCTCTACTTACTTAAAATTGAGAACTACACTACACTTCACCTTTCTATCGATGAAAACTAAGGATGGGATGGTAGTGATGAGTATGGCGGGAAAGGGTAGGGGGGAGAGCCTTAATTTTCGCCCTCCTTGAACCAAAATACTTCCGCCGCCACTGAATGGTATCTAACCGAAAAACCGATGCTTGAAAAATGTGCGAGTTCCCATTTTTTTTAAAAGCAAGACTCGCCAAATTGGCTTTTTGAGAGGGTCAATTGCGAAATTATTATTTTTTTGGCGACTCAATCCCACGAAATTAGTCTTGATTGGACGAACCCTTCGAAGTTGTGTTTATGAAAGGAGCCATCCGCACAGAACTGCTCTTTAAAATGAGTGATAACGTCTGGAAATTAGATTTCAAAGGTGTGAAATCCGTAAAGTTGACTTGTTTAAAGGAGCCAACCCCGCGAAATTGATTTCTGACGGGCCAATCCGCGAAATTTGCTTTTGAAGTGAGCAAACCACGAGAAATTGGGTTCTATGAGTGCCAATAATCCACAAACAAAATATGGGCTTTGAAAGGTTAAAACTCGTGAAATTGATTTCTTCAAGTGCAAAATCCGCGATATTGGAGTTTAAAAGGGTGAAATCCACGGATTTTATAGCCATATATCTCGGATCACAACATTTTTTGGGCCAGAGTGTTAATTTTTAGAGCTTGACACCTCGCTGTATAAACTTAATTCGTCGTTGAATTTCGATATTTTGAGCTATAGGTTCTGCGGAGCAATATCTCTTGGTATTCACTAATATAAATCAAACTTTAAGGACTAATAATTCATGGTTTGAGGCGGAACAGCCCATCTTCGGATCTCCAGATCGAAAACAATGCGGAAATGTACAGTGTTGTCGACTGGAATGGCCTAGGATGGGGCGCGCGCCTGGAATTGACCAATTTACAATACCTACGGCACTATTTTCGCAGGATTCAGACTTGTCTAATGAACGCGTGATAGTGAGATTAAAATATATTTTTAAATTCCTTTTCGCGCTAACCCCAAAGAAAGTGGCGACTATCGCGTCTGAAATAAAAGCGGAAAAATGGTAATATCTGACAAGCGAGACATGAAAATTTTCGCTTGACTTCCGAAGTGGCTATTTTCACAACGGCAATCTCTTGACGAAATATAAACTTTAATCTCAGCTTGGTATTTTGTTACTTTACGTTACAGAGTGGACGAAAGTAGAAAGTATGTACCTACTTTACGTAGCTGCCAGGAGTGATGTAATAGTACTTTCCGTCACTGTTAGGAGTGGGATATATTGTTAATCCCAGGTTATCACTGTTGCTCGACGTGATATTATGGGTCGGTCAAGGGGAAAAATAGCGTTCGCAACTCGTCAGAAGCGTCTTTACTCGCCCGTTGTTTGTAATTAGCGCGTAAAGTGACGCTTTCCTCACACGTTGTGAAATATACTACTATCGCACTGGTTCAGGTCACCCGTGTGATGAAACGGCCTTGACCTTGAAAATTCACACTCTTTCGACGTCTTATTTAGGAGTAAACGTGGTATGATTGGAGGGGGGTCGAGGAAACACATGTACAACTCCCCCTTAAGGCCGATCCACACGCTACTTTTTCACAACATTTTGTCTGCATATCTAGGGGTCTCTGCAACTGCATTCATTCAAAACTGCGCAGTTTTCCAGTCTACCCGCAACGTGTTGAACTGTGCAGACAAAGGTTGTGAAAAACTTAGCGTGTGGACCATCCTTCATCCTCACTTGGCTTCGCCTAACGACGGTGAAAATTGAAATAGAGTGTCAATCGGATTATTTAAGGCCCGTTCATAAGCTCTATGTTTGTGTTGTGTGGAGTCTATGCAACCAAACAAATTTATTCCCTCGAAAAATGAAGCATTTTGATAGGTTACATGGACTCCACAGACGCATTGCACAGAGCTTGTGAACGGGCTTTTAGCCATAGTTCACAGCAAAAAATTGTCTCTGGCCAACATTTTCGACACACGCAACTTCCTCATTCTGGGACTCACCTGATGATAATTAAGTTTGATTGATCACTGAAAGAATCCGTGTATGTAATAATACTGCTCCACCACTTATATTTATGAAGCTTTCGATTCAGAATCTCTGCGCAACGGTTGGTTATATTATGTTTAGAGCCAAAAGAAACAAAATGTGAATAAATCAATGAGATGATTCCGGAAAGTCACGTTCAAGGGCTCAGGCTCATACGTCATTCAAACTGAAGTAACGATATTCAGGTTGATCAGCCATTAGTCCTTGGAAGATTTTTCCTCCCCCTTCGAGAAGGAGGATGAGACAAGTTGAAAAACAACTAGATTTACCCTGTTTGTATTGAGAATAAACTAGATATACATATACGGAAACAATACATTTTTTCTTCCATTGTTCCCGCAGAGAACAGAAAACGTGGAGATAAAAAAACTGGAGTCCGAACTGACGACATATATTTGTACCTATTCTTTAGCCTAAAAATGCACCTAACTTCACTAACAACTAAATACCTAATTATTCAGTTTGTATTTGTTGTTTGAAAACGTCGACGGGTGTTCATCCTTTTTTTGTGGTCTTCGGTCTCTGTTGGTCAATTTCCCGATTGAAATAGAGCCCCATTTTAATTTTGTCACTCTGAAATACCCCCAGAAACCTAGTTTAGTGATTTAGAAAATATAGAATAAACACCACAGGCAACGCCCCTCGCCCTCGCCATGTATAAGACTCTAATCGGGCACTTGAAAAATCAGATTTTGCTGTTAAGCCCGAAATTACAGATCCATTTGGATAGACAGATTTGGATTAGACATACAATGAAAACCCCCCTGAGGGTTGGTTATCGCCTTTAATTATTCCTTTACACTTTTAATTCCTCAACGTTTTTGCTTTCGTGCTAAAAGGTTTTGTGAACTTCAGACCTGATGGAGTCGCTAAAGCAACTTAAGGCCCTTGCTGCACGCGATTATAGCCATTCTCGCATCCTACTCTAAGCTTGAACGGCTCAGTGTGAAAAGGCCCGGCTCTCAGAGCTGTCGTCTGAAAGCCCCCATTAATCTTGTGTAATGTTAACCGCTCCATAGCTCTCGTGAGCTCGCTATCGTGCACCCGTCTGAACGGGCCCTAACCGTCAGCGCCATTCATTGGAGTGGCCAGGTGCTAAAGAAGCTGTAAAATACAGGGAAAGCTTGGCGATGAGTGAACACTTCTCTATTTGTTTCCCTTGAGGCCACTATACTATAGCGATTCTTGCAAACCCATGAAATCGTTGTCCAACACGCGTGAACTGTTTAGCTACAATTTGTTCAACTTGACTTGTCCCCTCCCCCCTACAGTCGAGTTGATCCTTCATTATTAAGCTGGAAGTATCAAAAAACAAGTCCGTTGACAGAATTTCTCGGTGCTACGTAGAAATCGCTCGTGTTTGTTTTGTTCATACTCCACCTCACAATTAAGAGAATATGAAAGAGGGTGAGGCTGTGTGACGCTGCAGGAGAGATTCCTCTGTGGTATCTAGCAAACAGCAATTCGTTGGTCCAAACAAAGGAAAAAAGTAAAAGGGAAATACCAGCGCGTGGGATGGTTACAGACCGCTCTAAATTAGATGCTCAACCTACGCTGTTTTAGAAGTACTTTTATTGTGTCTTCAGGTATTTAAAGCAGAAGGTTACGGTCTGTCGCTAAAATGCTTGATCATTTTAAAACTATGTTGAATGTTTTCGAAAATAATGACAAGGTAGCACCCAACCTTCTCCAAAGGAATTTTATTAGTGATTAAGGGAAATGAGTTATGAAGCATAAGCGCGTAAAATGAGTATTATAATATTAACCATTCGGAGACAACAGACACCTCTAATTCTGAGATCGGCACACTCTGAATTTCTGCAGTTTACGAGTTCGATGCTTCTATGACCGCTGACAATGGAGGGAATAGAAGTTGGACATAAAAAAGTCTTGAAAACTGTCCAAGCTCCATCAAAAATTCGGTATACTTTAATTTTTCTTTACCTGTATTGGTTTCTCGCCTATACTTTCATTATTGTTTTATGTATCTATTTTTCATTATATATTTATGTATTTATTTAATTTTCTTCTCTCCGCGCCACGTTCAGGTATGTGTGAAACCCTCCAAGTCATCAACTGCGCTAAATAGAAAGTCCCTTGCACGTATAATGTTATACTCTATTGGTATACAGGGGTAGATGATATTGGTTTTTGACTCGCATTGTAATATCTGATTTTCTACTTTTATGACTCCGACAAAAAAGACTAAATTTAACGGCTTTGTCTCGCATAATTCACCATGTTCCGTAAACTCTTCTGTTTTGAAACGCAATTATGTTGAATGAGCCGTGCGTGATCCTCTCTCCGCTCCTCTCACACTATTTTTTTTTTGAAATAAGAATTTGCCTTGCCTTGCCCGTGCCCCTTATTTAGTCCCTATATTATTATTTATTTTTATTATTATTTTTTGCATGTTATTTTAGTCCCTATATTATGTGTTACTTTCATCCCACCCATTTGGGGCTGAAAGTCACAGTTTCCAAATTCAGTTCAAGCCTCGATACCACCATGGAAACCAGCAATGACTGTAATGTATTTGCGTTAATTGACAAAACATAAGGAAGAAGTCTCACCTAGAACACTTTTTTCTACGTTATCGACTGAGGTCACAATCAGCGTTTTATTTTTTATAAAAAGTTACTTTTGTCCCCGGTCTCCCTGTCAGTGTGGCGTTTCATTACGTTGAAAACGCCATGAAAACGAGAATTACAATGAGAAAAGTTATGGGTATTTTTTTTCGTTTCGTTACAGCCATTTTTTGCATAATTTACGTCAGTGCCATGTGAGTGGGGGTCGTGCCCCCTCTCCCTCGGATACCCACTTGGGTAAAACTGGGCCCTATTGATTCAATAATTATACCGCGCAACTGATCTTTTTTATTATTACCAAGCCATTTTTAGGTATAGGTATATACGTAAAAGTTACGGTGCCATCTGTCATCACGCCAAAAAATTCAAGCTTTTCTTCCCCATCATGTGCTCTTTTTGTTTTGAAATGGAAATTCTCATGGCTGATTTATTTATTTATAATAATTTGTTTGTGTAATTTATTTGTTGCTAATTCCCTTGATGTACCGTGAATGTCTTTATTTTAAAAAAAAATATCTACTGTGATTTCACTAAAATTTACCGTGCTTTCACCCTTTTTTACCGTAACGATATATATTACCCAAATTAATTGGACGGACCAGTTTAATTCTTTTTTTTTCTGATTGATGGCTTGTTATGCCACCTTTGTAATTGAATTTTTCGTGTTCCACGGCAAAAAAGGGAGTTCTTTTTTTCAATTATGATTATGACGGTCTTTTTTGACAACGCATTCCGCTAGTGACTTATGAAACATATTTTCTGTACAATGAGAAATAATTATCACTTCCATCATACCTTACAATAACCGAGTGCAAGTGCGGAACGCTAAGGGCATTAATGGGTTGGATTTTGTGAACGTATTTATGTTTTAATTCTTGAATTTTATTTTGAAATAAAAGCTAACGAAGCTAGATACCGGTAGATTCGGGAGCTGGTCAAATCACTAACAAAGTGGAGAAGTGGGGTGGACAGGTGATGGGGTGTACAGATGGAAGAGAAGGGGTTTCGATCCCCCCCCCCTCCCCTGAGAGAGGTCCCAGATCCGCCCTTGCCTGCCATCTAAATAAAATTGGTAATTTCGTAGCTCAAGAATCTGTTTGTTCTAGATACCCCCCCCCCACCAGCTAGCTATCACTACAGCACGAAAATATCGCAATATTATCGTAATATTTAACAGTAAAACAAACTGTTAATTGCGTAATAAAATTCCAGGTAGAAATAAATTAACTTTGCCGACCGAAACCCGGTTCTAAACGTGACACCTTAAATCAGCCAAAGAACTCAACCCCCCAAAGACTCAGGGCGTAAAACTGGAAGCCACTATGCAGCCTTGTTTTGACTGTCAAGACATTTTATAGCGCAAGCGAGCTATACTTTTTTCCTGCCTGTTTTCACCCAGGCAGGTTTCTCCGCTTGGAAGCGTGCCTGCTTGGCAGCCACCCATCAACCACCTCCTTTATAGCCTTCTTCGAACTTTTTCTTCTAGAAGGTCACACTCGTTCATTCATAACAATTTCGATACTAGTTTGATTTTAGTGAATTCATTCTGAAAATGCACTATTGGTCTCGTCGTGATGGTGGCAAACATGGGTCATGTCATGTTTTTTTCACGTTTCAGAACCTCTAGAACACGAATTCAGTGGTCTCCAGGATTCATATATATATTTGATATCCTGCGTTAGCGTTTTTCCTTTCTAGTTTTGGTTTTGTTTTCCTTTTATTATTTTTTCGTACCTACGTACAAACTCGTGAAGGTTGTACAGGTATAGCCCTACTGGAAATAGAAACCTTCAGAGGGCGACAACGTCGAGCCCTCTGATTGGCTGTTGGTAAAAACCATGGAGGAAGGAAAAGAGAGGAGGGAGCATAAGTTGAAAAGGGTGACGCCGATTTTCGCCATATTGGTGGTCCCTCGGCCTTAATATTTAAGATATAGATAACAGAGCAGCAGTCGTGATAAAGTAGTCCTCAGCACAAATTCTGATGCGTTCCGGGACTACCAATGTGGCGTATGTTGGCTTCACCCCGTTAACATGATTTTACATCTATCGTTCCCTCCTCTCTCTTCATACCTCCATGGTAAAAACAGCCCGGCAGGTCGGCCAGAAAAATAGAACCGCTTCTATCTTGAGAAACAGGCACAGCTCCCTCCGAGTGACGTCACTTTCATGCACAGGAAAACAGGCACCGTGTGCACCGGGCTTAACACGAGGACGCATAGCAGCAACCAGCAACAGTGAGGGTGCCAGGAGATTCAACCATTTAGTAAAGGCGGAAGACTCCTTTTCAGGAGTTCCGGATATCGGGGCTAACTTTTTTTATGTGGGTATAGGTTACACAAGGGTTACCTAATCTTAGGGTTTATCTAGATTTATCTCAAGGGTTATCTAAATTTAACCTCTTTAGCCCCGATATCGGCCTCATCTTTTCAGTGGGGGACGGATAGATGCAGTTCATCGATTTTAGCGCGCGAATAGTCAATAGAATAGAACCTTTGAGTGCTCGAATGGGCCATCTTGACCATTTTTTCCGGTTCAGCAAGACAGATTAGGCTTTTAAATGGGATGAATCGTGAGTTACGCTATCTGCAAGGCGCAAAGGATCAGTTTGGCTATTTTTAAGGCACGAATCGACTGCAGTATAGGCATTCTGAACGTGGATATAGCACTTTGAATGATCGGTTTGTCCATTTTTAGAGCATGAATTGCCAGTTTGGCTATTGTATGGCACGACGAACCGTCAGTTCAGACATTTTCAAGGTGACTATTTTCGCGCACATTTGATCAGTTTAGCTTTTTTGCCATTTCAGGGCGTGAATGGTAAGTTCAGCCGTTTTGAGGACGCGCGAGTCCGCCAAGCCAGAGGCACGAATGCTTAGTATTGGCCATTTTTGGCGCGCGAAACGCGAATGGTAAATTTACCCATTTTCGCAGGGAGGGAGTCATGGTCTTTTCAGACATTATCAGGGATGCACTAATCGTCAGTTTAGGCATTTTTAGGGCGCGAGAAGTGAGTTAGCCGATCTTTAAAACGGAAATTTCCAGTTCGGAAATTTTCAATCCAGTTTGCAAATAGTCCTTTTTCCATTTTTAGCTGCGAATCGTCATAGTTTTACCATTTCGGGTTTAGTATTGTCAGTTTAGCTATTTTCCAGCCTAGGATTAGCCAACTAAGGTATTTTTAGGCAGCGAATGGGTGTCAAGCCATTTTTAGTAAGAGCGAAGAACAATTTCTCAAGCTCCTTCCTTGAGCAAATCCTAAATCCGCGCTAAAGTAACGAATTCAGCATTCGTTACTTACAGCAAACACATGACAGTAAACATGTTTCGGCTGTTCACCATTCTCAATGCCTTGCCTTGAGTTGAAAAATATTCCCCATTGGTCGCATTGATACAATGAAAACTTATCTTACCCCCCTTCCGCCACCGCACATTTCATTGAATAATTTATGACATAATCATATCCCTATGAACATTGTTGAAAATGGGATCTAAACAAACCTCGATTGATTTTAATCCTCTTCACGAAAAAATAAGTAGGTAATTGTTGAAAAATGTGCAGGCGGGGGCGCAGTATTATTTTTTTAATCAGTATAAACAATCATGACCCAATAATCTGCATAATTCTGATTTAATAACAGGCTGCTGTCGTGGTTGTGTGACAATAAACGGGAAATTGAGTTATAGATTAACTCAATCAAGTTATAAATTAATAAGTATATAAGATAAATGTCGTTGTTTTTGCTTTACCCATGCAGCAATACTCGAATACGCCAGACTTCTTTCCACGACAATAGTATCCTCCTCCTCCTCCTCCTCCTCTGCTAGCATAGCATTTTAAGAGCTAAAAACGGAATAAATATCTAGGAAAAAATCTTGAAACAAGAAATATGGCACGCTACGATATAGTGATGAGGAGGTATACCAACTGGAAAAGAAGATTTCGTGTTCATTATTAATGTCACTAGTCCGTATTTTACGATCTGGAAAGACTGACACTGTATTACTTTGCTTATTGACCCGAAAGTTGGCAGAAAGTGGAATTCTCCAATCAAACACTGTATGTTAACACTTGGAAATTTCAAGCAATACAAAAACAAATTATGGGTTTCCGCCTGAGGAAGTAATCCTTCACTGCACGGTATATTGCCACCCTACTCGAAAAGAACAAATACGGGCAGAAAAATATCTGAGTAGAAGGTCCTGATCTTCACCTAATCTAATGACCTAATGACGGAAGCTCCATTTCAAATTCGATCAAGTGCTAAAAATGTCAAAATCCTCCTATGTTTGCGGTCCGATGAACTTTGAATCACCAGGAGGAGCAAATGTATTTCCATCTTGGTGAAAAATCACGATACAACACACATAATGAAGTCATGGATATTTTCAAAGAAGAAGCCAAAAATGTTCATAACAAAAAAAATTCAATTTTTCTAGTCTGACAAGGAGAACGCAAATACTTCAACCATTCCATTCCATCACTTTCTCCTATAAAACGGGATTCAAAGACGTTTTATTGACGTTATTGGCTTCTTAAAAACCTCAACATAAAGGGTTACCTGAAAGAAGCAATAGGACACGACTCGGAAAAACAAGATGTTTGATGGTTGCATCAAGCGCCCCTTAATACCGTTATACACACAGCAGACAGACAGAAGCAGTCTACACTGCAAACTATCCACAGAAATATCATGCCATCAAGATAATTTATAAACAGATAATATGAACAGTGAATAATGTTACCGGTAAAGTGGGACATACCTATGGGGCGTTGAACCCTACAATGTCATGTGGATTTGTCAATTATTTCTCACATTGCCAGGCTGATTTCATGCATTGTGGATAAATGTATGATATTATGTGTACATCTAACACGAATCAGGCCAAAAGGAGAATTTAGTGGGGAAATCAATTTTCAGTTGATTTGTTGACATGACGATGATCCATGTGATATCTCTTTTAGCGCATGCATGGCCCTTTTATCTTTTTCATATTTTAAATAATAAAAGTAAATCTCCAGATATTTCATCCTACCTGAACTAATGCAATACCTACTGAAAAATTTGAAGAGAACAAAAACAAAGTATTTCGGGCCGCACCGGCAATATTTTATTCCAATGAAAAATTCTCTCTCTGGCAGGAACTCATAAACGAATGGTTCTCCGTCAAAATAATTTTTAAATACGTCATTTGAAGAGGAAGTCTGAGGAATAACCGTTGTGTGAAATTATGTGGAACAGGATAGGTTTGAGTTAAACAAGGAGATCAAAGGCGGCGGCGTCAGCAAAAGTTCACGCTTGCAGTGTTCCAATTTTCACTTGCGTGTAGCCCAGTATTTTTCCCCAGTCCTTTTCTTTCCTTCTTTCCTTTTTTTTTTTTTTTTTTTTTTTTTTTACATGCTACATCACTTTGAGACATTCATTCGAGGCGGATGAAGGACAAGGAAGGCCCGGCAAAATTGTCTCGAGCCGGGAAAAGGCTAATAACTGTAATGACTAATGAATAATAAGGAAACGTGGCTGGAATAAAATATTGTAATAGTAATCACAAGGCTTTTATTGCCCTGTTGAAGGCAGTCTGCATAATGAGTTTTAATTTCAATTCTAGGGGATTTCATAGCGTTTATTCATTCGCGAATAAATCTTACCCCCTGGGGAAGGGGATTTTTCCGCCCGTCCACTCCATTAACATCTGTTTCAATCCAGTAAGATCGGGTGGGAAAATCCGGGAAAGGACACCTTTTGTTTTTTACATCCAAAGTCTTTCTTGAACTGGCTGCGGGGGAGATATCTACGGCGGTTTTTTCATTTAAGGAGGAGTTGCACGGGTGATTCCTCGACCCCCTCCAATCGTCCCTCGTCTACTACTCGGCATACATTTTCTCGCCTTATTTCTGCACCAATCCTGGTTTTTAAGGGCTCGTTTTAATCTTCAGGAAATTCCGCATTCCGCATAAGCAGTAGTTTTCCTTTTTTCAAATTTCATCCCTGAAGTTATTTGAAATTTGCCGTAAACTTTTACCTAGTAATTTCACGGTTTTTTTCGACTAATTTGAAAAAAGGAAAACTACTGCATACGCGGAATTTCCTGAAGATTAAAACGAGTCCTTAAAAACCAGGATTGGTGCAGAAATAAGGCGAGAAAATGTATGCCGAGTAGTAGACGAGGGATGATTGGAGGGAGGTCGAGGAATCATCACTGCAGTTCCCCCGCGCCCCACCAAGATATCCCTTGGATTCGAGAAAGTTGAAAACGCCATTAGAGGAGGTAGGAAATCAAGAGTAAAGAGCGAAAGGCATTTTTCGATGTACAGCTGGCCGCTTCACCTCACCAAGCACCAACTCTGGCTTCAAAACATAGTTCTCTTCTAAAAACGGTTTATCATTCTTCTCAAAGCCCAGCGGTTTTCACTCTTCAAACAGCTACTTCTTCACGAAAATTTGTAAAATCCCGAGACTATTGCACTCCATTTGAAAGCTGACAAAATAAGGAAGTTTTTCTAATAAACCCCAAAAAATATTTTCCTTTAAGGAGTGGGAGAAAATCACAGCTGAAAAACATGGGAAAGATACAAATATGAAAAAACATCAGTTTCCAGCAGCTTTAGCACCCTGAGGAAATGGCCAAATTCACAATTCAATACAGTCATTTTGAAGAAAATTGTGCGCTCTTTCGAATGACCCTATTAGTTTTGACCTAGAATTGATTCTAGAGCGGCCGGGAGCAGGTATTTCAAAAAAATATAGCCCCGCGAAAAAATTAAAGATGGTGGAATAACTTGAAAACCAAGCTGAATTCCTGAAAAGTGAATTTAGTAATTGCGAACACAAATCAGCTGTACTATGACCAGTTTTCGGCTGAGCATCGAATTTTCGAACACCCTATCGTTGGTCGCCATGTACGGTCCCTCCTCCAGATACCTACACAAGCCAAAAGATTTCATACATTTTTGACAGTCCGACATTTGAAATAAAACTGAAAGGCATTAACTTTGATTTAAAATTCAAAAAATAAACTGAAATGAATAAGTAAAGAATTTGGAAACATTGCAAATAAAGGACTCGCGACACGGCATGGTAGTGGGGTGGGCTGGAGGGATGCGATTAGTACGGAGGTTTCAGATACACAGACTTCATCAAGGTCAACCCCCCCAACTACTGGCTCGGATTCCCCGTCAATCGTGAGCAATCCAGTATTTCTATATCTTTGGTGGTCACTAAAGCTTCTCCAGTTTCCCTGCCATAGTCATTATAATGTTAAGGCGACTACGCAGGCGAGTTAAGGGGTAATAAAATTGATAAAATTCTGAACGGAGGTGGAAATACTATGGAAAAGCCCAAGAGTCTTTTGAAGCGATGCGAAATAATGGCTTAGTAGTTCGGGCCTATGGCGGAGCATGAACCCGCGGCCAGCGCTATCTCATTCGATTACTTGCAACTCTTCTTCCCTCTACTTTTGTTACCGAACTGGTTGTCCCACTGATGTTTACCAAAGATAAGTGTTATTATCAAGCCAAGATTCCATGTAGGGGGTAAAGAAAAATAGTAGAAGGGCTGCTGATCACAGGAGGACGAGGTCCGCGTTTAACTTGACGGTATATGGTAATGCTAATGTCAACTTAGAACAGGAATTCTCAAGCGATTGACTGTCCACTCTCTGATGGTCTGTCGCCTGTCCTTGAATTAATCGAATGAACTTCTCCTTTGCCCCTTCTACTAAAAGTAGCGCGCCGGGAATAATTGCAAAACAAATGATAACTGTGCCCGAAGTAGAAGTTTTTTGTTGAGTTCTTTAAATATTTTTGGTGGGAGTGAAAAAATTGATCTATCGATAAGATGCAACCCGTTCGCGAGAGTTCATCAGTGTGTGGGCAATCTATATCGTGACACAACTCCACTCCATAGTTCGTTATTTTTTAAAGCGAGCGCTGTTGGGATTGAGTTAGTTTGGGGGTGCGGGTGCCACAGTTCACAGCAACAAGGTATTGCGGCAGGAAACCCGTTTTTTTGTTTTCCCTGGTAAATTGGCAGAATCGACTTATGTCATGTTGAAGCTTAAGCGACGAAATGACAAAAAATATGAATCCAGTCAAAGTTTTTCCGAAAAAATAAGACTTGTGAAATGCATAATTTCATTACAATAATTTGAAAAATTGAATTTTTACTCACACGTGGAATGCCCCGATATCATGCTTTCCAGACGAGGCACTCATTCATAATTAATTTAGTCACTTAAATTGAGTATTTCCTTAAATGGCTTTTGGTGATTCATCTTTTTTGAATTGAAATAATTAATACTCGCAGCCTCAGTGATGTTGTAGTCTGAGAGAAATTGTACATTAGTAACCATTCTTTCTTTTTGACTTATTTTTTCACAATAATAAGTCTTTGTAATCTTATCGCAAAAAAAATTTTTTGAACCCCCCCCCCTCAAAATTTGTAGTTTTACGTTTCAAAGTGCGTACAATCTAAATCTGCAAAAAAAAAAGTCCATCCGCCGTCCAGGCTCTTACTCGCTGCAGGACCGATAGAAAAATACCAAATTTCGTACAAAGGCTCCACTCAATACCTAGTTGGTCCTAACTTCTCGACAGCCCGAACCACAACTCCAAAAGGCTGGAAAAAGGGCGTTAGAGTGTTCAAAATGCCGCTGGAATTAGCCCTTTGCTGCGATTGGTCCCAAAATCGAGTCAGATTATCACCAATTAATTATCTTTCTTCTGAGACCACGATGAATGAAATCGGTTGAGTTTGAGAGCGTGGTTCTGGGTTGGATTCAGGTATTTTATTCACCTGCAATTCCAATCTATCAATTTCTACTCCATTATTATCAATGAAGTGAACTGAAACAACCTCTACTTTATTATTATTATTAATTATTCATTTTTTACATAATATTTGAAGTATATTTGAAGTTTTTAACCAATAAACACTCTACAGAAGAATCTCAATAGGGGTACTAAAATAAAAATCAGTATTCCGGTAAACCAGTAAACAGATGTTATAAACCTCGTTTCTTTAGTAACGCATAGACGGGGGGGGGGGATTTTACTTGATTACAGAAGAGAAATACTCCTTTTCAGGTTTACAGGCTGATTATTTGAGTACCCCTATTGGGAAACTGAGGTGATGCTATAGGACCAACTATAGGCGTTGAGTTGAACGTGTGTACGAAATTGGAGATATGTCTATTCACCCTACAGCGGATAAAGACCAAAACGGTGGACAGACTTTTTTAATATTATTACGGATTTGGATTCTATACGCATCTTGAAACGGAAAATAACATGAAGCTAGTGAGGGGAGGAGGGAATAAACTCCTAGTTCCCCGCACTTTTCTTTTTTTATTATTCTGGGGAGTGCGATGCAATAAATATAAGAATTTAAAACTCCGCTATGTTATGGTTAAACATGCAAATCGGTTATTTACAATAAATGAAAATGATCAGGTAATATAAATCGCGGTTAATGACGCCAATAGCCAGGTAACAACAGCATTACCCGAAGCGCTCGGTTAATTGTGTGAATACGATTGTGACGAATTATTAAAAACTGGGTATTGACGTCAATAACCATCAACGCTTAGTGTCCGGGTTGAAGGTAAATAACCGGGTGATGTTGATAACATTAACAAAAAATTCCTAGACGTTAATAACCGGTTAATATCGAGAATAGCCGACTTGGAGGTTAATGATTTTATTAACCGGTTGATAATGTCATTAAACGCATTTGCAACATTACTGTTACATACATATACATATACATGCATGTATACATACATGTCGTTTACAGAAGCTCCAGCACAAATATTGTATGTGCCTACTTTTAGTTCATCCTATCAATTAAATAGTCGAAATAATAAGGCATTGTTCGATAATTCGCAGCGTTTTCACTTGCATTTCTCGACTTATTTTTAAGCAATAACAGTGAAACTATTTTAAACCCCTTCTCTCTGCAATGTTGGCATGAACTCTGACAAATAAACGTGTTTCGGTTGTTTCAGGGTGGTGTTAGTAGTTATAACGATAATAGGAAGTACAGCCGGAATTACCCTGGACCCTAGCACTACGCTGGACTGTCACAAGAGACTTTACAACTACAGAGTAACTCAGACGGATTCACAGGGTAAAATATGTTGGGACGTCGTGAGTGTCATGTCGTGCTGGGGAAGGTGCGACTCAAATGAGGTGAGCAATTAATAATTCCTGGAGTCAACGATATTTATTGTTGTCGTATGTAACATGAGAATAACCTTTTGGACTGCGTTAAAACACACAAGCTCTGTGCATTGCGTCTGTAGAGCCCTATCGACCTATCAAAATGCTTCATTTTTCGAGGGAAGAAATTTGTTTGGTTGCATGGCCTCCACACAATGTATGCATAGAGCTTGTGAAAGGGGTCTGCGACGTGGCCAAATGTTCAAACTTGCTTGCAGAAGTCACAGAGGTAAGTCGAAAGGCAATAAGTTTGAATGAGCCGGCTCGCAAGTAGGATGAAAGTATGGACAAAATAAGACTGAAATGAAAACTGAGGCTCGAAGGAATAATAAAATAATAAGTTGAATGTACAGAAGGAAAGTTTGACGCGTGTGGCCTCGCCGTTTATTACATTTTATTTTTTTTGTCAAGTACATACGTAATAAGACGGACGGCTCGCCTTCCGTGTACCTGCAAGCGATTTTGAACGTGTGGCCAACCCTTTAGGTTTTTTATCAGTGAGATAAACATCGAAATGTTGACAGGATCTAAAATATGACAAGTTACGGAAGGAAATCCGGATATGAAGCGGCGGGGATTATTTCATTTTTTAGAAAAATCTGAGTGCCAGCTATGTTATCGACAGAGTTGTTGAGTGATAGAAGCCTTTGTCCGGTGACGTCTCCTACTTAGCAAATTTTGATTGTATCTCCTAATTAGCTTCACCATTTTTGTACAGTTTCTGAAAAAATAATGTTCAGGCCGCGTTTAAATCGGACAAAATTGACAGAATTCGCCTAAGGCCCGTAAATGTAGAATAATTTATAAGGCGGGCAGGATCGTTATTTTCCTCTATTTTCCGTGGAATTTAATCTATTTTCTTCAATATTCTCTTATTTTCGTATGTTTTTCCATTACCCTCAGGGGTCTTGGGCACTGATTTGAAGAAACCTGAAAGAGTTACCTGCCTCACTGAACTGAATTTATTTTCAATCAAGGTGTCTCGCCGCGGTGGTTTCCCGGTATGTAGAAACAGAGAATCCTTTTTTCAATGCACACGATACACTAATAATGTTACCACTTAGAGGCTATAGCCTGGCTATAGCTATAGGTGATGCCAATGGCACAATATCGAGGCCTCCTCGTTCACAGTAAAAAGTGTCACTGACCAACATTTTTGATACATGAACTTCCTCATTGTAGAAAACCTTTGTTGTACTTTGTTGTCAAACGGCAACAACAAATCATATGGAGTACCGGACTCCATGTTTCTCTGAAACGCCGCCAGATATCGTATCCCTTAGCTACAATCGCCAATAAGGGAACATCTGTTTTTTTTTCTTCAAAATGGCTACTTTTAACAAAAAAGTTACTCGTGTAAAAGGGGCCTTATGAGTTCCCTCGAAAAATGAAGCATTTTGAAAAATTCGCAACCTATCAAAATGCTTGATTTCTCTAGGGAACTAATTTTTTTGGTTGCATAGACTCCCCAGAACACATACATAGTGCTTGGATTCACAAGGAGTTTATGCAATCGAACAAATTATTCCCTCAAAAAATGATGCATTTTGATAGGTTGCACAGACTGCACAAAAGTGTAGCATGTGTTTTGTGAACATGTTCACAGGGCCTTATTGTTACAGAGTTTTCCATTTGCACAAAAATCTGGGTGGGGACAATTCATTTCCAACCGTCGTCTCTGAATTAAAACATTTATATATTATGTATTTATGTTAATGGAGCAGTCGGATGGAAATGAATTGCTCCAGAGCAGAATTTCATTTAAATGGAAAACTCTATTAGATAATGTAGCAAATATAGAGAAGTCTTGGCATCTAAATGTATGTTAGGTGTCGAACATACTAGAGCGATACGATATCGTTTCGACATACGTATGTCAGCGTCTAGGCGTCGTAACAGCGTCTAGGGCAGATAGAAACAACTGGATCTATTATGCAAGCAATGATTTTCATTTTTGCTCGAGTTGTGTTGTGAACGCTAATTTTTGACACGACCAGAGGAAAAAATTCGTCACGTAATAACTAATTAATAGATGCGGAGAATACAAAAAAAGGAAATTGATGTTTTTATGTACAGTAAAAAATTTTACTGTACCCTTAAATCGGAATTTTAAAACGTGCGAGTAACCAAGCAGCTTCCATAATACCGATAAGCAAAGTGACTCATTTGCATTATGTTTCATCCTGTTTGTTTGATATTGCTTTTGTATCTAATAAGGTGGTTTGATATCTTTTCATATTATAGCCTCTCTCGTCAAACAACGATCGCACGAAATTACCTTCTTTCCGCTCTTGTTATTGGGTATACACGTATTACTATTTTTAAACAGCAAATTATTTTCCAGCCTATGCAGGGAAACGCTCACCACGGCCCTGAAAAATCATCCCCCATTATTTAAAAAAATAAAAATGTCCCTGCGGCACACATGGCACATTAGGCTATTCGGATTCATAATAACGAAATGCGCACTAGCGCGCGTTGGCATCCCAGCCGAACTAGGAAGAGGAGTAGACTCTCCACAGACTCCGATGAGAAATAGTATATTAAGATTAGTACACATACGATAGGATATACATGGGCGGTATGGTACTCATCACGGTCGAGGGCGACGATAGTGCCCGAGGTGGTGAAGCCGAGGTCATAGTAGTCGCGCGAGATTGTAATGAGAAAATACCGCCTGACTGTGGTACGCAATTTTTTGCACAGCCGACGTATAATAAATAAGTGAACACACATACTCTAGCAAGCGAATGGAAAGGAGTAGTTGCCGGTCTATTTTGTTGTATTGGTAACAAAAGCACAACGGGTAAAGGGGGAGTGGGGTTCGACGAGCGCACGGGTCACGGAGTCTAGGGTTCACTTTCATTCACCAAGCTGGAATATTAGGGCTCCTAAAATTAAAATGATTTTTCTTGCTTTCGTTTTTTCAAGATAACTGGTGAACCACTTGAGCTGTAGAGCTCCGCTTGGACTCAAAATTGAGCACATTTGGTCTACGTTCATAAGTATAATAGTAACCTTTTTCGTAGGATGCATTTTTAGGGAGATCAAAGCGAAAATCCGAAACAAGCCAGAAAATTTAGAGGCTTTTTCGAGCACCCTGAAGTTAGCTCAGGGTTTTCGAAGCTTCAAACTAGGATTTACACCATAGTAAAATGAAATGCTTGATTTTTTTGTCTAGAATGACGTACGGATTCGTCAAAATATTGTTACAAATGGGATTAAAAGGTGATGTCAATACCGAGGATTAGTGGGATTTTGAATGATGTATCAATTTATCTGTATCGCTACAGCTTGTTGTTATAGTCATTGAACATAAAAAGGCGGTGGATGAATTTGATGTACCCTATTGAATGGAAAAGTTTCCAATAGTTGACATGAATATTTACCTATATTAATAAAAGAAATCCAATCCTATAACAACAATGCCCATGAATTTAGATTTCAGACTGGAGATTCCCCTACAAGAAATCCTATCATCCCGTGTGCATACACGGCGTTCGAGAGCCACGGCTGATGTTGCTGAAACACTGTGAAGAGGGAGTCGAGAGTGGAACTGAGATTTACCGTTATCTTCACGCCGTCTCATGTAAATGTCACGTGTGCAAATCATCGGAAGCCAGCTGTCAAGGCCTAAGGTATAGGGCCCAGGCACGATAATTTATGAATTTATTTTCTTCTTCTGTTCGTTCTACTCTTCTCGGTATCAACACAATGCAACAATAGTCGATTTCTTGTTTATGTCTGTTTCATTGGACATGTGTCCACAATCTGATGACTCTTGATTTCCCCTGCTATTAATTGAAATGAGCTTACTCTTCAACTTTTCCGTATAAAGTCGGCTCCAAAGTATAATCAAACGAACAAAAATTTCACAGCATTCACAACAGAGTCTTTCCTTCTGACAAAAATGAACAAAACCCTTTTGAAATGCTACTCAAGTGAGGGCAATGAAACATAATAATTGATCCAACAGTGAGCAACTCCGGCCCTGTGTCATCACATTGTGGCCACACGAAACTATAAATGGTTATCTTATTTTCTGCTCAAATTTTTGAAGGTGATGAGTGCACAATAAAATTATTGTTTCGATTGAACAAGCACCCCGCTGGTAGGGAAGAAAAATGGGTGATCCGAAATCATCAAAAGACTGCGCGCGATTAATATTTTATTACGCTTCTCTTATTGAAAAGACAGAAAAATACTTCTGTTTTGTTCATAATCTGTTTCAATGAATAGTTACGTTGCCATTAAGTTCATTTTAAGCAATGAATGGTGCTGCAAGTGTGCATGCCCTTTGACCACTTAACTTTGAGTTGCTTAGATTTATCTCAATAAATAAGTATTCAACAAAAATTTTAGGTAATTTATTTGTGTTGCAGCTTATCAAGAAAGTCAAAATGTCGAAACTAAATTTCATCAAAAATATGTGAATATTTAAAAAAATAGTTTTTATTTTTTTTCTCTTGGTGCTATCCTGTTGAAGAAACACTTGATAACCTTCTTCGCTAACGGCAAATGGAATTATCAGGATATCACTGTTTGTTTTACATGATTTTCTTTAATTTTAGGGGGTCCTTCTTGAGCGATGGGACTGTGCTTTTTCCCGAGGACCATTCTGCATGGCACGTGCTTGAAAACACTGATGATGCATGATTCAATGAATGCTTCTACAATGTCTCTTACAGCGTAAACCTCGATTAATAAATACGAATAGTACGCCCAAATCAACTCGTTTCCACCTTAAAAAAAAAAAAGCATGAAAAAAGTGTCCAGTGCCAGTTACACTTGCATGACAAAACCCCATAGCGCTTATTTTTCGTCTACAAATGCATTGTACTAATTTGTTTTACAGTACAGACGCAGAAGTGAATTACGTATCACCTAGAAATGCTTTTACATTACTCCTACCTTCCTCAGCCCCTGCTGAATTGATCGAGGAAAATTTTGCTTAAATTTTGTGTCTCAAAGCAGTAATTTTAAAGGGTAAAATGAATTGGATCTCTTCTTGTTTCAAAAATTTTTTGCATGCAAGAGGAAGACAATGGATCGCAAAGCAAAAAATTTGTAAATGCATGTGGTATGATTTATGGAAGGGCTCAAAAGCATTTCCCCCTTTATTTTATTAGAGCTATCAAATACTTTTCTAAGCAGAAACTTGTGATAAGAGTTGAAACTGGCGTTCCTGTTTTGCTCTATTTTTTAAACGCTTCTGAATTTGAAATTCTTTGGTCATTACGGTGAATTGATGTTTCAGCTCGCAGGCTTGAAGAATGAGCTATTTTTATCAAGTGCCACACGCTTCACATTTTAATTGTTTCGTCATGAATATACACAAAAGGAACTCATGGACCCATTATATTGAGAGAAGGAAATGCAGAACCCGATTTTCTTCCAAAATTTGTAATAATCATTGAAATATTTTGCTGACATTGAAAATCAATAGGTTGACACTGTTGCGAAACTGTTATACCTGTTATTATCAAGGCCTATAAAAACTGCTTACTAGGTTAAAGTGACTCCATGCAACGAACTTTGTTTTTGTTAAATTGAAATTTACCTAATTCAATTGATGTTATAAAGTACAATGATGCAAAAACAGTTTTTCATTTTTTCATCAAGAACTCAGACAAAATTATAATAATAAAAGTAAAATTAAAAAAATAAATGGATAGAAAAAAAAGTACGAAAAGAGAGGGCGTTTTACTATTGAAATCACAACATGTGTAAGCAGGGAACATGCTAACGTCCTTTCGAAGATCACAATAAATCGTTACCTAAGGTGGTTCTTCCTTATCAATGCTATCACTTCTAAAATATAACATTTATGAGAATAATTTGTTTATAATTGCGTTTCTCCACTAAAGTGAGTCCATGCTTTGCGTCAGGAATCGTTTTCACTTTTCGTAACTATTACTCCTGGTAGAAATGACAGAAAACCAGCACCGTTCGTCGGCGTAGTTGTTATTTAATTTACACCAAAAAATCTATTGGGGGGGGGGGGGCTAGGAGGGGCATTCACCTCAGGCGGCACTCTACAGGAGTGGCACTGTGATGAACTAAAATTTCGAGTAACAAAATATTAGGCCGGAAGCGTGGGAGTAACCAACAATTTATTGTCGAGGAAAGAAAGATCTTCTTCCACTTTTAAAATTTTTAAACGCTTAAAGCTCTTCTCCCAGTTTTAAGAGTGGGAAAATATCTTTCATTTCTCAGTAATAATAATAAATAATTTCGTGTAAGTGATGAAAGGTTTGGCCATCTCAAAGCCCAAATTTTGCGGATTATTAGCACTCACAGAACCAACTCGGGGGGCTTCTCACTTTTAAAAACAATTCCGGAGGATCGACTCCCTAAAAAGGTAATTTTGCGGGATTGGCTCTTACAATAATCCCAACTAACTGGTATGGGGAATTGGAACCTTAAAAAAAAACGCAATTCTGTGTGTTAGCCTATTTCCGAGTCCAAAGTCCGTGGATTTGACCCTTACCCGATTTCACGGTTTTGGCAAATTGAAGAACTATTAATTTCGCCTTCGGCTTCTTTAAAAAACAAACAAACAAACAAAACAAAAAAACACAGTTCTTTCGGTTTGGCTCTCTCAAAAACCAATTTTGCGAATCTTGCTCGTCGGGGAATCGATGGCATGCGATGGATTGTTTGCAATCTGATGTGTTCAGATGACACAATAGCTTCCCGGCTTTATAGTTAAGGAGAGCGATCCGAAGGCAGGGATTGCTATTTTGGGCAAGTATAAATTCCACTACATCCTGGCTGGCAATAGGTTTTCATTCTTAAGATTCTAATGCGCGAACACTTTTCGCGTCGGACATCCGCTTTATATGTGAAAACTTACCTATCGTAAATTCATAATGAACCTTGAATTCAGCGGCACTTTTTATCTTTTTGATTGAGTTGTCGCCATAATGAACCCAAAGGCAAATACGTTTCTGGCGGCTTCTCTCTAGGGATCAGTTTAAAGCTGTCCTTGAAGACGAGCGCTGAAAATTGTGTACTACCCGCAGAAGATCATACTAAGGTTCATCCTGGATAGGGAGTTGAACTAGGTCCTGTTCTAAAACTTCATTGAGGTGCTTTCGACTCAAACGAAGTCGGTTTTCGGCTCAGCCTCAGCGGCCGGCGGCGGTCGGTGGCGGTCGGTGGCGGCTCAGCTAAGGTGAATTAGCTGCGGCAGCATGAAGTTTGCAGAACATTTTAAGCAAGTAGTGCTCATCGGACAATGAGACATTGAGGCGATGTAATCTTAACATTCAGCGAACAAGGAACAAGGGATTCCAATCAAGGTAGCCATTCAAGGCAAATCTACAAGTTTTTTTTTTTTTTGTAATAAGATTGTTTCACGTTGTAATAAGATTGTTTGGGCAGCGAAGAAATATTTGCCGAGAGTTTAATCATTATCATTATTTGCATTCAAATACCCGACAACGTCATCAAAATGTTTCTATGGTTCCCACTGATGAATGAATCGAATCTGTCGCCATCAATAACGGTAAGTCCAATTTTAAAATAACTATGTACTAAGTGTAACGTTTTAACCTTCAAAGAACAAAAAAAAGTAATCGCATGCCAAAATTACGATTATTCATTTACCACTTTTTAAGCTCTGTTCTCTGTTCACAGACCAACCTATGGGTCTGTGGAGTATTTATGCTGGTCTGGGCTTGTTTAAAAGCACTGCATTTTACGACGAATTTTCACCAAACTGGGGACACCAATTGAAATTATAAGAAAACTTCCTTATTTTTCAGCGTCTACGGATTTTTTCCGAAGATATAAGTTATAAAAGGGTACAATGGACTATGGACTGTTCGATAGTCTTTACCTTCTCCTTCTTTTGTATAAAAACAGATAAAGTTTTATTTTATTTTAAATTGTAGAAAGAAGAGAAGTAAATGAGTCAGTTCGTTCTTGGAAGCCGTGAGTACAACTTATTCTCCCCCCCCCTTGTTCCGCCTCGATTTAACTTATATAAGCAATATAATTGAAGAAAACTCGGGCAAGGAAACGTGGAATTCATGCATCTCTTCAACAATTTGTTACTACCTGTACCTAAGAAGCAATTAGTGCTCCTCCCTCTAATTTTGGTTTATTATTTAGGCTGGAGAGAGGCAATAAATATAAGAACTTAAAATTTCAACCGTGCTACGTAAAGTCCGTGTAGTCTGCATCTTTACTTGTACAATAACTAGGTAATAGATTTCTTGTTATACTATGTACGCAAGTGTATTTTCCCATGTACAGAACATGATGATGTCAGAATAAAGCGTTCCATTCGTGAAATCTCGCCAAAATGAATATTAAGTCTTCCTCACACATAAGGCTCCTCAACACGCCATCAACGCCAGCTAAATTATCAGCAAGTACAAATAATTCAGAATTTTGTAGTTAATATTGGGAATAATTAAGCCATCGCTCGAGAACTCCCGAGTTTTTACTTTCTAAGGTTATTACCAAACATAAAAGTTTGTTAATTTTTTTTGACCGATCCTGCCGGCGTTTTCGTTGTCAGCGACGTTTCGTCGAGGGATCCTCGACGTCTTCAGGCTTCTTTTTTTGGCTTTTGTTTGTAATGACATGTCATTACAAACAAAAGCCAAAAAAAGAAGCCTGAGGACGTCGAGGATCCCTCGACGAAACGTCGCTGACAACGAAAACGCCGGCAAGATCGGTCAAAAAAAAAAAAATAAAAAAACCAGAAATCACTCCTGCCTCCAAAATAAAAAATCATAAAAGTTTGTTTAAAATATACCTATGTTAATTCAATTTTTAATAGGAATACTTATTTTGTGCCTTCTTCACTGAGTTTGAATTCAACGGAGCGGCGTAGCGAAAGTGAGATCAGCCTTTGAGGATGATTTAATCACGCCCTAAAACATCTACGCAGCTCTTATTAATTAACTAGAAGGAAGAAACTTTTTTATTTTTTCGTATAGGCATTTGGAACGGGTTTTCCTTCCCACTCCCGTCCGTTAATGGAAAAAAGTTCCTTTTGTCTTGAGGCGACGCTCTTATTATCTGATATTCATCGAATTTTCTTGATTGTTCGATATCGTCAGTTTTATATTGAATCACGTTCCTATGTGAACGATTCATGCTAGGCATATCTTAGCTTCTCGAAATTGATATAAACAAGACAGAGGGGAAATATTCTATCTGACTTCTCGTGCAAGTAAAAATACAGTTCGATACTCTTTCATGCATCTTTCTAGCTCTTATTCTCGACGAAAGTCTTCGACGAAAATGATTCTTGACCGCAATTACTTCACAGCGAAATAACATGTTTCAGTCAGCTTTTTCACATCACAATCTATGACATACACCTTGTAATTTATTTCGGTGGGTGGTATGGTACGTAGTGCTTAATCGCAACCACTAATATAACTTTCTCATTTGAGGTATGGAATAAAAAAAAAACAATGCTTCCGTAGCTCGGAAGCAATATTAAAAGTAGGTACTCAGTATCAAAACTATAACATCGATACCCAAAATGCTAATAAGAGTGGTAGGTATCAAATAAACATTTGGTACCTACTATACAAACAAGGATAGACCAATATAGTTTTTTTTCTTTTCATCGATATCTAACATTATCAATAACACGACACAAAAACAATTAACCAAAAGGCATTAAGGCCAAGCTTCCGTCATATTTAATGCCTTCATCAGGGAAGAAACTGAAAATCAGAAACCGTCAGAAATAAGAAAAACAGTTCAAGAAGAACCAACGTAAAGTAAACTTACAGCCAAGTTAAACAGAAAAACTATATGAGAAGGGTCGGTAGTTTGGTCCAAAAGGGCATCGTGCATTGGCCAAGCGCCTGTAATATATGAACTAGACGGGCAGGTGACTAGAAACTCCGCAGCCCCGTGACTAGGTGGGGGCAACGGAGGACCCAGCACCAATTGACTCACGGGCATACGGCTGCCGAAGCAGAATCGAGAAGGTCTCCGGGGAACTCAATGGGTGAAATTCCCTCAATATGAAATCCCTGTGAGGCAACATTACCTCGCAGTATTTTACTACCTCCCACGCAATCCCTACGTTTAAGTGCTCTTCAGCATCATCAATATCTAACTAAGGTTAAAAATGTTTTCCTAAAGAATCTCTCCTTAAACTCATTCAACATTGGCCAAACCCCGAGCATGTGAAAGGTGCAGGATTCGGTCGCATTTAAATTACACAGCGTACAGGCAAAACCCGTAGCACCCACCATTCCCATAAAATCCCTAATAAAATTGAATAGATCCCCTCTGGTCTTGAATACTATTCCTTTTTGGTCAGTCGGGAAGTCTGGGGGCGAAATGGGTCTGTCCAAAATCAACTCAGATTATGCTTAAATGCTCCTCGGGCTTTCTTCAAATTGGCCTCCCTCCATCCTTCCCGGGCTCTCCGTCTCCCCACCGCCTTTTCCTCTAGATCTCAGCAGCGGTGCCGGGACAACAGATTTTCCACGTTTCACAAAATTAGTGTTGTATAATTAATTATTAATTATTGTACAATAATTATTTATTAATTCGTCTTTTACCTCAATGTATTTTTGTCTCGACCTCTCAACATCTTCCTCGTGGGTGAGTCCCTCTTCTTCGACCAACAACAGGTTTTTCTCAATGCTGTTCAGCTTTTTTCTTCCAAACTCTAATTTCCACTTTAATTCATTTATTCCAGTAGAGAGTATAGGTCCTTAGCCCGAAGTGTCCCGTTTAGTTCCAATAACACAGGCATTATTTATTTTGTGCTAATAGAGGACCAAAGTTCATTTCTGTTTTACACAGTTTATACATCGCTTCAAACTCCCATTTAATTTTCTCACAAACATTGGCCACTGAATCTGTTAATAGCTTCGTCATTTAAATAGAAATTGTCAGGAAGATACAACTTGTCAGCATCACCCTCACTAACTCCTGTTCCACTGCGTGTTTTCATTATTTGTAATAAAAATAAATTAAAACGAAGATACATAATAGAAAATCAAATTAAAGTACCTATACGGCAATTTGAAAATATCGTTTACAGAAGGGAGGGGGTCCTAGTAGATAGAAGGGTTCCAATTTAAACTTTTTCAATCTCTTTTTCCTTCAGCTGTTTCATGGTCATTCCGTTCACAGAGTACTCATAGAATAATTACTGTACTCAAATATAAATAGGTGGGCATACACTAGCAGATATCTGCGGCAGATTTCATGTTTTTGACAGATATCGGTGGTGAAAATTTGCTCGTTAGTGGGCAAGAAACGACGACAGATCAACCGTGATCGGACAACCGATATCGGTGGGAGTTCAAATCCGTCAGATGTGGTCTGTGGTCCCCCATTAATCAACCGATTTCTTATGAGAGATATCTGGCAGACATAGATCGGCCGATTTCGAATCGGGCGTCGCCCCTTAACGCAACGATTTAACCACCGAAACTTCACTGAACATGTATTTTCTATTTTTTGATCATATGTATGGGTCAAGCTTTTTACTCCCTCTACTAGTTTTCTAACTTCATATCTGCCACCGATCTCAAATATCTTTCTAACCCAACCGATAAATGAAATCTGTCAGAATTTTTTCCGCAACAGATCTCAATCTGCCAGATGTGCCCCCACTAACGGGCAGATTTGATCGGGTAACAGATATCGGTCGCAGATAACTTTTGTACGTTAAGGGGCGACGACCGATCTCATCGTTTGCTCTAGATCGTTAACGATATCTGTTGAAAATATCGGCCGATCAAATCTATCAGAATTATCTGCCCGTGTATGGGCCACTAATGAAATGCACACTTTCCAACCGCCAGCTGCCGGAGCGATTTTTGTTTACTCTTTCAATATTGTATAGTTCTTATATTATATTATATAATATTATTTTACACTTGTAGTTCACTAACATAAACCTGGCTGTATAGTGCAAAGCTAATGCCAAATAAAAAAAAAAATCCTAGACAGGAGCAAAGAAGTTCGCCAAAGCTCAAACCCCTAGACTAAAATTATCTACCCCTCATGAGAGAGTCTCCTGGTCATCAATTTATTCCACAGAATGATTGTACACGGCCCAATAAAAGAGTTGGGATAAGTTAGTCTACGTTTCTCAAGCCCGGATCGTCAACACCTTGTTGCCTATCTTGTTAACGCCCAAAAAGAAATTCTACCCTTCGAACAACCTTCTCAAGAAAAGGCTAGATGGGTAGCTCTTTTTTTAACTTTTCTGCTAGAATTTACATTCCAGAACAAAATTCAAAATCACTACACAAACAATAAAAGAACGCTTCTCTTTTCACAAAAGAGCAGCTCATAGCCAGTAAGATAGGCCACGAAAAACAAAAATATATCCTGCAGCGCGCAGCAAAAAAAAAATCTTGGAAGTTATCCTTTTCTTGCTACATGCCCTTTTATTTCTTCTTCTCAATCTCAATTTTTTGAGATTGAGATTGAAGGTTTTATATCCTTATTCTCTATCACTATGAATATGACATTTTGTGAGCATAAATAGCTTGAATTGGGCGATGGCATTGTTTATAATATTTATGCATTTATGTTTTTATGTTTTTTCCGGTTTTTCTGTTTTTATTTATTCATTTTTTATTATTTTTTTTTCTGTATTGTTTGTAGAACCCTGATGAAGGAAACCGGAATTTTAACTCACATACACTTACGCTTTCCTCTTTTTCTTCTTCTTCTTCCCCTTTTCTCATACTCATACATGGAGCCAGACGCGAAACATCCTCTTCAACTAGGGGGGAGGGAACCAATTTCTGGGAATAAGGAATGTCGGGGTCTGCAAGAGGCTGAAACTGACGTCAGAGACCAAGAAGAAAGTTCGACGAGGACATCTGCAGTATTTGCCTATAAGGGCTTACAAGTTTCCGTGGGAAATTCAGCTGTTACCTGCACACAGGGGCGTAGGTACGGGGGAGGATATGGGGGATAGATTCCCCCCCCCCCCAGAGCTACAAATATACGAACGAAGGAGTGCTAGTACCATATCGAAGAGCCCCATAAAATCTCCAAAAATGAGCGTTTCACGTTTAAGTTAGGTTTAGCAGATTTTCTGGACTTAAGGCAGCCCGAAAAGGTCCGAGTACGTCCAGCTTTTTCCTTGGACTTCAGACCAAACGCAGTAGTGTACCGAGGTAAGGGGGGGGGGGGTCGCCCCGGACCCTCTATCAGACAAAAATCGGTAATATTAGTGGCTAAAGCTGCTAAAAAGCGCTGATCCGTCGTCTCGCGATGCAACTTCCAGACTAAAATTAAGGAAAAAATCGCTGATTCGCGGTACATTGAGGCCATTCTTCGAATAAATTGTGGAAATCAACGCGAAAGTGTTGTATTTAGGTGAACCCCGCGGTTAAAGTAGTGAAAAAACGCTTTAATATTGACAAATAAAAGACGCTTTCATGTTAAAATTGGACAAAAATGACAAATTCACAACTGAAATGGCGCTAATTTACAATTTGCAGACATAAAGTTGTAGAAAACGTTAATTCGCGGATACAAAATGAAGAAAATCACTAATTCACGGCAAAAATTGAAAAAATCACTAATTAGCGCAGCTAAAATTAAGAAAACGTTAATTTCAGTTCAAATTGGGGAAAAAAGCTAATTCTCAGTTAAAAATGGAAGAAATTGCTAATTTGCAGCTTAAATTGAGTCAAACGCCAATTCTTGGCAAACATTGACAAAACTCGGTTGGTAATGCACGGGTTGGAAACGCTATCACGCTGCTAAAATTTAGAAAAAGCGAAAATTCACGGCTAAAATTGAGAAACATCACTAATTTTCGAATTAAGTGTCGTGAAATTTATAATTTAAAAATTATGATTTTCTGACAGAAATGGATGGATAGATGTAATTTTCTTGGTTTGAAAAAAAAAAAAAAAAAAAATTCGCTCCGGCAGCTGGCGGTCGGAAAGAGTGCATTTCATTCCGTATACGGATACCCTAAGCCGTCCCAGAAGTAATAATTTTCATACCATAATTTGTTTCATTAAGC
Organism: Corythucha ciliata; assembly: GCA_038030265.1. NCBI lineage: Eukaryota > Metazoa > Arthropoda > Insecta > Hemiptera > Tingidae > Corythucha > Corythucha ciliata. The sequence goes on from CM075943.1 coordinate 22,207,243, forward strand.
CGAACTTCTTCCTCTATTTTCACCACCCTCTCTTCAAAAATGTCGAAAAGTTTCGGTAGTTTTCCAAGGGCTTTGTTATTCAATCTTTGTGCCGTATTTTATAATACCTAAACGTGAGAATTTAAGCGATTTTTTTTGAAATTTCATCCCCCCTTTCACCCTCCACCACCAAAGTTTTCGATAAATCTCAATGGAACCCAGGGCTTTTGTCACATTAAATTATTGAGTCGAATTTTAGAGCGCTAAGATGAACTAGTGAAGTTCAATGCTATTTTTACACTTCCACACCGGAAGGACTACCCCCACCACCTTGAATTTTTCGAAAAATTAAAATGGGAATCAAAGGCTACTATAACATGGAGTATACGTACCGAATATGATGCTTCTAGAATCAACTGGTGATTTATAGTGATTTTTTGACCATTTCAACCCCTATTCCCCCCCCCCCCAATCTCGACCGATTTGGCCCAAATGCAATACCGACCGGGGTCTTATGACTACTGATTTTTGTGCCAAAGCGCGTTCTGCTAAATTGATTTCTTCGAGAGTTATCGTGCTAACAAGAAAAAGGCCATAATATTATATACAGGGTGTAACGGGAATATGGGGCATAATTGAAATGGGTGATTCTACATCACATGTGAGTCAAAAATGACTATATGGACCATGGTCCGGATATCAACCGTTTCTGAGAAATCGCAGTTTTCCTGAATTTCGATGCATCAGGCGTTTTCTTCAAAACTCGGTCGGTATCTTAGCAACCATCGATCCTAATAGAATTTCAAGGACACCGTTGGAAAGAGCACAAAATTGCCTTTAATATGATCCTAAAGTTGGGGTAGTTCGTGAAATTTTGACGCCCTTAACGCTCGCTTGAATAGCCGCTTCCTTGAATTTCTCTATTCTTACTTGTTATTCAGCCAGCTGTTATTTTACTGGTATAGCTCTCGGAGGAAGAATAGAACTTCAGGAAAAACTTCTAGAATTACTAAGCTTTCAAATGACCTGCTCGGTTTGGGGGTTTGTCTTTATTCCTTCTAAGATACAATTCGAAATACTTGAAAACTCGTCTAAAATGTTTGGAAACGTACGTTTACGATTGCCCTCGGGAGCGAAACAATTTGCTTTCGAAAGCTCTTTGCGAACGTTTTTGGCGAATTGTTCTCTCCGTTGAGACTGCTGAGTACAGTTACCTTGCTGGACCAACTCCAAAAAAGATCATACTAAGTGCTTGAAACAGCAGGTCACTGCTAAGAACCTGGGGTTCTGATCTGTATGATTCAAGTGGGTGGCTGCCAACTGTCTCTACCGTTCCTACCCTCTCCTTTGGCAGATAATTCGTGGAGATCGGTGGAAACAGACAGTGATACTCAAACTCAAAGCCAACTGCTTAGGCCGGGGGCTCAAATAAATGACTAAGTCGTACGACCCTGGGGGGGGGGGGGGCAAAAGAGAGCGAGAGAGAGAAAAAAAAACATGAGCAAATACAAATTTAAAACCGATTAGAATTCCTCGCCAACCTGAGTGACATGAAGAGAATTTTTTGAACGAATTTTACCCGTTCTATGGCAATCGCAAACAGGCGTTTCTAAACGATTTAGACAGGGGTTTCATGTATTTCGAACTGTAGCTCCAAGAAAAGAAGGTCAAAACCACGAACCAAGCAGGTCATTTGAAAGCTTAGTAATTGTAGAAGTTTTTCCTGAAGTCCTAATCTTCCTTCGAGAGCTGTCAGTGAATTGACAGCTGGCTGAATATGAAGTAAGAATAGAGAAATTCAAGGGAGCTTCTATTCAGCCGAGCGTTAAGGGCGTCCACATTTTACAAACTATCCTAACTTTACGATCGTGTCAAAGGAAATTATGTGCTCTTTCCAACGGCGTCCTTGAAATTTTTCCAGGATCAGCTAAGATACCGACCGAGTTTTGAAGAAAACGCCTGACGCATTGACAATCAGGAAAACTGCGATTTTCTCAGAAATTGTTATTATTCGGACCATGGTCCATATAGTCATTTTTGACCCATATGTGATGTAGAATCACCCATTTCAATTATGCCCCATTTTCCCGTTACACCCTGTATATGTATACATATACATATACAGGGTGTTTCAGGACGAATGCCGTATATTTTAATATGTTGTAGTACTAAGCGATTGTGACCAAAATCGCCCTATTAACATTGGGTCGCAAATGATTTCTCTTGAAGTTACAGGCACATTCGTGTATTTTTAGCCACTCGCTGTTTTTCCTCTAAAAAGTCGTTACAACGACTAAACCTCTCTTTGTGCCCTTAAACGGCTGACGTTTTTGGAAAGATCACATAATTTTACTTCAGGAAATGCCGATGAACATCATTTTAGTTGCCTCCAAAATTTTCAGTAATTCATTAAAAATGAAGAAAGAGGCGTTTTCAAATTTTCCTGTGCACGTCAACGCCAGTTTCTGACCAAGTGATCATAGTGAAAAATTTTCGCCAATTTCAGTAAAACATCTCCATGTCATGAGCTTTCGATTGTTTTTTGAAGAATTGAAATCGGTTCATTTTTCTATGAGATATTGTTCCTAACGTGTGAAAAAACACGGAGTAAGTCGTCAATTAAGGCATAGGTGAACCTTCCTTAAACGCGTTATTACAAAGTAAAATTGACTTTTGCTGATCATTCAGTTTAATAACCTGTCTAAAATTTTCAATATTAAATGCACTAAAAGTGGCAAAGGACAAAACTCCCAAAAAATGTACCCCCCCCCCCCTGACTGTCAACTTGTAAGATATTAGGGGAAAACTTGGTATGTACTTTGAATAAATCAACCTAAAATGTATCCTAAAGAACGCCTACGTATTTTAATCATTTCCAATCATGTCCAACAGATGCTCTTTTGTTTTTCGTTTTCTTGTGATGCGTTTTTTCCAGAGTGAATATTTCTCACACACTATCTGTACCAATTTCAGAAAGTGCAAAATCTACACGATGGAGACAAAATTAATCGCAATATTTTTCATCATTGGGTGTTCGACAATCAGCATTCCGTTCCTCTTACTCTTTTTACGGACGAGGCCACGTTTACCCGAGACGGCATCAACAACAGTCGAACTGACGTCAGTGGCAGGAAGAAAACCCCAACGCCACGATCGAAAAGCAATTCAGCGCCGATTTTTATGAATGTGTGGCGTGGTATGATAGGAAGGGATGTTATTGGACGTCATTAAGCCGATTAATTAGCAAAAGCCAACAAAAAATGTTTATCAAACGCGTTTAAGGAAGGTTCACGTATGCCTTAATTGATGTCTTATTCCGTGTTTTTTCACACGTTAGGAACAGTATCTCATAGAAAAATGAACCGATTTCAATTTTTCAAAAATCATTTGAAAGCTCACAGCATGGAGATGATTCACTGAAATTGGCGAAAAATTTTCACTATGATCACTTGGTCAGAAACTAGCGTTGACGTACACAGGAAAATTCGAAAACGCCTCTTTCTTCATTTTTAACGAATTACTGCAATTTTTGGAGGCAACTAAAATTATGTTCATCGACATTTCCTGAAGTAAAATTGTGTGATCTTTCCAAAAACGTCAGCCGTTTAAGGGTACAAAAAGAGGTTTAGTCGTTGTAACGACTTTTTAGAGGAAAAACAGCGAGTGGCTAAAAATACACAAATTCGCATGTAACTTCAAGAGAAATCATTTGCGACCCTATGTTAATAGGGTGATTTTGGTCGCAATTACTTAGTACTACAACATATTAAAATATACGGCATTCGTCCTGAAACACCCTGTATATGTATGTATACATATATATCTTCATCATAATATTATACATATACATATGTTATTCGCAATGGCCGAATTCGCCCATTGCCCGAAAAAATTACCCACAACGCGTTGTGGGCAGTGCGAAATGCTCACAACGCGTCGTGGGTAATTTTATTCGCCCAGTGGGCGGAATGAAATACCCGTAACGCGTTCTGGGTAATTCATTTTACTCAATAGCCGAAATAAAGGTTAGGGTGAGTCTATTTCGCGTCGTGGGTATTTCAATTTTACCCACAACGCGTTGTGGTCACTTCGATTCACCCGCAACGCGTTGTGCGCATTTCGAATTACCCACAAAGGAGAAACAGAAGCACCCCCCCCCCCCCACAGGGCTCCATTGCACTAGATAATTTCACCAAATGGAATGAAATGATAATTTAACACGATAAATATTTCAAGAAACAAAATAAATATATTATGAAAACAAAGAAACAAATTTATTTATTCGCACATGAAGTGCTCCCATGGCATTTTGAATTGCACTTAACTTTCTTTTTCACACAAGTACAAGAATTTGTTCTGCACGATTTTGTGCAGTTGCACCTCACATGGCTTTGCTCAGAACCTGAGGACAACATGGCTTCTCGGCGCAAACTGATCGTTCCTGATCTCGGCACATCCTCGAGGCGTAAAAAAGTTTTAGGAGCCATCTGAAATTCATTTCGGCTGTAAAGCTTCTCAAATTGGCCATGCTGTGATCCCAGAACGTAGAGACCGTTTTCCTTTCTCTCCATTACTATTGCCATGACATTTCGAGGTGCGAGTCTTCCTCGATCAACACCTGGAATGTCGACCAAAACGTTGTCGCCGACGGATGCAGGCGAATACTTTTTTTTTGAAGGTTGAAGCATTTTTTCGGCTTGTTGCTCCAAACTGTGATTCGATACTTCTCTATGAGAAACAATTGTTTTGTTATTCACGCACAACAGACACAAAGGAGCCTCCAAATCGATGACTGTCGAGCACTTCAAATGAAACGTCTGCTTACATTCAATGCATGTTTCACATTTACCATAATTTTCACCGCAAATGTAACAAGACTTCGCAGTCACACAGCACTCGTCTGAAAAACTCGGAGTTTCCACGAATTCTGCAGGGGACATTTCATCTGTTCCACTGATTTCGCCATCGTTATCCACAACCATCATCTCTTCAATGTCACTTTTATGTGCCGAAAGTTGCTCCTCCATTTCCTCTTCGGTATGGATGTAATCGACAGCTTCTCGGCTGATTAAAATTTCGTCGTGCAGACCGCTTTTCATAGGTCTTCCGAAAAGAGCCTCATATGGCGTTCGTCTAATCCCTGTGTGGTAACTTCGGTTTTTGGAGCATTGCACATATCTAAGGCCCGCAGCCCATGCTCGAGTTTTGTTATCTGTCATCCATGCAACCAAGCTATCGCGAACGTCTTGGTTTGCTCTTTCGACTGATCCCTCGCTCTGTGAATGTCGAGGTTTTCCGCGTACTAGCTTTACGCCTGACTGCTCAGCCAACTTTTGAATCACCTAATAAAGAACATATTTTTACTACAAATTGATTACTTAAATAGAAATAAATCCGTTATACGCACTTGGTTGCAGAATTCACGACCATTATCACTGTGCAGAATATTTGGGGCTCCAAATAAACAAAAAATATCTGTCAAGGCTTCAGCGACTTTTTCAGCTGTCTTGGTTTTCAAAGGGCGCAGAATCAGGAATTTCGTTAAATGATCTTGGTAGTTCAAGATAAACTTGAACTCCCCGTCGGGTTCAGTTTGCATATCAATAAGATCAACCTGAATGACATTTCAACTTAACGATTATATTTTTAAAAAAATGAATAGTACGTTTATAATAAAATGCACTATTAATCAAATTAATTTTTCACCTGGCATCGTGAATTAAACGCAGACATAACCATTGGACGTACAACGAATCCTTTGGACTGAGATTTTTTTTTCAGAGCACAGGAATGGCATGGTGGACTCAGCGGCCGTGGCGAGTTGCAGAGTAGGGATACGGGACCTCCAGGGTGAAGGGAACTCCCTAACGTTGGGATGGATCCCGGGTCATTGAGGATGGCAGGGAAATGAAAAAGCAGACGAGCTGGCCAAGCGTGGCGCGGACCAGCCGGTAATAGGACCTGAACCATCGATGGGCATTGCCCGCAGGGTGGTCTTGAGGGAGATAAGGGCCTGGGCCAGAGACCAAGCTCTGAGGAGATGGCGGACTGAACCCGGGTGCCGGCAAGCAAAACTGGGAATCAATGAGGAAGACCAGGAAGCTTCAGCATGGTTGCTGGGACTAACACGGGTTAAGCTTAGGCGGATAGTAGGGATGTATACGGGGCATTACGCCCTTAATAGGCATTTGTCAATCATGGGGGCAGTAGGGGAGCCCGACTGCGAAAGGTGTGGGGAGGCTGAAGAAACCGCGGAGCACGTCGTATGCGAGTGTGACGGCTACGCGGCGGCCAGATACACCATTTTTGGTGACGTTAGGATACCCTTCCCCAGCTTCTCAAAGGAGAATGGGACCCGTCTCCTGAGTTTGCTGGAAAGGATAAATAGGTTTGAGGAGCCGTACTAGGCTCTCCCGAGTCCGGGCCCCAAGTGGGTATGGTGTATGGGCCGAAAGGCTTTTGGCACCTTCGGAGTCGGGAGACCGTCCGAGCCCTCAAAAAAAAAAAAAAAAAAAAAAAAAAAAACAGGAATGGCACAAGCTCAAGAAGATATTTATGACCTGGATGATAAATGTATTGCTTATTGATTGCCAGTCACATATCGCACGCAAGTTTTTGGTATTGTGACAGTTACTGACCTGTCTTGTAATGTTACAACATTTTCTTTTAAGTTCAGCTTCCATAGCTTTTTCCTTCTTGTGGCCAATTTTGAGGTGAGCGGCTTCCAACTCGTCGTACATCTCTCCAATCCGACAAAAACAAACGATGTTGGAACCAGTTTCATCCCTTAGAATGAGCTTATCTTCTTGGCCCATCATCAAAACATCGAAACGTTTAAGCCTTCGGTAGTCCTTAGCTGACAGCGGTAAACCATTTTTCCTTCTTTTTTTGGCTTCTTTTGTTTCGTTTACCAACTCTTGGTACCGCTCATCTGTATAGAGCAGTGACGATCTTTTTTCTCCTCAATAACTTTTTTGAGTTTGTCGTAAAAATCCTCCCTCATTGCAAACAACGAAATAATACACAGATACAACGAGAACACACGAGTCAACCGGTTCGAACTGCAAGTTATCGCTTGTCTTATCAGGCAAGACACAGATGCCGGGTGAAAATCGCTATGTGGATGTGGGTAATTCGAAATGCGCACAACGCGTTGTGAGTAAAATCGGAATACCCACGACGCGAAATAGACTCATTCTAACCTTTATTTCGGCTATTGAGTAAAATGAATTACCCAGAACGCGTTATGGGTATTTCATTTCGCCCACTGGGCAAAAAAAATTTAGCCACGATGCGTTGTGAGCATTTCGCACAGCTCATAACGCGTTGTGGGTAAAATTTTCGGGCAATGGGCGAATTCGGCCATTGCGAATAACATCTATATATCATAATATTATATATACTATAGTATATTTTTATCTTTATAGCCGTTTTCTTGCTAGAACGATAACTCTCGAAGAAATCAATTTAGCGGAACGCGCTTTGGGACAAAAATCAGTAGTGATAAGACCCCGGTCGGTATTGCATTTGGGCCGAATTGGTCAAGGTGGAGGGGGGGGAGTAGGGCTTGAAATGGTCAAAAAATCACTAAAAATCACCAGTTGATTCTAGAAGCATCATATTCGGTACGTATACTCCATGTTAAAGTAGCCTTTGATTCCAATTTTAATTTTTTGAAATAGTCGAGGGGGAGGGGGTGGTGCCCCTGGGGTAGAAGTAAAGTCTGTGGTCTTGTTAGCACGATAACTCTCGAAGAAATTAATTTAGTGGAACGCGCTTTGGCACAAAAATCAGTAGTCATAAGACCCCGGTCGGTATTGCATTTGGGCCAAATCGGTCAAAGTGGAGGGGGGGAATAGGGGTTGAATGGTCAAAAAATCACTACAATTCACCAGTTGATTCTAGATGCATCATATTCAGTACGAATAATCCATGTAAGAGTAGCCTTTGATTCCCATTTTAATTTTTCAAAAAAGTCAAGGTGGTGGGGGTGGTCCTCCCGGGGTGGAAGTGTAAAAATAGCGTTGAACTTCACTAGTTCATCTTAGCGCTCTAAAATTCGACTCAATAATTTAATATAACAAAAGCCCTGGGTTCCATTGAGATTTATCGAAAACTTTGTGGGGGGGGGTGAAATGGGGGATGAAATTTCAAAAAAATCGCTTAAATTCACACGTTTAGGTATTATAAAATACGGCACAAGAATATAACAAAGCCCTTGGAAAACTACCGAAACTTTTCGACATTTTTGAAGAGAGGGTAGTGAAAATAGAGGAAGAAGTTCGGCTTAATGAAACAAATTATGGTATGAAAATTATTACTTCTGGGACGGCTTAGGGTATCCGTATATGGAATGAAATGCACTCTTTCCGACCGCCAGCTGCCGGAGCGAATTTTTTTTTAAATTGTAGCGGCGACGCGTCGTAGCGTTTCAAACCTGTGAATTAGCTAATTTTCTCAATTTCCGTCACAAATTGGCGTTTGGCGCAATTGTAGCTGTAAATTGGCGATTTTCTCCATTTTTAGCCGCAAATTAGCAATTTTCTCAATTTTTAGGCTTAAAATTAACCTTTCTGTTAAATACCAGGCTGATTATTTTATTTTCTACATGTTACCCGCAAATTAGCGGTTTACCACCGTATTAGCAAAACTTTATAACATTTATAAGTATAGATTATTGCTCCTTTTCAGTTCTAGCCGTGAATTAGCGTATTTTTGAACATTATACTATAGTCATGCATGAATTTGCCATTTTTCTGAACTGTAGTTCCAAAAATGCCTTCAGAAGATGCGAATTTAAATTAAAAATGTAATTTTAGTGCATTTCATTCTGAAAATGCACTATTGGTCTCGTCGTGATGGTGGCAAACATCATGTCATGTTTTTTTCACGTTTCAGAACCTCTAGAACACGAATTCAGTGTGAATAGGCACAAAATTGCCAAAGGGACGGTGGAATACCATATTCTTAATTGTGACAGTTATGAGGCCGAAGGGTTAAATTTCACCCATCCCCCTCCATGCCAAAAAGTTGCCAATGGTTTAGGCGGTCGCTACTCGTGTAAAACTGGCTGTTCTTTAATTTCCAAAACGAAATTTGTTCATTATTGATATGGGAGTTTCTCCAACTTGAGAATATCCAAACTTGAGAAGCGTTATTGCTGCGTTGATCGATGACAGGGGGGGGGGTAAAGAGCTTAATGAAGAGGAGAAGGGAGCGAGTTTTTAAGAATGGGAGAGATGAAAATTCACTCTCTTCAAGTCTCAACCCTCCTCCACCCTCCCCCCCCCCACGGTCGCTACTACAACTACCCATATACGTACGCCGGCGGTGAGAGACCCAAGAGACCGCAGGGGAAGAGACAAGAGTGAGAGAGAGA